>CATQJD010000065.1:172500-327500 GCA_958298945.1 Atherix ibis | reverse complement strand
TAAGAGAAATATGAAGAAGTATGTTTAAGAGCAATATGAAGTAGTATATCTAAGAGGAATATGAAGTAGTATGTTTAAGACGAATATGAAGTATTATGTTTAAGAGGAATATGAAGTAATATGTTTAAGAGGAATATGCAGTAGTATATTTAAGAGGAATATGATGTAGTATGTTTAAGACGAATATGAAGTAGTATGTTTAAGAGGAATATGAAGTAGTATATTAAAGAGGAATATGAAGTAGTATGTTTAAGAGGAATATGAATATAGTATATTTAAGAGGAGTATGAAGTTATGTATTTAAGAGGAAAATGAAGTAGTATATTTAAGAGGAATATGAAGAAATATGTTTAAGAGGAATATGAAGTAGTATATTTAAGAGAAATATGAAGTAATATAATTAAGAGGAATATGAAGTAGTATATTAAAGAGGAATATGAAGTAGTATGTTTAAGAGAAGTATGAAGTTATATATTTAAGATGAAAATGAAGTAGTATATTTAGGAGGAATTTGAAGAAATATGTTTAAGAGAAATATGAAGTAGTTTTTTCAAAAGCAATATGAAGTAATATAATTAAGAGGAATATGAAGTAGTATATTTAAGAGGAATATGAAGAAGTATGTTTAAGAGGAATATGAAGTAGTATGTTTAAGAGGAATATGAAGTAGTATGTTTAAGAGGAATATGAAGTAGTATGTTTAATAGGAATATGAAGTAGTATGTTTAAGAGAAATATGAAGTAGTATATTAAAGAGGAATATGAATTAGTATGTTTAAGAGGAATATGAAGTAGTATGTTTAAGAGGAATATGAAGTAGTATATTTAAGAGAAATATGAAGTAATATAATTAAGAGGAATATGAAGTAGTATATTAAAGAGGAATATGAAGTAGGATATTTAAGAGGAATATGAAGTAGTATGTTTAAGAGCAAAATGAAGTAGTGTGTTTAAGATGAATATGAAGTAGTATTTTTAAGAGGAGTATGAAGTAGTATGTTTAAGAGGAATATGAAGTAGTATATTAAAGAGGAATATGAAGTAGTATGTTTAAGAGGAATATGAAGTAGTATGTTTAAGAGGAATATGAAGTAGTATGTTTAAGACGAATTTGAAGTATTATGTTTAAGAGGAATATGAAGTAATATGTTTAAGAGGAATATGCAGTAGTATATTTAAGAGGAATATGATGTGGTATGTTTAAGACGAATATGAAGTAGTATGTTTAAGAGGAATATGAAGTAGTATATTAAAGAGGAATATGAAGTAGTATGTTTAAGAGGAATATGAAGTAGTATATTTAAGAGGAGTATGAAGTTATGTATTTAAGAGGAAAATGAAGTAGTATATTTAAGAGGAATATGAAGAAATATGTTTAAGAGGAATATGAAGTAGTATATTTAAGAGAAATATGAAGTAATATAATTAAGAGGAATATGAAGTAGTATATTAAAGAGGAATATGAAGTAGGATATTTAAGAGGAATATGAAGTAGTATGTTTAAGAGCAAAATGAAGTAGTGTGTTTAAGATGAATATGAAGTAGTATTTTTAAGAGGAGTATGAAGTAGTATGTTTAAGAGGAATATGAAGTAGTATATTAAAGAGGAATATGAAGTAGTATGTTTAAGAGGAATATGAAGTAGTATGTTTAAGAGGAATATGAAGTAGTATGTTTAAGACGAATTTGAAGTATTATGTTTAAGAGGAATATGAAGTAATATGTATAAGAGGAATATGCAGTAGTATATTTAAGAGGAATATGATGTGGTATGTTTAAGACGAATATGAAGTAGTATGTTTAAGAGGAATATGAAGTAGTATATTAAAGAGGAATATGAAGTAGTATGTTTAAGAGGAATATGAAGTAGTATATTTAAGAGGAGTATGAAGTTATGTATTTAAGAGGAAAATGAAGTAGTATATAAGAGGAATATGAAGAAATATGTTTAAGAGGAATATGAAGTAGTATATTTAAGAGAAAAATGAAGTAATATAATTAAGAGGAATATGAAGTAGTATATTAAAGAGGAATATGAAGTAGTATGTTTAAGAGAAGTATGAAGTTATATATATAAGAGGAAAATGAAGTAGTATATTTAGGAGGAATATGAAGAAATATGTTTAAGAGGAATATGAAGTAGTATATTTAAAAGCAATATGAAGTAATATAATTAAGAGGAATATGAAGTAGTATATTTAAGAGGAATATGAAGAAGTATGTTTAAGAGGAATATGAAGTAGTATGTTTAAGAGGAATATGAAGTAGTATGTTTAAGAGGAATATGAAGTAGTATGTTTAATAGGAATATGAAGTAGTATGTTTAAGAGAAATATGAAGAAGTATGTTTAAGAGCAATATGAAGTAGTATATCTAAGAGGAATATGAAGTAGTATGTTTAAGACGAATATGAAGTATTATGTTTAAGAGGAATATGAAGTAATATGTTTAAGAGGAATATGCAGTAGTATATTTAAGAGGAATATGATGTAGTATGTTTAAGACGAATATGAAGTAGTATGTTTAAGAGGAATATGAAGTAGTATATTAAAGAGGAATATGAAGTAGTATGTTTAAGAGGAATATGAATATAGTATATTTAAGAGGAGTATGAAGTTATGTATTTAAGAGGAAAATGAAGTAGTATATTTAAGAGGAATATGAAGAAATATGTTTAAGAGGAATATGAAGTAGTATATTTAAGAGAAATATGAAGTAATATAATTAAGAGGAATATGAAGTAGTATATTAAAGAGGAATATGAAGTAGTATGTTTAAGAGAAGTATGAAGTTATATATTTAAGATGAAAATGAAGTAGTATATTTAGGAGGAATTTGAAGAAATATGTTTAAGAGAAATATGAAGTAGTTTTTTCAAAAGCAATATGAAGTAATATAATTAAGAGGAATATGAAGTAGTATATTTAAGAGGAATATGAAGAAGTATGTTTAAGAGGAATATGAAGTAGTATGTTTAAGAGGAATATGAAGTAGTATGTTTAAGAGGAATATGAAGTAGTATGTTTAATAGGAATATGAAGTAGTATGTTTAAGAGAAATATGAAGTAGTATATTAAAGAGGAATATGAAGTAGTATGTTTAAGAGGAATATGAAGTAGTATGTTTAAGAGGAGTATGAAGTAATATATTTAAGAGAAAAATCAAGTAGTATATTTAAGAGGAATATGAAAAACTATGTTTAAGAGGAATGTGAAGTAGTATATTTAAGGGAAATATGAAGTAGTATATTTAAGAGGAATATGATGTAGTATGTTTAAAACGAATATGAAGTAGTATGTTTAAGAGGAATATGAAGTAGTATATTAAAGAGGAATATGAAGTAGGATATTTAAGAGGAACATGAAGTAGTATGTTTAAGAGCAAAATGAAGTAGTATGTTTAAGAGGAATATGAAGTAGTATATTAAAGAGGAATATGAAGTAGTATGTTTAAGAGGAATATGAAGTAGTATGTTTAAGAGGAATATGAAGTAGTATGTTTAAGACGAATATGAAGTATTATGTTTAAGAGGAATATGAAGTAGTATATTAAAGAGGAATATGAAGTAGGATATTTAAGAGGAATATGAAGTAGTATGTTTAAGAGCAAAAGGAAGTAGTATGTTTAAGAGCAAAATGAAGTAGTATGTTTAAGAGGAATATGAAGTAGTATATTAAAGAGGAATATGATGTAGTATGTTTAAGACGAATATGAAGTAGTATGTTTAAGAGGAATATGAAGTAGTATATTAAAGAGGAATATGAAGTAGTATGTTTAAGAGGAATATGAAGTAGTATATTTAAGAGGAGTATGAAGTTATGTATATAAGAGGAAAATGAAGTAGTATATTTAAGAGGAATATGAAGAAATATGTTTAAGAGGAATATGAAGTAGTATATTTAAGAGAAATATGAAGTAATATAATTAAGAGGAATATGAAGTAGTATATTAAAGAGGAATATAAAGTAGTATGTTTAAGAGAAGTATGAAGTTATATATTTAAGAGGAAAATGAAGTAGTATATTTAGGAGGAATATGAAGAAATATGTTTAAGAGGAATATGAAGTAGTATATTTAAAAGCAATATGAAGTAATATAATTAAGAGGAATATGAAGTAGTATGTTTAAGAGGAATATGAAGTAGTATGTTTAAGAGGAATATGAAGTAGTATGTTTAATAGGAATATGAAGTAGTATGTTTAAGAGAAATATGAAGAAGTATGTTCAAGAGCAATATGAAGTAGTATATTTAAGAGGAATATGAAGTAGTATGTTTAAGACGAATATGAAGTATTATGTTTAAGAGGAATATGAAGTAATATGTTTAAGAGGAATATGCAGTAGTATATTTAAGAGGAATATGATGTAGTATGTTTAAGACGAATATTAAGTAGTATGTTTAAGAGGAATATGAAGTAGTATATTAAAGAGGAATATGAATAGTATGTTTAAGAGGAATATGAAGTAGTATATTTAAGAGGAGTATGAAGTTATGTATTTAAGAGGAAATGAAGTAGTATATTTAAGAGGAATATGAAGAAATATGTTTAAGAGGAATATAAAGTAGTATGTTTAAGAGAAATATGAAGTAATATAATTAAGAGGAATATGAAGTAGTATATTAAAGAGGTATATGAAGTAGTATGTTTAAGAGAAGTATGAAGTTATATATTTAAGATGAAAATGAAGTAGTATATTTAGGAGGAATTTGAAGAAATATGTTTAAGAGGAATATGAAGTAGTTTTTTCAAAAGCAATATGAAGTAATATAATTAAGAGGAATATGAAGTAGTATATTTAAGAGGAATATGAAGTAGTATGTTTAAGAGGAATATGAAGTAGTATGTTTAATAGGAATATGAAGTAGTATGTTTAAGAGAAATATGAAGAAGTATGTTCAAGAGCAATATGAAGTAGTATATTTAAGAGGAATATGAAGTAGTATGTTTAAGACGAATATGAAGTATTATGTTTAAGAGGAATATGAAGTAATATGTTTAAGAAGAATATGCAGTAGTATATTTAAGAGGAATATGATGTAGTATGTTTAAGACGAATATTAAGTAGTATGTTTAAGAGGAATATGAAGTAGTATATTAAAGAGGAATATGAATAGTATGTTTAAGAGGAATATGAAGTAGTATATTTAAGAGGAGTATGAAGTTATGTATTTAAGAGGAAATGAAGTAGTATATTTAAGAGGAATATGAATAAATATGTTTAAGAGGAATATAAAGTAGTATATTTAAGAGAAATATGAAGTAATATAATTAAGAGGAATATGAAGTAGTATATTAAAGAGGTATATGAAGTAGTATGTTTAAGAGAAGTATGAAGTTATATATTTAAGATGAAAATGAAGTAGTATATTTAGGAGGAATTTGAAGAAATATGTTTAAGAGGAATATGAAGTAGTTTTTTCAAAAGCAATATGAAGTAATATAATTAAGAGGAATATGAAGTAGTATATTTAAGAGGAATATGAAGAAGTATGTTTAAGAGGAATATGAAGTAGTATGTTTAAGAGGAATATGAAGTAGTATGTTTAAGAGGAATATGAAGTAGTATGTTTAATAGGAATATGAAGTAGTATGTTTAAGAGGAATATGAAGTAGTATATTAAAGAGGAATATGAAGTAGTATGTTTAAGAGGAATATGAAGTAGTATATTTAAGAGGAGTATGAAGTAATATATTTAAGAGAAAAATCAAGTAGTATATTTAAGAGGAATATGAAAAACTATGTTTAAGAGGAATGTGAAGTAGTATATTTAAGGGAAATATGAAGTAGTATATTTAAGAGGAATATGATGTAGTATGTTTAAAACGAATATGAAGTAGTATGTTTAAGAGGAATATGAAGTAGTATATTAAAGAGGAATATGAAGTAGGATATTTAAGAGGAATATGAAGTTGTATGTTTAAGACCAAAATGAAGTAGTATGTTTAAGAGGAATATGAAGTAGTATATTAAAGAGGAATATGAAGTAGTATGTTTAAGAGGAATATGAAGTAGTATGTTTAAGAGGAATATGAAGTAGTATGTTTAAGACGAATATGAAGTATTATGTTTAAGAGGAATATGAAGTAGTATATTAAAGAGGAATATGAAGTAGGATATTTAAGAGGAATATGAAGTAGTATGTTTAAGAGCAAAATGAAGTAGTATGTTTAAGAGCAAAATGAAGTAGTATGTTTAAGAGGAATATGAAGTAGTATATTAAAGAGGAATATGATGTAGTATGTTTAAGACGAATATGAAGTAGTATGTTTAAGAGGAATATGAAGTAGTATATTTAAGAGGAGTATGAAGCTATGTATATAAGAGGAAAATGAAGTAGTATATTTAAGAGGAATATGAAGAAATATGTTTAAGAGGAATATGAAGTAGTATATTTAAGAGAAATATGAAGTAATATAATTAAGAGGAATATGAAGTAGTATATTAAAGAGGAATATGAAGTAGTATGTTTAAGAGAAGTATGAAGTTATATATTTAAGAGGAAAATGAAGTAGTATATTTAGGAGGAATATGAAGAAATATGTTTAAGAGGAATATGAAGTAGTATATTTAAAAGCAATATGAAGTAATATAATTAAGAGGAATATGAAGTAGTATGTTTAAGAGGAATATGAAGTAGTATGTTTAAGAGGAATATGAAGTAGTATGTTTAATAGGAATATGAAGTAGTATGTTTAAGAGAAATATGAAGAAGTATGTTCAAGAGCAATATGAAGTAGTATATTTAAGAGGAATATGAAGTAGTATGTTTAAGACGAATATGAAGTATTATGTTTAAGAGGAATATGAAGTAATATGTTTAAGAGGAATATGCAGTAGTATATTTAAGAGGAATATGATGTAGTATGTTTAAGACGAATATGAAGTAGTATGTTTAAGAGGAATAAGAAGTAGTATATTAAAGAGGAATATGAATAGTATGTTTAAGAGGAATATGAAGTAGTATATTTAAGAGGAGTATGAAGTTATGTATTTAAGAGGAAATGAAGTAGTATATTTAAGAGGAATATGAAGAAATATGTTTAAGAGGAATATGAAGTAGTATATTTAAGAGAAATATGAAGTAATATAATTAAGAGGAATATGAAGTAGTATATTAAAGAGGTATATGAAGTAGTATGTTTAAGAGAAGTATGAAGTTATATATTTAAGAGGAAAATGAAGTAGTATATTTAGGAGGAATATGAAGAAATATGTTTAAGAGGAATATGAAGTAGTATATTTAAAAGCAATATGAAGTAATATAATTAAGAGGAATATGAAGTAGTATATTTAAGAGGAATATGAAGAAGTATGTTTAAGAGGAATATGAAGTAGTATGTTTAAGAGGAATATGAAGTAGTATGTTTAAGAGGAATATGAAGTAGTATGTTTAATAGGAATATGAAGTAGTATGTTTAAGAGAAATATGAAGTAGTATATTAAAGAGGAATATGAAGTAGTATGTTTAAGAGAAGTATGAAGTTATATATTTAAGAGGAAAATGAAGTAGTATATTTAGGAGGAATATGAAGAAATATATTTAAGAGGAATATGAAGTATTATGTTTAAGGGGAATATGAAGTAGTATGTTTAAGAGGAATATGAAGTAGTATGTTAAAGAGGAATATGAAGTAATCTATTTACGAGGAATATAAAGGAGTATATTTAAGAGGAACATTAAGTAGTATATTTAAGATTAATATGAAGTAGTATATTTAAGAGGAATATGATGTAGTATATTTAAGAGGAATATGAAGTAGTATGTTTAAGAGGAATATGAAGTAGTATGTTTAAGAAGAATATGAAGTAGTATGTTTAAGAGGAATATGAAGGTAAATGTTAAAGAAGAATATGAAGTAGTATGTTTAAGACGAATATGAAGTATTATGTTTAAGAGGAATATGAAGTAGTATGTTTAAGAGGAATATGAAGTAGTATGTTTAAGAGGAATATGAAGTAGTATGTTTAAGACGAATATGAAGTATTATGTTTAAGAGAAATATGAAGTAGTATGTTTAAGAGGAATATGAAGTAGTATGTTAAAGAGGAATATGAAGTAGTATGTTTAAAAGGAATATGAAGTAGTATGTTTAAGAAGAATATGAAGTAGTATGTTTAAGAGGAATATGAAGTTAAATGTTAAAGAGGAATATGAAATAGTATATTTAAGAGGAATATGAAGTAGTATGTTTAAGAGGAATATGAAGTAGTATATCTAAGAGGAATATGAAGTAGTATGTTTAAGCAGAATATGATGTAGTATGTTT
Source organism: Atherix ibis (assembly GCA_958298945.1). Classification (NCBI taxonomy): domain Eukaryota; kingdom Metazoa; phylum Arthropoda; class Insecta; order Diptera; family Athericidae; genus Atherix; species Atherix ibis. Next base: position 319,230 of record CATQJD010000065.1, on the reverse strand, counting down.
TAGAGCGATATGAAGTAGTATATTTAAGAGCAATATGCAGTAGTATATTTAAGAGGAATATGAAGTAGTATATTTAAGAGGAATATGAAGTAGTATGTTTAAGAGGAATATGAAGTAGTATGTTTAAAAGCAATATGAAGTAGTATGTGTAAGAGGAATATGAAGTAGTATGTTTAAGTGGAATATGAAGAAATATGTTTAAGAGGAATATGAAGTAGTATATTTAAGAGAAATATGAAGTAATATAATTAAGAGGAATATGAAGTAGTATATTAAAGAGGAATATGAAGTAGTATGTTTAAGAGAAGTATGAAGTTATATATTTAAGAGGAAAATGAAGTAGTATATTTAGGAGGAATATGAAGAAATATGTTTAAGAGGAATATGAAGTAGTATATTTAAAAGCAATATGAAGTAATATAATTAAGAGGAATATGAAGTAGTATGTTTAAGAGGAATATGAAGTAGTATGTTTAAGAGGAATATGAAGTAGTATGTTTAATAGGAATATGAAGTAGTATGTTTAAGAGAAATATGAAGAAGTATGTTCAAGAGCAATATGAAGTAGTATATTTAAGAGGAATATGAAGTAGTATGTTTAAGACGAATATGAAGTATTATGTTTAAGAGGAATATGAAGTAATATGTTTAAGAGGAATATGCAGTAGTATATTTAAGAGGAATATGATGTAGTATGTTTAAGACGAATATGAAGTAGTATGTTTAAGAGGAATATGAAGTAGTATATTAAAGAGGAATATGAATAGTATGTTTAAGAGGAATATGAAGTAGTATATTTAAGAGGAGTATGAAGTTATGTATTTAAGAGGAAATGAAGTAGTATATTTAAGAGGAATATGAAGAAATATGTTTAAGAGGAATATGAAGTAGTATATTTAAGAGAAATATGAAGTAATATAATTAAGAGGAATATGAAGTAGTATATTAAAGAGGTATATGAAGTAGTATGTTTAAGAGAAGTATGAAGTTATATATTTAAGAGGAAAATGAAGTAGTATATTTAGGAGGAATATGAAGAAATATGTTTAAGAGGAATATGAAGTAGTATATTTAAAAGCAATATGAAGTAATATAATTAAGAGGAATATGAAGTAGTATATTTAAGAGGAATATGAAGAAGTATGTTTAAGAGGAATATGAAGTAGTATGTTTAAGAGGAATATGAAGTAGTATGTTTAAGAGGAATATGAAGTAGTATGTTTAATAGGAATATGAAGTAGTATGTTTAAGAGAAATATGAAGTAGTATATTAAAGAGGAATATGAAGTAGTATGTTTAAGAGAAGTATGAAGTTATATATTTAAGAGGAAAATGAAGTAGTATATTTAGGAGGAATATGAAGAAATATATTTAAGAGGAATATGAAGTATTATGTTTAAGGGGAATATGAAGTAGTATGTTTAAGAGGAATATGAAGTAGTATGTTAAAGAGGAATATGAAGTAATCTATTTACGAGGAATATAAAGGAGTATATTTAAGAGGAATATTAAGTAGTATATTTAAGATTAATATGAAGTAGTATATTTAAGAGGAATATGATGTAGTATATTTAAGAGGAATATGAAGTAGTATGTTTAAGAGGAATATGAAGTAGTATGTTTAAGAAGAATATGAAGTAGTATGTTTAAGAGGAATATGAAGTTAAATGTTAAAGAAGAATAGGAAGTAGTATGTTTAAGACGAATATGAAGTATTATGTTTAAGAGGAATATGAAGTAGTATGTTTAAGAGGAATATGAAGTAGTATGTTTAAGAGGAATATGAAGTAGTATGTTTAAGACGAATATGAAGTATTATGTTTAAGAGAAATATGAAGTAGTATGTTTAAGAGGAATATGAAGTAGTATGTTAAAGAGGAATATGAAGTAGTATGTTTAAAAGGAATATGAAGTAGTATGTTTAAGAAGAATATGAAGTAGTATGTTTAAGAGGAATATGAAGTTAAATGTTAAAGAGGAATATGAAATAGTATATTTAAGAGGAATATGAAGTAGTATGTTTAAGAGGAATATGAAGTAGTATATCTAAGAGGAATATGAAGTAGTATGTTTAAGCAGAATATGATGTAGTATGTTTTAGAGCGATATGAAGTAGTATATTTAAGAGCAATATGCAGTAGTATAATTAAGAGGAATATGAAGTAGTATATTTAAGAGGAATATGAAGTAGTATGTTTAAGAGGAATATGAAGTAGTATGTTTAAAAGCAATATGAAGTAGTATGTGTAAGAGGAATATGAAGTAGTATGTTTAAGTGGAATATAAAGTAGTATATTTAAGAGGAATATGAAGTAGTATGTTTAAGAGGAATATGAAGTTGTATATTTAAGAGGAGTATGAAGTAATATATTTAAGAGGAAAATGAAGTAGTATATTTAAGAGGAATATGAAGAAGTATGCTTAAGAGGAATATGAAGTAGTATATTAAAGAGGAATATGAAGTAGTATGTTTAAGAGGAATATGAAGTAGTATATTTAAGAGGAGTATGAAGTAATATATTTAAGAGGAAAATCAAGTAGTATATTTAAGAGGAATATGAAAAACTATGTTTAAGAGGAATGTGAAGTAGTATATTTAAGGGAAATATGAAGTAGTATATTTAAGAGGAATATGATGTAGTATGTTTAAAACGAATATGAAGTAGTATGTTTAAGAGGAATATGAAGTAGTATTTTAAAGAGGAATATGAAGTAGGATATTTAAGAGGAATATGAAGTAGTATGTTTAAGAGCAAAATGAAGTAGTGTGTTTAAGATGTGGTATGTTTAAGACGAATATGAAGTAGTATGTTTAAGAGGAATATGAAGTAGTATATTAAAGAGGAATATGAAGTAGTATGTTTAAGAGGAATATGAAGTAGTATATTTAAGAGGAGTATGAAGTTATGCATTTAAGAGGAATATGAAGTAATATGTTTAAGAGGAATATGCAGTAGTATATTTAAGAGGAATATGATGTGGTATGTTTAAGACGAATATGAAGTAGTATGTTTAAGAGGAATATGAAGTAGTATATTAAAGAGGAATATGAAGTAGTATGTTTAAGAGGAATATGAAGTAGTATATTAAGAGGAGTATGAAGTTATGTATTTAAGAGGAAAATGAAGTAGTATATTTAAGAGGAATATGAAGAAATATTTTTAAGAGGAATATGAAGTAGTATATTTAAGAGAAATATGAAGTAATATAATTAAGAGGAATATGAAGTAGTATATTAAAGAGGAATATGAAGTAGTATGTTTAAGAGAAGTATGAAGTTATATATATAAGAGGAAAATGAAGTAGTATATTTAGGAGGAATATGAAGAAATATGTTTAAGAGGAATATGAAGTAGTATATTTAAAAGCAATATGAAGTAATATAATTAAGAGGAATATGAAGTAGTATATTTAAGAGGAATATGAAGAAGTATGTTTAAGAGGAATATGAAGTAGTATGTTTAAGAGGAATATGAAGTAGTATGTTTAAGAGGAATATGAAGTAGTATGTTTAATAGGAATATGAAGTAGTATGTTTAAGAGAAATATGAAGAAGTATGTTTAAGAGCAATATGAAGTAGTATATCTAAGAGGAATATGAAGTAGTATGTTTAAGACGAATATGAAGTATTATGTTTAAGAGGAATATGAAGTAATATGTTTAAGAGGAATATGCAATAGTATATTTAAGAGGAATATGATGTAGTATGTTTAAGACGAATATGAAGTAGTATGTTTAAGAGGAATATGAAGTAGTATATTAAAGAGGAATATGAAGTTGTATGTTTAAGAGGAATATGAATATAGTATATTTAAAAGGAGTATGAAGTTATGTATTTAAGAGGAAAATGAAGTAGTATATTTAAGAGGAATATGAAGAAATATGTTTAAGAGGAATATGAAGTAGTATATTTAAAAGCAATATGAAGTAATATAATTAAGAGGAATATGAAGTAGTATATTTAAGAGGAATATGAAGAAGTATGTTTAAGAGGAATATGAAGTAGTATGTTTAAGAGGAATATGAAGTAGTATGTTTAAGAGGAATATGAAGTAGTATGTTTAATAGGAATATGAAGTAGTATGTTTAAGAGAAATATGAAGTAGTATATTAAAGAGGAATATGAAGTAGTATGTTTAAGAGAAGTATGAAGTTATATATTTAAGAGGAAAATGAAGTAGTATATTTAGGAGGAATATGAAGAAATATATTTAAGAGGAATATGAAGTATTATGTTTAAGGGGAATATGAAGTAGTATGTTTAAGAGGAATATGAAGTAGTATTGTAAAGAGGAATATGAAGTAATCTATTTACGAGGAATATAAAGGAGTATATTTAAGAGGAATATTAAGTAGTATATTTAAGATTAATATGAAGTAGTATATTTAAGAGGAATATGATGTAGTATATTTAAGAGGAATATGAAGTAGTATGTTTAGGAGGAATATGAAGTAGTATGTTTAAGAAGAATATGAAGTAGTATGTTTAAGAGGAATATGAAGTTAAATGTTAAAGAAGAATATGAAGTAGTATGTTTAAGACGAATATGAAGTATTATGTTTAAGAGGAATATGAAGTAGTATGTTTAAGAGGAATATGAAGTAGTATGTTTAAGAGGAATATGAAGTAGTATGTTTAAGACGAATAGGAAGTATTATGTTTAAGAGAAATATGAAGTAGTATGTTTAAGAGGAATATGAAGTAGTATGTTAAAGAGGAATATGAAGTAGTATGTTTAAAAGGAATATGAAGTAGTATGTTTAAGAAGAATATGAAGTAGTATGTTTAAGAGGAATATGAAGTTAAATGTTAAAGAGGTATGTTTAAGAGGAATATGAAGTAGTATATTAAAGAGGAATATGAAGTAGTATGTTTAAGAGGAATATGAAGTAGTATATTTAAGAGGAGTATGAAGTTATGTATTTAAGAGGAAAATGAATAGTATATTTAAGAGGAATATGAAGAAATATGTTTAAGAGGAATATGAAGTAGTATATTTAAGAGAAATATGAAGTAATATAATTAAGAGGAATATGAAGTAGTATATTAAAGAGGACTATGAAGTAGGATATTTAAGAGGAATATGAAGTAGTATGTTTAAGAGCAAAATGAAGTAGTGTGTTTAAGATGAATATGAAGTAGTATTTTTAAGAGGAGTATGAAGTAGTATGTTTAAGAGGAATATGAAGTAGTATATTAAAGAGGAATATGAAGTAGTATGTTTAAGAGGAATATGAAGTAGTATGTTTAAGAGGAATATGAAGTAGTATGTTTAATAGGAATATGAAGTAGTATGTTTAAGAGAAATATGAAGTAGTATATTAAAGAGGAATATGAAGTAGTATGTTTAAGAGAAGTATGAAGTTATATATTTAAGAGGAAAATGAAGTAGTATATTTAGGAGGAATATGAAGAAATATATTTAAGAGGAATATGAAGTATTATGTTTAAGGGGAATATGAAGTAGTATGTTTAAGAGGAATATGAAGTAGTATGTTAAAGAGGAATATGAAGTAATCTATTTACGAGGAATATAAAGGAGTATATTTAAGAGGAATATTAAGTAGTATATTTAAGATTAATATGAAGTAGTATATTTAAGAGGAATATGAAGAAATATGTTTAAGAGGAATATGAAGTAGTATATTTAAGAGCAATATGAAGTAATATATATAAGAGGAAAATGAAGTAGTATATTTAGGAGGAATATGAAGAAATATGTTTAAGAGGAATATGAAGTAGTATATTTAAAAGCAATATGAAGTAATATAATTAAGAGGAATATGAAGTAGTATATTTAAGAGGAATATGAAGAAGTATGTTTAAGAGGAATATGAAGTAGTATGTTTAAAAGGAATATGAAGTAGTATGTTTAAGAGGTAGTATGTTTAAGAGGCATATTCCTCTTAAACATACTACTTCATATTCCTCTTTAATATACTACTTCATATTCCTCTTAAACATACTACTTCATATTCGTCTTAAACATACATCATATTCCTCTTAAATATACTACTGCATATTCCTCTTAAACATATTACTTCATATTCCTCTTAAACATAATACTTCAAATTCGTCTTAAACATACTACTTCATATTCCTCTTAAACATACTACTTCATATTCCTCTTAAACATACTACTTCATATTCCTCTTTAATATACTACTTCATATTCCTCTTAAACAAACTACTTCATACTCCTCTTAAAAATACTACTTCATATTCATCTTAAACACACTACTTCATTTTGCTCTTAAACATACTACTTCATATTCCTCTTAAATATCCTACTTCATATTCCTCTTTAATATACTACTTCATATTCCTCTTAATTATATTACTTCATATTTCTCTTAAATATACTACTTCATATTCCTCTTAAACATATTTCTTCATATTCCTCTTAAATATACTACTTCATTTTCCTCTTAAATACATAACTTCATACTCCTCTTAAATATACTACTTCATATTCCTCTTAAACATACTACTTCATATTCCTCTTTAATATACTACTTCATATTCCTCTTAAACATACTACTTCATATTCGTCTTAAACATACCACATCATATTCCTCTTAAATATACTACTGCATATTCCTCTTAAACATATTACTTCATATTCCTCTTAAACATAATACTTCAAATTCGTCTTAAACATACTACTTCATATTCCTCTTAAACATACTACTTCATATTCCTCTTAAACATACTACTTCATATTCCTCTTTAATATACTACTTCATATTCCTCTTAAACATACTACTTCATACTCCTCTTAAAAATACTACTTCATATTCATCTTAAACACACTACTTCATATTGCTTTTAAACATACTACTTCATATTCCTCTTAAATATACTACTTCATATTCCTCTTTAACATACTACTTCATATTCCTCTTAAATATACTACTTTATATTTCACTTAATCAAACTACTTCATATTCCTCTTAAACATACTACTTCATATTCCTTTTAAACATACTACTTCATATTCCTCTTAAACATACTACTTCATATTCCTCTTAAATATACTACTTCATATTCCTCTTAAATATACTACTGCATATTGCTCTTAAATATACTACTTCATATTGCTCTAAAACATACTACATCATATTCTTCTTAAACATACTACTTCATATTCCTCTTAAACATACTACTTCATATTCCTCTTAAACATAATACTTCATATTCGTCTTAAACATACTACTTCATATTCTTCTTTAACATTTAACTTCATATTCCTCTTAAACATACTACTTCATATTCTTCTTAAACATACTACTTAATATTCCTCTTAAATATACTCCTTCATATTCCTCTTAAACATAATACTTCATATTCCTCTTAAATATATTTCTTCATATTCCTCCTAAATATACTACTTCATTTTCCTCTTAAATATATAACTTCATAATTCTCTTAAACATACTACTTCATATTCCTCTTTAATATACTACTTCATATTTCTCTTAAACATACTACTTCATATTCCTATTAAACATACTACTTCATATTCCTCTTAAACATACTACTTCATATTCCTCTTAAACATACTACTTCATATTCCTCTTAAACATACTTCTTCATATTCCTCTTAAATATACTACTTCATATTCCTCTTAATTATATTACTTCATATTGCTTTTGAAAAAACTACTTCATATTCCTCTTAAACATATTTCTTCAAATTCCTCCTAAATATACTACTTCATTTTCATCTTAAATATATAACTTCATACTTCTCTTAAACATACTACTTCATATTCCTCTTTAATATACTACTTCATATTCCTCTTAATTATATTACTTCATATTTCTCTTAAATATACTACTTCATATTCCTCTTAAACATATTTCTTCATATTCCTCTTAAATATACTACTTCATTTTCCTCTTAAATACATAACTTCATACTCCTCTTAAATATACTATATTCATATTCCTCTTAAACATACAACTTCATATTCCTCTTTAATATACTACTTCATATTCCTCTTAAACATACTACTTCATATTCGTCTTAAACATACTACATCATATTCCTCTTAAATATACTATTGCATATTCCTCTTAAACATATTACTTCATATTCCTCTTAAACATAATACTTCATATTCGTCTTAAACATACTACTTCATATTCCTCTTAGATATACTACTTCATATTGCTCTTAAACATACTTCTTCATATTTCTCTTAAACATACTACTTCATATTCCTATTAAACATACTACTTCATATTCCTCTTAAACATACTACTTCATATTCCTCTTAAACATACTACTTCATATTCCTCTTAAACATACTTCTTCATATTCCTCTTAAATATACTACTTCATATTCCTCTTAATTATATTACTTCATATTGCTTTTAAATATACTACTTCATATTCCTCTTAAACATATTTCTTCATATTCCTCCTATATATACTACTTCATTGTCCTCTTATATATATAACTTCATACTTCTCTTAAACATACTACTTCATATTCCTCTTTAATATACTACTTCATATTCCTCTTAATTATATTACTTCATATTTCTCTTAAATATACTACTTCATATTCCTCTTAAACATATTTCTTCATATTCCTCTTAAATATACTACTTCATTTTCCTCTTAAATACATAACTTCATACTCCTCTTAAATATACTACTTCATATTCCTCTTAAACATACTACTTCATATTCCTCTTTAATATACTACTTCATATTCCTCTTAAACATACTACTTCATATTCGTCTTAAACATACCACATCATATTTTTCTTAAATATACTACTGCATATTCCTCTTAAACATATTACTTCATATTCCTCTTAAACATAATACTTCAAATTCGTCTTAAACATACTACTTCATATTCCTCTTAAACATACTACTTCATATTCCTCTTAAACATACTACTTCATATTCCACTTTAATATACTACTTCATATTCCTCTTAAACATACTACTTCATACTCCTCTTAAAAATACTACTTCATATTCATGTTAAACACACTACTTCATTTTGCTCTTAAACATACTACTTCATATTCCTCTTAAATATCCTACTTCATATTCCTCTTTAATATACTACTTCATATTCCTCTTAATTATATTACTTCATATTTCTCTTAAATATACTACTTCATATTCCTCTTAAACATATTTCTTCATATTCCTCTTAAATATACTATTTCATTTTCCTCTTAAATACATAACTTCATACTCCTCTTAAATATACTACTTCATATTCCTCTTAAACATACTACTTCATATTCCTCTTTAATATACTACTTCATATTCCTATTAAACATACTACTTCATATTCGTCTTAAACATACCACATCATATTCCTCTTAAATATACTACTGCATATTCCTCTTAAACATATTACTTCATATTCCTCTTAAACATAATACTTCAAATTCGTCTTAAACATACTACTTCATATTCCTCTTAAACATACTACTTCATATTCCTCTTAAACATACTACTTCATATTCCTCTTTAATATACTACTTCATATTCCTCTTAAACATACTACTTCATACTCCTCTTAAAAATACTACTTCATATTCATCTTAAACACACTACTTCATTTTGCTCTTAAACATACTACTTCATATTCCTCTTAAATATCCTACTTCATATTCCTCTTTAAAATACTACTTCATATTCCTCTTAAACATACTACTTCATATTCGTTTTAAACATACTACATCATATCCCTCTTAAATATACTACTTCATATTTCCCTTAAATATACTACTTCATATTCCTCTTAAACATAGTTTTTCATATTCCTCTTAAATATACTACTTGATTTTCCTCTTAAATATATTACTTCATACTCCTCTTAAATATACTACTTCATATTCCTCTTAAACATACTACTTCATATTCCTCTTTAATATACTACTTCATATTCCTCTTAAGCATACTTCTTCATATTCCTCTTAAATATACTACTTCATTTTCCTCTTAAATATATTACTTCATACTCCTCTTAAATATACTACTTTATATTCCACTTAAACATACTACTTCATATTCCTCTTACACATACTACTCATATTCCTTTTAAACATACTACTTCATATTCCTCTTAAACATACTACTTCATATTCCTCTTAAATATACTACTTCATATTCCTCTTAAATATACTACTGCATATTGCTCTTAAATAAACTACTTCATATCGCTCTAAAACATACTACATCATATTCTGCTTAAACATACTACTTCATATTCCTCTTAGATATACTACTTCATATTCCTCTTAAACATACTACTTCATATTCCTCTTAAATATACTATTTCATAATCCTCTTTAACATTTAACTTCATATTCCTCTTAAACATACTACTTCATATTCTTCTTAAACATACTACTTCATATTCCTTTTAAACATACTACTTCATATTCCTCTTTAACATACTACTTCATATTCCTCTTAAACATACTACTTCATATTCCTCTTAAACATACTACTTCATATTCCTCTTAAACAGAATACTTCATATTCGGCTTAAACATACTACTTCATATTCTTCTTTAACATTTAACTTCATATTCCTCTTAAACATACTACTTCATATTCTTCTTAAACATACTACTTCATATTCCTCTTAAACATACTACTTCATATTCCTCTTAAATATACTACATCATATTCCTCTTAAATATACTACTTCATATTAATCTTAAATATACTACTTAATATTCCTCTTAAATATACTCCTTTATATTCCTCGTAAATAGATTACTTCATATTCCTCTTTAACATACTACTTCATATTCCTCTTAAACATACTACTTCATATTCCCCTTAAACATAATACTTCATATTCCTCTTAAATATATTTCTTCATATTCCTCCTAAATATACTACTTCATTTTCCTCTTAAATATATAGCTTCATACTTCTCTTAAACATACTACTTCATATTCCTCTTTAATATACTACTTCATATTTCTCTTAAACATACTACTTCATATTCCTATTAAACATACTACTTCATATTCCTCTTAAACATACTACTTCATATTCCTCTTAAACATACTACTTCATATTCCTCTTAAACATACTTCTTCATATTCCTCTTAAATATACTACTTCATATTCCTCTTAATTATATTACTTCATATTGCTTTTAAATATACTACTTCATATTCCTCTTAAACATATTTCTTCATATTCCTCCTAAATATACTACTTCATTTTCTCTTAAATATATAACTTCATACTTCTCTTAAACATACTACTTCATATACCTCTTTAATATACTACTTCATATTCCTCTTAATTATATTACTTCATATTTCTCTTAAATATACTACTTCATATTCCTCTTAAACATATTTCTTCATATTCCTCTTAAATATACTACTTCATTTCCTCTTAAATACATAACTTCATACTCCTCTTAAATATACTACTTCATATTCCTCTTAAACATACTATTCATATTCCTCTTTAATATACTACTTCATATTCCTCTTAAACATACTACTTCATATTCGTCTTAAACATACTACATCATATTCCTCTTAAATATACTACTGCATATTCCTCTTAAACATATTACTTCATATTCCTCTTAAACATAATACTTCATATTCGTCTTAAACATACTACTTCATATTCCTCTTAAACATATTTCTTCATATTCCTCTTAAATATACTACTTCATTTTCCTTTTATATACATAACTTCATACTTCTCTTAAACATATTACTTCATATTCCTCTTTAATATACTACTTCATATTCCTCTTAATTATATTACTTCATATTACTCTTAAATATACTACTTCATATTCCTCTTAAACATATTTCTTCATATTCCTCTTAAATATACTACTTCATTTTCCTTTTATATACATAACTTCATACTCCTCTTAAATATACTACTTCATATTCCTCTTAAACATACTACTTCATATTCCTCTTTAATATACTACTTCATATTCCTCTTAAACATACTACTTCATATTCGTCTTAAACATACTACATCATATTCCTCTTTAATATACTACTTCATATTCCTCTTAAACATACTACTTCATTTTGCTCTTAAACATACTACTTCATTTTGCTCTTAAACATACTACTTCATATTCCTCTTAAATATCCTACTTCATATTCCTCTTTAATATACTACTTCATATTCCTCTTAAACATAATACTTCATATTCGTCTTAAACATACTACTTCATATTCCTCTTAAACATACTACTTCATATTCCTCTTAAACATACTACTTCATATTCCTCTTTAATATACTACTTCATATTCCTCTTAAACATACTACTTCATTTTGCTCTTAAACATACTACTTCATATTCCTCTTAAATATCCTACTTCATATTCCTCTTTAATATACTACTTCATATTCCTCTTAAACATACTACTTCATATTCGTTTTAAACATACTACATCATATTCCTCTTAAATATACTACTTCATATTTCCCTTAAATATACTACTTCACATTCCTCTTAAACATAGTTTTTCATATTCCTCTTAAATATACTACTTGATTTTTCTCTTAAATATATTACTTCATACTCCTCTTAAATATACTACTTCATATTCCTCTTAAACATACTACTTCATATTCCTCTTTAATATACTACTTCATATTTCTCTTAAACATACTACTTCATTTTCTATTAAACATACTACTTCATATTCCTCTTAAACATACTACTTCATATTCCTCTTAAACATACTACTTCATATTCCTCTTAAACATACTTCTTCATATTCCTCTTAAATATACTACTTCATATTCCTCTTAATTATATTACTTCATATTGCTTTTGAAAAAACTACTTCATATTCCTCTTAAACATATTTCTTCAAATTCCTCCTAAATATACTACTTCATTTTCATCTTAAATATATAACTTCATACTTCTCTTAAACATACTACTTCATTTTCCTCTTTAATATACTACTTCATATCCCTCTAATTATATTACTTCATATTTCTCTTAAATATACTACTTCATATTCCTCTTAAACATATTTCTTCATATTCCTCTTAAATATACTACTTCATTTTCCTCTTATATACATAACTTCATACTCCTCTTAAATATACTATATTCATATTCCTCTTAAACATACTACTTCATATTCCTCTTTAATATACTACTTCATATTCCTCTTAAACATACTACTTCATATTCGTCTTAAACATACTACATCATATTCCTCTTAAATATACTACTGCATATTCCTCTTAAACATATTACTTCATATTCCTCTTAAACATAATACTTCATATTCGTCTTAAACATACTACTTCATATTCCTCTTAGATATACTACTTCATATTGCTCTTAAACATACTTCTTCATATTTCTCTTAAACATACTACTTCATATTCCTATTAAACATACTACTTCATATTCCTCTTAAACATACTACTTCATTTTCCTCTTATATATATAACTTCATACTTCTCTTAAACATACTACTTCATATTCCTCTTTAATATACTACTTCATATTCCTCTTAATTATATTACTTCATATTTCTCTTAAATATACTACTTCATATTCCTCTTAAACATATTTCTTCATATTCTTCTTATATACTACTTCATTTTCCTCTTAAATACATAACTTCATACTCCTCTTAAATATACTACTTCATATTCCTCTTAAACATACTACTTCATATTCCTCTTTAATATACTACTTCATATTCCTCTTAAACATACTACTTCATATTCGTCTTAAACATACCACATCATATTCCTCTTAAATATACTACTGCATATTCCTCTTAAACATATTACTTCATATTCCTCTTAAACATACTACTTCATATTCCTCTTAAACATACTACTTCATATTCCTCTTTAATATACTACTTCATATTCCTCTTATACATACTACTTCATACTCCTCTTAAAAATACTACTTCATATTCATCTTAAACACACTACTTCATTTTGCTCTTAAACATACTACTTCATATTCCTCTTAAATATCCTACTTCATATTCCTCTTTAATATACTACTTCATATTCCTCTTAATTATATTACTTCATATTTCTCTTAAATATACTACTTCATATTCCTCTTAAACATATTTCTTCATATTCCTCTTAAATATACTACTTCATTTTCCTCTTAAATACATAACTTCATACTCCTCTTAAATATACTACTTCATATTCCTCTTAAACATACTACTTCATATTCCTCTTTAATATACTACTTCATATTCCTCTTAAACATACTACTTCATATTCGTCTTAAACATACCACATCATATTCCTCTTAAATATACTACTGCATATTCCTCTTAAACATATTACTTCATATTCCTCTTAAACATAATACTTCAAATTCGTCTTAAACATACTACTTCATATTCCTCTTAAACATACTACTTCATATTCCTCTTAAACATACTACTTCATATTCCTCTTTAATATACTACTTCATATTCCTCTTAAACATACTACTTCATACTCCTCTTAAAAATACTACTTCATATTCATCTTAAACACACTACTTCATTTTGCTCTTAAACATACTACTTCATATTCCTCTTAAATATCCTACTTCATATTCCTCTTTAATATACTACTTCATATTCCTCTTAATTATATTACTTCATATTTCTCTTAAATATACTACTTCATATTCCTCTTAAACATATTTCTTCATATTCCTCTTAAATATACTACTTCATTTTCCTCTTAAATACATAACTTCATACTCGTCTTAAATATACTACTTCATATTCCTCTTAAACATACTACTTCATATTCCTCTTTAATATACTACTTCATATTCCTCTTAAACATACTACTTCATATTCGTCTTAAACATACCACATCATATTCCTCTTAAATATACTACTGCATATTCCTCTTAAACATATTACTTCATATTCCTCTTAAACATAATACTTCAAATTCGTCTTAAACATACTACTTCATATTCCTCTTAAACATACTACTTCATATTCCTCTTAAACATACTACTTCATATTCCTCTTTAATATACTACTTCATATTCCTCTTAAACATACTACTTCATACTCCTCTTAAAAATACTACTTCATATTCATCTTAAACACACTACTTCATATTGCTTTTAAACATACTACTTCATATTCCTCTTAAATATACTACTTCATATTCCCATTTAACATACTACTTCATATTCCTCTTAAACATACTACTTCATATTCCTCTTAAACATAATACATCATATTTGTCTTAAACATACTACTTCATATTCCTCTTAAGCATACTTCTTCATATTCCTCTTAAACATACTACTTCATATTCCACTTAAACATACTACTTCATATTCCTCTTAAACATACTACTTCATAATTCCTCTTAAATATACTACTTTATAATCCACTTAAACAAACTACTTCTTATTCCTCTTAAACATACTACTTCATATTCCTCTTAAATATACTACTTCATATTCCTCTTAAATATACTACTGCATATTGCTCTTAAATATACTACTTCATATTGCTCTAAAACATACTACATCATATTCTTCTTAAACATACTATTTCATATTCCTCTTTAACATTTAACTTCATATTCCTCTTAAACATACTACTTCATATTCTTCTTAACCATACTACTTCATATTCCTTTTAAACATACTATTTCATATTCCTCTTAACCATACTACTTCATATTCCTCTTAAATATACTACTTCATATTCCTCTTTAACATACTACTTCATATTCCTCTTAAACATACTACTTCATATTCCTCTTAAACATAATACTTCATATTCGTCTTAAACATACTACTTCATATTCTTCTTTAACATTTAACTTCATTATTCCTCTTAAACATACTACTTCATATTCTTCTTAAACATACTACTTCATATTCCTCTTAAACATACTACTTCATATTCCTCTTAAATATACTACATCATATTCCTCTTAAATATACTACTTCATATTAATCTTAAATATACTACTTAATATTCCTCTTAAATATACTCCTTCATATTCCTCGTAATTAGATTACTTCATATTCCTCTTTAACATACTACTTCATATTCCTCTTAAACATACTACTTCATATTCCTCTTAAACATAATACTTCATATTCCTCTTAAATATATTTCTTCATATTCCTCCTAAATATACTACTTCATTTTCCTCTTAAATATATAACTTCATAATTCTCTTAAACATACTACTTCATATTCCTCTTTAATATACTACTTCATATTTCTCTTAAACATACTACTTCATATTCCTATTAAACATACTACTTCATATTCCTCTTAAACATACTACTTCATATTCCTCTTAAACATACTACTTCATATTCCTCTTAAACATACTTCTTCATATTCCTCTTAAATATACTACTTCATATTCCTCTTAATTATATTACTTCATATTGCTTTTGAAAAAACTACTTCATATTCCTCTTAAACATATTTCTTCAAATTCCTCCTAAATATACTACTTTATTTTCATCTTAAATATATAACTTCATACTTCTCTTAAACATACTACTTCATATTCCTCTTTAATATACTACTTCATATTCCTCTTAATTATATTACTTCATATTTCACTTAAATATACTACTTCATATTCCTCTTAAACATATTTCTTCATATTCCTCTTAAATATACTACTTCATTTTCCTCTTAAATACATAACTTCATACTCCTCTTAAATATACTATATTCATATTCCTCTTAAACATACAACTTCATATTCCTCTTTAATATACTACTTCATATTCCTCTTAAACATACTACTTCATATTCGTCTTAAACATACTACATCATATTCCTCTTAAATATACTACTGCATATTCCTCTTAAACATATTACTTCATATTCCTCTTAAACATAATACTTCATATTCGTCTTAAACATACTACTTCATATTCCTCTTAGATATACTACTTCATATTGCTCTTAAACATACTTCTTCATATTTCTCTTAAACATACTACTTCATATTCCTATTAAACATACTACTTCATATTCCTCTTAAACATACTACTTCATATTCCTCTTAAACATACTACTTCATATTCCTCTTAAACATACTTCTTCATATTCCTCTGAAATATACTACTTCATATTCCTCTTAATTATATTACTTCATATTGCTTTTAAATATACTACTTCATATTCCTCTTAAACATATTTATTCATATTCCTCCTAAATATACTACTTCATTTTCCTCTTATATATATAACTTCATACTTCTCTTAAACATACTACTTCATATTCCTCTTTAATATACTACTTCATATTCCTCTTAATTATATTACTTCATATTTCTCTTAAATATACTACTTCATATTCCTCTTAAACATATTTCTTCATATTCCTCTTATATATACTACTTCATTTTCCTCTTAAATACATAACTTCATACTCCTCTTAAATATACTACTTCATATTCCTCTTAAACATACTACTTCATATTCCTCTTTAATATACTACTTCATATTCCTCTTAAACATACTACTTCATATTCGTCTTAAACATACCACATCATATTCCTCTTAAATATACTACTGCATATTCCTCTTAAACATATTACTTCATATTCCTCTTAAACATAATACTTCAAATTCGTCTTAAACATACTACTTCATATTCCTCTTAAACATACTACTTCATATTTCTCTTAAACATACTACTTCATATTCCACTTTAATATACTACTTCATATTCCTCTTAAACATACTACTTCATACTCCTCTTAAAAATACTACTTCATATTCATGTTAAACACACTACTTCATTTTGCTCTTAAACATACTACTTCATATTCCTCTTAAATATCCTACTTCATATTCCTCTTTAATATACTACTTCATATTCCTCTTAATTATATTACTTCATATTTCTCTTAAATATACTACTTCATATTCCTCTTAAACATATTTCTTCATATTCCTCTTAAATATACTACTTCATTTTCCTCTTAAATACATAACTTCATACTCCTCTTAAATATACTACTTCATATTCCTCTTAAACATACTACTGCATATTCCTCTTAAACATATTACTTCATATTCCTCTTAAACATAATACTTCAAATTCGTCTTAAACATACTACTTCATATTCCTCTTAAACATACTACTTCATATTCCTCTTAAACATACTACTTCATATTCCTCTTTAATATACTACTTCATATTCCTCTTAAACATACTACTTCATACTCCTCTTAAAAATACTACTTCATATTCATCTTAAACACACTACTTTATATTGCTTTTAAACATACTACTTCATATTCCTCTTAAATATACTACTTCATATTCCTCTTTAACATACTACTTCATATTCCTCTTAAACATACTACTTCATATTCCTCTTAAACATAATACATCATATTCGTCTTAAACATACTACTTCATATTCCTCTTAAGCATACTTCTTCATATTCCTCTTAAACATACTACTTCATATTCCACTTAAACATACTACTTCATATTCCTCTTAAACATACTACTTCATATTCCTCTTAAATATACTACTTTATAATCCACTTAAACAAACTACTTCATATTCCTCTTAAACATACTACTTCATATTCCTTTTAAACATACTACTTCATATTCCTCTTAAACATACTACTTCATATTCCTCTTAAATATACTACTTCATATTCCTCTTAAATATACTACTGCATATTGCTCTTAAATATACTACTTCATATTGCTCTAAAACATACTACATCATATTCTTCTTAAACATACTACTTCATATTCCTCTTACATATACTACTTCATATTCCTCTTAAACATACTACTTCATATTCTTCTTAACCATACCACTTCATATTCCTTTTAAACATACTATTTCATATACCTCTTAACCATACTACTTCATATTCCTCTTAAATATACTACTTCATATTCCTCTTTAACATACTACTTCATATTCCTCTTAAACATACTACTTCATATTCCTCTTAAACATAATACTTCATATTCGTCTTAAACATACTACTTCATTTTCTTCTTTAACATTTAACTTCATTATTCCTCTTAAACATACTACTTCATATTCTTCTTAAACATACTACTTCATATTCCTCTTAAACATACTACTTCATATTCCTCTTAAATATACTACATCATATTCCTCTTAAATATACTACTTCATATTAATCTTAAATATACTACTTAATATTCCTCTTAAATATACTCCTTCATATTCCTCGTAATTAGATTACTTCATATTCCTCTTTAACATACTACTTCATATTCCTCTTAAACATACTACTTCATATTCCTCTTAAACATAATACTTCATATTCCTCTTAAATATATTTCTTCATATTCCTCCTAAATATACTACTTCATTTTCCTCTTAAATATATAACTTCATACTTCTCTTAAACATACTACTTCATATACCTCTTTAATATACTACTTCATATTCCTCTTAATTATATTACTTCATATTTCTCTTAAATATACTACTTCATATTCCTCTTAAACATATTTCTTCATATTCCTCTTAAATATACTACTTCATTTCCTCTTAAATACATAACTTCATACTCCTCTTAAATATACTACTTCATATTCCTCTTAAACATACTATTCATATTCCTCTTTAATATACTACTTCATATTCCTCTTAAACATACTACTTCATATTCGTCTTAAACATACTACATCATATTCCTCTTAAATATACTACTGCATATTCCTCTTAAACATATTACTTCATATTCCTCTTAAACATAATACTTCATATTCGTCTTAAACATACTACTTCATATTCCTCTTAAATATACTACTTCATATTGCTCTTGAACATACTTCTTCATATTTCTCTTAAACATACTACTTCATATTCCTATTAAACATACTTCTTCATATTCCTCTTAAACATACTACTTCATATTCCTCTTAAACATACTACTTCATATTCCTCTTAATTATATTACTTCATATTGCTTTTAAATATACTACTTCAAATTCCTCTTAAACATATTTCTTCATATTCCTCCTAAATATACTACTTCATTTTCCTCTTAAATATATAACTTCATACTTCTCTTAAACATACTACTTCATATTCCTCTTTAATATACTACTTCATATTCCTCTTAATTATATTACTTCATATTTCTCTTAAATATACTACTTCAATTCCTCTTAAACATATTTCTTCATATTCCTCTTAAATATACTACTTCATTTTCCTTTTATATACATAACTTCATACTCCTCTTAAATATACTACTTCATATTCCTCTTAAACATACTACTTCATATTCCTCTTTAATATACTACTTCATATTCCTCTTAAACATACTACTTCATATTCGTCTTAAACATACTACATCATATTCCTCTTTAATATACTACTTCATATTCCTCTTAAACATACTACTTCATTTTGCTCTTAAACATACTACTTCATTTTGCTTTTAAACATACTACTTCATATTCCTCTTAAATATCCTACTTCATATTCCTCTTTAATATACTACTTCATATTCCTCTTAAACATAATACTTCATATTCGTCTTAAACATACTACTTCATATTCCTCTTAAACATACTACTTCATATTCCTCTTAAACATACTACTTCATATTCCTCTTTAATATACTACTTCATATTCCTCTTAAACATACTACTTCATTTTGCTCTTAAACATACTACTTCATATTCCTCTTAAATATCCTACTTCATATTCCTCTTTAATATACTACTTCATTTCCTCTTAAATACATAACTTCATACTCCTCTTAAATATACTACTTCATATTCCTCTTAAACATACTATTCATATTCCTCTTTAATATACTACTTCATATTCCTCTTAAACATACTACTTCATATTCGTCTTAAACATACTACATCATATTCCTCTTAAATATACTACTGCATATTCCTCTTAAACATATTACTTCATATTGCTCTTAAACATAATACTTCATATTCGTCTTAAACATACTACTTCATATTCCTCTTAAATATACTACTTCATATTGCTCTTGAACATACTTCTTCATATTTCTCTTAAACATACTACTTCATATTCCTATTAAACATACTTCTTCATATTCCTCTTAAACATACTACTTCATATTCCTCTTAAACATACTACTTCATATTCCTCTTAATTATATTACTTCATATTGCTTTTAAATATACTACTTCAAATTCCTCTTAAACATATTTCTTCATATTCCTCCTAAATATACTACTTCATTTTCCTCTTAAATATATAACTTCATACTTCTCTTAAACATACTACTTCATATTCCTCTTTAATATACTACTTCATATTCCTCTTAATTATATTACTTCATATTTCTCTTAAATATACTACTTCAATTCCTCTTAAACATATTTCTTCATATTCCTCTTAAATATACTACTTCATTTTCCTTTTATATACATAACTTCATACTCCTCTTAAATATACTACTTCATATTCCTCTTAAACATACTACTTCATATTCCTCTTTAATATACTACTTCATATTCCTCTTAAACATACTACTTCATATTCGTCTTAAACATACTACATCATATTCCTCTTTAATATACTACTTCATATTCCTCTTAAACATACTACTTCATTTTGCTCTTAAACATACTACTTCATTTTGCTTTTAAACATACTACTTCATATTCCTCTTAAATATCCTACTTCATATTCCTCTTTAATATACTACTTCATATTCCTCTTAAACATAATACTTCATATTCGTCTTAAACATACTACTTCATATTCCTCTTAAACATACTACTTCATATTCCTCTTAAACATACTACTTCATATTCCTCTTTAATATACTACTTCATATTCCTCTTAAACATACTACTTCATTTTGCTCTTGAACATACTACTTCATATTCCTCTTAAATATCCTACTTCATATTCCTCTTTAATATACTACTTCATATTCCTCTTAAACATACTACTTCATATTCGTTTTAAACATACTACATCATATTCCTCTTAAATATACTACTTCATATTTCCCTTAAATATACTACTTCACATTCCTCTTAAACATAGTTTTTCATATTCCTCTTAAATATACTACTTGATTTTTCTCTTAAATATATTACTTCATACTCCTCTTAAATATACTACTTCATATTCCTCTTAAACATACTACTTCATATTCCTCTTTAATATACTACTTCATATTTCTCTTAAACATACTACTTCATTTTCTATTAAACATACTACTTCATATTCCTCTTAAACATACTACTTCATATTCCTCTTAAACATACTACTTCATATTCCTCTTAAACATACTTCTTCATATTCCTCTTAAATATACTACTTCATATTCCTCTTAATTATATTACTTCATATTGCTTTTGAAAAAACTACTTCATATTCCTCTTAAACATATTTCTTCAAATTCCTCCTAAATATACTACTTCATTTTCATCTTAAATATATAACTTCATACTTCTCTTAAACATACTACTTCATATTCCTCTTTAATATACTACTTCATATTCCTCTTAATTATATTACTTCATATTTCTCTTAAATATACTACTTCATATTCCTCTTAAACATATTTCTTCATATTCCTCTTAAATATACTACTTCATTTTCCTCTTATATACATAACTTCATACTCCTCTTAAATATACTATATTCATATTCCTCTTAAACATACTACTTCATATTCCTCTTTAATATACTACTTCATATTCCTCTTAAACATACTACTTCATATTCGTCTTAAACATACTACATCATATTCCTCTTAAATATACTACTGCATATTCCTCTTAAACATATTACTTCATATTCCTCTTAAACATAATACTTCATATTCGTCTTAAACATACTACTTCATATTCCTCTTAGATATACTACTTCATATTGCTCTTAAACATACTTCTTCATATTTCTCTTAAACATACTACTTCATATTCCTCTTAAACATACTACTTCATTTTCCTCTTATATATATAACTTCATACTTCTCTTAAACATACTACTTCATATTCCTCTTTAATATACTACTTCATATTCCTCTTAATTATATTACTTCATATTTCTCTTAAATATACTACTTCATATTCCTCTTAAACATATTTCTTCATATTCTTCTTATATACTACTTCATTTTCCTCTTAAATACATAACTTCATACTCCTCTTAAATATACTACTTCATATTCCTCTTAAACATACTACTTCATATTCCTCTTTAATATATAACTTCTTATTCCTCTTAAACATACTACTTCATATTCGTCTTAAACATACCACATCATATTCCTCTTAAATATACTACTGCATATTCCTCTTAAACATATTACTTCATATTCCTCTTAAACATACTACTTCATATTCCTCTTAAACATACTACTTCATATTCCTCTTTAATATACTACTTCATATTCCTCTTATACATACTACTTCATACTCCTCTTAAAAATACTACTTCATATTCATCTTAAACACACTACTTCATTTTGCTCTTAAACATACTACTTCATATTCCTCTTAAATATCCTACTTCATATTCCTCTTTAATATACTACTTCATATTCCTCTTAATTATATTACTTCATATTTCTCTTAAATATACTACTTCATATTCCTCTTAAACATATTTCTTCATATTCCTCTTAAATATACTACTTCATTTTCCTCTTAAATACATAACTTCATACTCCTCTTAAATATACTACTTCATATTCCTCTTAAACATACTACTTCATATTCCTCTTTAATATACTACTTCATATTCCTCTTAAACATACTACTTCATATTCGTCTTAAACATACCACATCATATTCCTCTTAAATATACTACTGCATATTCCTCTTAAACATATTACTTCATATTCCTCTTAAACATAATACTTCAAATTCGTCTTAAACATACTACTTCATATTCCTCTTAAACATACTACTTCATATTCCTCTTAAACATACTACTTCATATTCCTCTTTAATATACTACTTCATATTCCTCTTAAACATACTACTTCATACTCCTCTTAAAAATACTACTTCATATTCATCTTAAACACACTACTTCATTTTGCTCTTAAACATACTACTTCATATTCCTCTTAAATATCCTACTTCATATTCCTCTTTAATATACTACTTCATATTCCTCTTAATTATATTACTTCATATTTCTCTTAAATATACTACTTCATATTCCTCTTAAACATATTTCTTCATATTCCTCTTAAATATACTACTTCATTTTCCTCTTAAATACATAACTTCATACTCCTCTTAAATATACTACTTCATATTCCTCTTAAACATACTACTTCATATTCCTCTTTAATATACTACTTCATATTCCTCTTAAACATACTACTTCATATTCGTCTTAAACATACCACATCATATTCCTCTTAAATATACTACTGCATATTCCTCTTAAACATATTACTTCATATTCCTCTTAAACATAATACTTCAAATTCGTCTTAAACATACTACTTCATATTCCTCTTAAACATACTACTTCATATTCCTCTTAAACATACTACTTCATATTCCTCTTTAATATACTACTTCATATTCCTCTTAAACATACTACTTCATACTCCTCTTAAAAATACTACTTCATATTCATCTTAAACACACAACTTCATATTGCCTTTAAACATACTACTTCATATTCCTCTTAAATATACTACTTCATATTCCTCTTAAATATACTACTGCATATTGCTCTTAAATATACTACTTCATATTGCTCTAAAACATACTACATCATATTCTTCTTAAACATACTACTTCATATTCCTCTTAAACATAATACTTCATATTCGTCTTAAACATACTACTTCATATTCTTCTTTAACATTTAACTTCATTATTCCTCTTAAACATACTACTTCATATTCTTCTTAAACATACTACTTCATATTCCTCTTAAACATACTACTTCATATTCCTCTTAAATATACTACATCATATTCCTCTTAAATATACTACTTCATATTAATCTTAAATATACTACTTAATATTCCTCTTAAATATACTCCTTCATATTCCTCGTAATTAGATTACTTCATATTCCTCTTTAACATACTACTTCATATTCCTCTTAAACATACTACTTCATATTCCTCTTAAACATAATACTTCATATTCCTCTTAAATATATTTCTTCATATTCCTCCTAAATATACTACTTCATTTTCCTCTTAAATATATAACTTCATAATTCTCTTAAACATACTACTTCATATTCCTCTTTAATATACTACTTCATATTTCTCTTAAACATACTACTTCATATTCCTATTAAACATACTACTTCATATTCCTCTTAAACATACTACTTCATATTCCTCTTAAACATACTACTTCATATTCCTCTTAAACATACTTCTTCATATTCCTCTTAAATATACTACTTCATATTCCTCTTAATTATATTACTTCATATTGCTTTTGAAAAAACTACTTCATATTCCTCTTAAACATATTTCTTCAAATTCCTCCTAAATATACTACTTCATTTTCATCTTAAATATATAACTTCATACTTCTCTTAAACATACTACTTCATATTCCTCTTTAATATACTACTTCATATTCCTCTTAATTATATTACTTCATATTTCACTTAAATATACTACTTCATATTCCTCTTAAACATATTTCTTCATATTCCTCTTAAATATACTACTTCATTTTCCTCTTAAATACATAACTTCATACTCCTCTTAAATATACTATATTCATATTCCTCTTAAACATACAACTTCATATTCCTCTTTAATATACTACTTCATATTCCTCTTAAACATACTACTTCATATTCGTCTTAAACATACTACATCATATTCCTCTTAAATATACTACTGCATATTCCTCTTAAACATATTACTTCATATTCCTCTTAAACATAATACTTCATATTCGTCTTAAACATACTACTTCATATTCCTCTTAGATATACTACTTCATATTGCTCTTAAACATACTTCTTCATATTTCTCTTAAACATACTACTTCATATTCCTATTAAACATACTACTTCATATTCCTCTTAAACATACTACTTCATATTCCTCTTAAACATACTACTTCATATTCCTCTTAAACATACTTCTTCATATTCCTCTGAAATATACTACTTCATATTCCTCTTAATTATATTACTTCATATTGCTTTTAAATATACTACTTCATATTCCTCTTAAACATATTTATTCATATTCCTCCTAAATATACTACTTCATTTTCCTCTTATATATATAACTTCATACTTCTCTTAAACATACTACTTCATATTCCTCTTTAATATACTACTTCATATTCCTCTTAATTATATTACTTCATATTTCTCTTAAATATACTACTTCATATTCCTCTTAAACATATTTCTTCATATTCCTCTTATATATACTACTTCATTTTCCTCTTAAATACATAACTTCATAATCCTCTTAAATATACTACTTCATATTCCTCTTAAACATACTACTTCATATTCCTCTTTAATATACTACTTCATATTCCTCTTAAACATACTACTTCATATTCGTCTTAAACATACCACATCATATTCCTCTTAAATATACTACTGCATATTCCTCTTAAACATATTACTTCATATTCCTCTTAAACATAATACTTCAAATTCGTCTTAAACATACTACTTCATATTCCTCTTAAACATACTACTTCATATTCCTCTTAAACATACTACTTCATATTCCACTTTAATATACTACTTCATATTCCTCTTAAACATACTACTTCATACTCCTCTTAAAAATACTACTTCATATTCATGTTAAACACACTACTTCATTTTGCTCTTAAACATACTACTTCATATTCCTCTTAAATATCCTACTTCATATTCCTCTTTAATATACTACTTCATGTTCCTCTTAATTATATTACTTCATATTTCTCTTAAATATACTACTTCATATTCCTCTTAAACATATTTCTTCATATTCCTCTTAAATATACTACTTCATTTCCTCTTAAATACATAACTTCATACTCCTCTTAAATATACTACTTCATATTCCTCTTAAACATACTACTGCATATTCCTCTTAAACATATTACTTCATATTCCTCTTAAACATAATACTTCAAATTCGTCTTAAACATACTACTTCATATTCCTCTTAAACATACTACTTCATATTCCTCTTAAACATACTACTTCATATTCCTCTTAAATATACTACTTCATATTCCTCTTAAACATATTTCTTCATATTCCTCTTAAATATACTACTTCATTTTCCTCTTAAATACATAACTTCATACTCCTCTTAAATATACTACTTCATATTCCTCTTAAACATACTACTGCATATTCCTCTTAAACATATTACTTCATATTCCTCTTAAACATAATACTTCAAATTCGTCTTAAACATACTACTTCATATTCCTCTTAAACATACTACTTCATATTCCTCTTAAACATACTACTTCATATTCCTCTTTAATATACTACTTCATATTCCTCTTAAACATACTACTTCATACTCCTCTTAAAAATACTACTTCATATTCATCTTAAACACACTACTTCATATTGCTTTTAAACATACTACTTCATATTCCTCTTAAATATACTACTTCATATTCCTCTTTAACATACTACTTCATATTCCTCTTAAACATACTACTTCATATTCCTCTTAAACATAATACATCATATTCGTCTTAAACATACTACTTCATATTCCTCTTAAGCATACTTCTTCATATTCCTCTTAAACATACTACTTCATATTCCACTTAAACATACTACTTCATATTCCTCTTAAACATACTACATCATATTCCTCTTAAATATACTACTGCATATTCCTCTTAAACATATTACTTCATATTCCTCTTAAACATAATACTTCATATTCGTCTTAAACATACTACTTCATATTCCTCTTAGATATACTACTTCATATTGCTCTTAAACATACTTCTTCATATTTCTCTTAAACATACTACTTCATATTCCTCTTAAACATACTACTTCATTTTCCTCTTATATATATAACTTCATACTTCTCTTAAACATACTACTTCATATTCCTCTTTAATATACTACTTCATATTCCTCTTAAACATACTACTTCATATTCCTCTTAAACATACTACTTCATATTCCACTTTAATATACTACTTCATA
The DNA here is from genome assembly GCA_958298945.1 of Atherix ibis. NCBI lineage: Eukaryota > Metazoa > Arthropoda > Insecta > Diptera > Athericidae > Atherix > Atherix ibis. Next base: position 291,065 of record CATQJD010000065.1, on the reverse strand, counting down.
TTCCTCTTAAACATACTACTTCATACTCCTCTTAAAAATACTACTTCATATTCATGTTAAACACACTACTTCATTTTGCTCTTAAACATACTACTTCATATTCCTCTTAAATATCCTACTTCATATTCCTCTTTAATATACTACTTCATATTCCTCTTAAACATACTACTTCATATTCGTTTTAAACATACTACATCATATTCCTCTTAAATATACTACTTCATATTTCCCTTAAATATACTACTTCACATTCCTCTTAAACATAGTTTTTCATATTCCTCTTAAATATACTACTTGATTTTTCTCTTAAATATATTACTTCATACTCCTCTTAAATATACTACTTCATATTCCTCTTAAACATACTACTTCATATTCCTCTTTAATATACTACTTCATATTTCTCTTAAACATACTACTTCATTTTCTATTAAACATACTACTTCATATTCCTCTTAAACATACTACTTCATATTCCTCTTAAACATACTACTTCATATTCCTCTTAAACATACTTCTTCATATTCCTCTTAAATATACTACTTCATATTCCTCTTAATTATATTACTTCATATTGCTTTTGAAAAAACTACTTCATATTCCTCTTAAACATATTTCTTCAAATTCCTCCTAAATATACTACTTCATTTTCATCTTAAATATATAACTTCATACTTCTCTTAAACATACTACTTCATATTCCTCTTTAATATACTACTTCATATTCCTCTTAATTATATTACTTCATATTTCTCTTAAATATACTACTTCATATTCCTCTTAAACATATTTCTTCATATTCCTCTTAAATATACTACTTCATTTTCCTCTTATATACATAACTTCATACTCCTCTTAAATATACTATATTCATATTCCTCTTAAACATACTACTTCATATTCCTCTTTAATATACTACTTCATATTCCTCTTAAACATACTACTTCATATTCGTCTTAAACATACTACATCATATTCCTCTTAAATATACTACTGCATATTCCTCTTAAACATATTACTTCATATTCCTCTTAAACATAATACTTCATATTCGTCTTAAACATACTACTTCATATTCCTCTTAAACATACTACTTCATTTTCCTCTTATATATATAACTTCATACTTCTCTTAAACATACTACTTCATATTCCTCTTTAATATACTACTTCATATTCCTCTTAATTATATTACTTCATATTTCTCTTAAATATACTACTTCATATTCCTCTTAAACATATTTCTTCATATTCTTCTTATATACTACTTCATTTTCCTCTTAAATACATAACTTCATACTCCTCTTAAATATACTACTTCATATTCCTCTTAAACATACTACTTCATATTCCTCTTTAATATATAACTTCTTATTCCTCTTAAACATACTACTTCATATTCGTCTTAAACATACCACATCATATTCCTCTTAAATATACTACTGCATATTCCTCTTAAACATATTACTTCATATTCCTCTTAAACATACTACTTCATATTCCTCTTAAACATACTACTTCATATTCCTCTTTAATATACTACTTCATATTCCTCTTATACATACTACTTCATACTCCTCTTAAAAATACTACTTCATATTCATCTTAAACACACTACTTCATTTTGCTCTTAAACATACTACTTCATATTCCTCTTAAATATCCTACTTCATATTCCTCTTTAATATACTACTTCATATTCCTCTTAATTATATTACTTCATATTTCTCTTAAATATACTACTTCATATTCCTCTTAAACATATTTCTTCATATTCCTCTTAAATATACTACTTCATTTTCCTCTTAAATACATAACTTCATACTCCTCTTAAATATACTACTTCATATTCCTCTTAAACATACTACTTCATATTCCTCTTTAATATACTACTTCATATTCCTCTTAAACATACTACTTCATATTCGTCTTAAACATACCACATCATATTCCTCTTAAATATACTACTGCATATTCCTCTTAAACATATTACTTCATATTCCTCTTAAACATAATACTTCAAATTCGTCTTAAACATACTACTTCATATTCCTCTTAAACATACTACTTCATATTCCTCTTAAACATACTACTTCATATTCCTCTTTAATATACTACTTCATATTCCTCTTAAACATACTACTTCATACTCCTCTTAAAAATACTACTTCATATTCATCTTAAACACACTACTTCATTTTGCTCTTAAACATACTACTTCATATTCCTCTTAAATATCCTACTTCATATTCCTCTTTAATATACTACTTCATATTCCTCTTAATTATATTACTTCATATTTCTCTTAAATATACTACTTCATATTCCTCTTAAACATATTTCTTCATATTCCTCTTAAATACATAACTTCATACTCCTCTTAAATATACTACTTCATATTCCTCTTAAACATACTACTTCATATTCCTCTTTAATATACTACTTCATATTCCTCTTAAACATACTACTTCATACTCCTCTTAAAAATACTACTTCATATTCATCTTAAACACACAACTTCATATTGCCTTTAAACATACTACTTCATATTCCTCTTAAATATACTACTTCATATTCCTCTTTAACATACTACTTCATATTCCTCTTAAACATACTACTTCATATTCATCTTAAACATAATACATCATATTCGTCTTAAACATACTACTTCATATTCCTCTTAAACATACTACTTCATATTCCTCTTAAACATACTACTTCTTATTCCTCTTTAATATACTACTTCATATTCCTCTTAAACATACTACTTCATACTCCTCTTAAAAATACTACTTCATATTCATCTTAAACACACAACTTCATATTGCCTTTAAACATACTACTTCATATTCCTCTTAAATATCCTACTTCATATTCCTCTTTAATATACTACTTCATATTCCTCTTAATTATATTACTTCATATTTCTCTTAAATATACTACTTCATATTCCTCTTAAACATATTTCTTCATATTCCTCTTAAATACATAACTTCATACTCCTCTTAAATATACTACTTCATATTCCTCTTAAACATACTACTTCATATTCCTCTTTAATATACTACTTCATATTCCTCTTAAACATACTACTTCATACTCCTCTTAAAAATACTACTTCATATTCATCTTAAACACACAACTTCATATTGCCTTTAAACATACTACTTCATATTCCTCTTAAATATACTACTTCATATTCCTCTTTAACATACTACTTCATATACCTCTTAAACATATTACTTCATATTCCTCTTAAACATAATACTTCAAATTCGTCTTAAACATACTACTTCATATTCCTCTTAAACATACTACTTCATATTCCTCTTAAACATACTACTTCATATTCCTCTTTAATATACTACTTCATATTCCTCTTAAACATACTACTTCATACTCCTCTTAAAAATACTACTTCATATTCATCTTAAACACACAACTTCATATTGCCTTTAAACATACTACTTCATATTCCTCTTAAATATACTACTTCATATTCCTCTTTAACATACTACTTCATATTCCTCTTAAACATACTACTTCATATTCATCTTAAACATAATACATCATATTCGTCTTAAACATACTACTTCATATTCCTCTTAAGCATACTTCTTCATATTCCTCTTAAACATACTACTTCATATTCCACTTAAACATACTACTTCATATTCCTCTTAAACATACTACTTCATAATTGCTCTTAAATATACTACTTTATAATCCACTTAAACAAACTACTTCATATTCCTCTTAAACATACTACTTCATATTCCTCTTAAATATACTACTTCATATTCCTCTTAAATATACTACTGCATATTGCTCTTAAATATACTACTTCATATTGCTCTAAAACATACTACATCATATTCTTCTTAAACATACTACTTCATATTCCTCTTAAACATAATACTTCATATTCGTCTTAAACATACTACTTCATATTCTTCTTTAACATTTAACTTCATTATTCCTCTTAAACATACTACTTCATATTCTTCTTAAACATACTACTTCATATTCCTCTTAAACATACTACTTCATATTCCTCTTAAATATACTACATCATATTCCTCTTAAATATACTACTTCATATTAATCTTAAATATACTACTTAATATTCCTCTTAAATATACTCCTTCATATTCCTCGTAATTAGATTACTTCATATTCCTCTTTAACATACTACTTCATATTCCTCTTAAACATACTACTTCATATTCCTCTTAAACATAATACTTCATATTCCTCTTAAATATATTTCTTCATATTCCTCCTAAATATACTACTTCATTTTCCTCTTAAATATATAACTTCATAATTCTCTTAAACATACTACTTCATATTCCTCTTTAATATACTACTTCATATTTCTCTTAAACATACTACTTCATATTCCTATTAAACATACTACTTCATATTCCTCTTAAACATACTACTTCATATTCCTCTTAAACATACTACTTCATATTCCTCTTAAACATACTTCTTCATATTCCTCTTAAATATACTACTTCATATTCCTCTTAATTATATTACTTCATATTGCTTTTGAAAAAACTACTTCATATTCCTCTTAAACATATTTCTTCAAATTCCTCCTAAATATACTACTTCATTTTCATCTTAAATATATAACTTCATACTTCTCTTAAACATACTACTTCATATTCCTCTTTAATATACTACTTCATATTCCTCTTAATTATATTACTTCATATTTCACTTAAATATACTACTTCATATTCCTCTTAAACATATTTCTTCATATTCCTCTTAAATATACTACTTCATTTTCCTCTTAAATACATAACTTCATACTCCTCTTAAATATACTATATTCATATTCCTCTTAAACATACAACTTCATATTCCTCTTTAATATACTACTTCATATTCCTCTTAAACATACTACTTCATATTCGTCTTAAACATACTACATCATATTCCTCTTAAATATACTACTGCATATTCCTCTTAAACATATTACTTCATATTCCTCTTAAACATAATACTTCATATTCGTCTTAAACATACTACTTCATATTCCTCTTAGATATACTACTTCATATTGCTCTTAAACATACTTCTTCATATTTCTCTTAAACATACTACTTCATATTCCTATTAAACATACTACTTCATATTCCTCTTAAACATACTACTTCATATTCCTCTTAAACATACTACTTCATATTCCTCTTAAACATACTTCTTCATATTCCTCTGAAATATACTACTTCATATTCCTCTTAATTATATTACTTCATATTGCTTTTAAATATACTACTTCATATTCCTCTTAAACATATTTATTCATATTCCTCCTAAATATACTACTTCATTTTCCTCTTATATATATAACTTCATACTTCTCTTAAACATACTACTTCATATTCCTCTTTAATATACTACTTCATATTCCTCTTTATTATATTACTTCATATTTCTCTTAAATATACTACTTCATATTCCTCTTAAACATATTTCTTCATATTCCTCTTATATATACTACTTCATTTTCCTCTTAAATACATAACTTCATAATCCTCTTAAATATACTACTTCATATTCCTCTTAAACATACTACTTCATATTCCTCTTTAATATACTACTTCATATTCCTCTTAAACATACTACTTCATATTCGTCTTAAACATACCACATCATATTCCTCTTAAATATACTACTGCATATTCCTCTTAAACATATTACTTCATATTCCTCTTAAACATAATACTTCAAATTCGTCTTAAACATACTACTTCATATTCCTCTTAAACATACTACTTCATATTCCTCTTAAACATACTACTTCATATTCCACTTTAATATACTACTTCATATTCCTCTTAAACATACTACTTCATACTCCTCTTAAAAATACTACTTCATATTCATGTTAAACACACTACTTCATTTTGCTCTTAAACATACTACTTCATATTCCTCTTAAATATCCTACTTCATATTCCTCTTTAATATACTACTTCATATTCCTCTTAATTATATTACTTCATATTTCTCTTAAATATACTACTTCATATTCCTCTTAAACATATTTCTTCATATTCCTCTTAAATATACTACTTCATTTTCCTCTTAAATACATAACTTCATACTCCTCTTAAATATACTACTTCATATTCCTCTTAAACATACTACTGCATATTCCTCTTAAACATATTACTTCATATTCCTCTTAAACATAATACTTCAAATTCGTCTTAAACATACTACTTCATATTCCTCTTAAACATACTACTTCATATTCCTCTTAAACATACTACTTCATATTCCTCTTTAATATACTACTTCATATTCCTCTTAAACATACTACTTCATACTCCTCTTAAAAATACTACTTCATATTCATCTTAAACACACTACTTCATATTGCTTTTAAACATACTACTTCATATTCCTCTTAAATATACTACTTCATATTCCTCTTTAACATACTACTTCATATTCCTCTTAAACATACTACTTCATATTCCTCTTAAACATAATACATCATATTCGTCTTAAACATACTACTTCATATTCCTCTTAAGCATACTTCTTCATATTCCTCTTAAACATACTACTTCATATTCCACTTAAACATACTACTTCATATTCCTCTTAAACATACTACTTCATATTCCTCTTAAATATACTACTTTATAATCCACTTAAACAAACTACTTCATATTCCTCTTAAACATACTACTGCATATTCCTTTTAAACATACTACTTCATATTCCTCTTAAACATACTACTTCATATTCCTCTTAAATATACTACTTCATATTCCTCTTAAATATACTACTGCATATTGCTCTTAAATATACTACTTCATATTGCTCTAAAACATACTACATCATATTCTTCTTAAACATACTACTTCATATTCCTCTTACATATACTACTTCATATTCCTCTTAAACATACTACTTCATATTCTTCTTAACCATACTACTTCATATTCCTTTTAAACATACTATTTCATATACCTCTTAACCATACTACTTCATATTCCTCTTAAATATACTACTTCATATTCCTCTTTAACATACTACTTCATATTCCTCTTAAACATACTACTTCATATTCCTCTTAAACATAATACTTCATATTCGTCTTAAACATACTACTTCATTTTCTTCTTTAACATTTAACTTCATTATTCCTCTTAAACATACTACTTCATATTCTTCTTAAACATACTACTTCATATTCCTCTTAAACATACTACTTCATATTCCTCTTAAATATACTACATCATATTCCTCTTAAATATACTACTTCATATTAATCTTAAATATACTACTTAATATTCCTCTTAAATATACTCCTTCATATTCCTCTTAAACATACTACTTCATACTCCTCTTAAAAATACTACTTCATATTCATCTTAAACACACTACTTCATATTGCTTTTAAACATACTACTTCATATTCCTCTTAAATATACTACTTCATATTCCTCTTTAACATACTACTTCATATTCCTCTTAAACATACTACTTCATATTCCTCTTAAACATAATACATCATATTCGTCTTAAACATACTACTTCATATTCCTCTTAAGCATACTTCTTCATATTCCTCTTAAACATACTACTTCATATTCCACTTAAACATACTACTTCATATTCCTCTTAAACATACTACTTCATATTCCTCTTAAATATACTACTTTATAATCCACTTAAACAAACTACTTCATATTCCTCTTAAACATACTACTGCATATTCCTTTTAAACATACTACTTCATATTCCTCTTAAACATACTACTTCATATTCCTCTTAAATATACTACTTCATATTCCTCTTAAATATACTACTGCATATTGCTCTTAAATATACTACTTCATATTGCTCTAAAACATACTACATCATATTCTTCTTAAACATACTACTTCATATTCCTCTTACATATACTACTTCATATTCCTCTTAAACATACTACTTCATATTCTTCTTAACCATACTACTTCATATTCCTTTTAAACATACTATTTCATATACCTCTTAACCATACTACTTCATATTCCTCTTAAATATACTACTTCATATTCCTCTTTAACATACTACTTCATATTCCTCTTAAACATACTACTTCATATTCCTCTTAAACATAATACTTCATATTCGTCTTAAACATACTACTTCATTTTCTTCTTTAACATTTAACTTCATTATTCCTCTTAAACATACTACTTCATATTCTTCTTAAACATACTACTTCATATTCCTCTTAAACATACTACTTCATATTCCTCTTAAATATACTACATCATATTCCTCTTAAATATACTACTTCATATTAATCTTAAATATACTACTTAATATTCCTCTTAAATATACTCCTTCATATTCCTCGTAATTAGATTACTTCATATTCCTCTTTAACATACTACTTCATATTCCTCTTAAACATACTACTTCATATTCCTCTTAAACATAATACTTCATATTCCTCTTAAATATATTTCTTCATATTCCTCCTAAATATACTACTTCATTTTCCTCTTAAATATATAACTTCATAATTCTCTTAAACATACTACTTCATATTCCTCTTTAATATACTACTTCATATTCCTCTTTAACATACTACTTCATATTCCTCTTAAACATACTACTTCATATTCCTCTTAAACATACTACTTCATATTCCTCTTAAACATAATACTTCATATTCGTCTTAAACATACTACTTCATTTTCTTCTTTAACATTTAACTTCATTATTCCTCTTAAATATATAACTTCATAATTCTCTTAACCATACTACTTCATATTCCTTTTAAACATACTATTTCTTATACCTCTTAACCATACTACTTCATATTCCTCTTAAATATACTACTTCATATTCCTCTTTAACATACTACTTCATATTCCTCTTAAACATACTACTTCATATTCCTCTTAAACATACTACTTCATATTCCTCTTAAACATAATACTTCATATTCGTCTTAAACATACTACTTCATTTTCTTCTTTAACATTTAACTTCATTATTCCTCTTAAACATACTACTTCATATTCTTCTTAAACATACTACTTCATATTCCTCTTAAACATACTACTTCATATTCCTCTTAAATATACTACATCATATTCCTCTTAAATATACTACTTCATATTAATCTTAAATATACTACTTAATATTCCTCTTAAATATACTCCTTCATATTCCTCTTAAACATACTACTTCATACTCCTCTTAAAAATACTACTTCATATTCATCTTAAACACACTACTTCATATTGCTTTTAAACATACTACTTCATATTCCTCTTAAATATACTACTTCATATTCCTCTTTAACATACTACTTCATATTCCTCTTAAACATACTACTTCATATTCCTCTTAAACATAATACATCATATTCGTCTTAAACATACTACTTCATATTCCTCTTAAGCATACTTCTTCATATTCCTCTTAAACATACTACTTCATATTCCACTTAAACATACTACTTCATATTCCTCTTAAACATACTACTTCATATTCCTCTTAAATATACTACTTTATAATCCACTTAAACAAACTACTTCATATTCCTCTTAAACATACTACTGCATATTCCTTTTAAACATACTACTTCATATTCCTCTTAAACATACTACTTCATATTCCTCTTAAATATACTACTTCATATTCCTCTTAAATATACTACTGCATATTGCTCTTAAATATACTACTTCATATTGCTCTAAAACATACTACATCATATTCTTCTTAAACATACTACTTCATATTCCTCTTACATATACTACTTCATATTCCTCTTAAACATACTACTTCATATTCTTCTTAACCATACTACTTCATATTCCTTTTAAACATACTATTTCATATACCTCTTAACCATACTACTTCATATTCCTCTTAAATATACTACTTCATATTCCTCTTTAACATACTACTTCATATTCCTCTTAAACATACTACTTCATATTCCTCTTAAACATAATACTTCATATTCGTCTTAAACATACTACTTCATTTTCTTCTTTAACATTTAACTTCATTATTCCTCTTAAACATACTACTTCATATTCTTCTTAAACATACTACTTCATATTCCTCTTAAACATACTACTTCATATTCCTCTTAAATATACTACATCATATTCCTCTTAAATATACTACTTCATATTAATCTTAAATATACTACTTAATATTCCTCTTAAATATACTCCTTCATATTCCTCGTAATTAGATTACTTCATATTCCTCTTTAACATACTACTTCATATTCCTCTTAAACATACTACTTCATATTCCTCTTAAACATAATACTTCATATTCCTCTTAAATATATTTCTTCATATTCCTCCTAAATATACTACTTCATTTTCCTCTTAAATATATAACTTCATAATTCTCTTAAACATACTACTTCATATTCCTCTTTAATATACTACTTCATATTTCTCTTAAACATACTACTTCATATTCCTATTAAACATACTACTTCATATTCCTCTTAAACATACTACTTCATATTCCTCTTAAACATACTACTTCATATTCCTCTTAAACATACTTCTTCATATTCTTCTTAACCATACTACTTCATATTCCTTTTAAACATACTATTTCTTATACCTCTTAACCATACTACTTCATATTCCTCTTAAATATACTACTTCATATTCCTCTTTAACATACTACTTCATATTCCTCTTAAACATACTACTTCATATTCCTCTTAAACATAATACTTCATATTCGTCTTAAACATACTCTTCATTTTCTTCTTTAACATTTAACTTCATTATTCCTCTTAAACATACTACTTCATATTCTTCTTAAACATACTACTTCATATTCCTCTTAAACATACTACTTCATATTCCTCTTAAATATACTACATCATATTCCTCTTAAATATACTACTTCATATTAATCTTAAATATACTACTTAATATTCCTCTTAAATATACTCCTTCATATTCCTCGTAATTAGATTACTTCATATTCCTCTTTAACATACTACTTCATATTCCTCTTAAACATACTACTTCATATTCCTCTTAAACATAATACTTCATATTCCTCTTAAATATATTTCTTCATATTCCTCCTAAATATACTACTTCATTTTCCTCTTAAATATATAACTTCATACTTCTCTTAAACATACTACTTCATATACCTCTTTAATATACTACTTCATATTCCTCTTAATTATATTACTTCATATTTCTCTTAAATATACTACTTCATATTCCTCTTAAACATATTTCTTCATATTCCTCTTAAATATACTACTTCATTTCCTCTTAAATACATAACTTCATACTCCTCTTAAATATACTACTTCATATTCCTCTTAAACATACTATTCATATTCCTCTTTAACATACTACTTCATATTCCTCTTAAACATACTACTTCATATTCCTCTTAAACATAATACTTCATATTCGTCTTAAACATACTACTTCATTTTCTTCTTTAACATTTAACTTCATTATTCCTCTTAAACATACTACTTCATATTCTTCTTAAACATACTACTTCATATTCCTCTTAAACATACTACTTCATATTCCTCTTAAATATACTACATCATATTCCTCTTAAATATACTACTTCATATTAATCTTAAATATACTACTTAATATTCCTCTTAAATATACTCCTTCATATTCCTCGTAATTAGATTACTTCATATTCCTCTTTAACATACTACTTCATATTCCTCTTAAACATACTACTTCATATTCCTCTTAAACATAATACTTCATATTCCTCTTAAATATATTTCTTCATATTCCTCCTAAATATACTACTTCATTTTCCTCTTAAATATATAACTTCATAATTCTCTTAAACATACTACTTCATATTCCTCTTTAATATACTACTTCATATTTCTCTTAAACATACTACTTCATATTCCTATTAAACATACTACTTCATATTCCTCTTAAACATACTACTTCATATTCCTCTTAAACATACTACTTCATATTCCTCTTAAACATACTTCTTCATATTCTTCTTAACCATACTACTTCATATTCCTTTTAAACATACTATTTCTTATACCTCTTAACCATACTACTTCATATTCCTCTTAAATATACTACTTCATATTCCTCTTTAACATACTACTTCATATTCCTCTTAAACATACTACTTCATATTCCTCTTAAACATAATACTTCATATTCGTCTTAAACATACTCTTCATTTTCTTCTTTAACATTTAACTTCATTATTCCTCTTAAACATACTACTTCATATTCTTCTTAAACATACTACTTCATATTCCTCTTAAACATACTACTTCATATTCCTCTTAAATATACTACATCATATTCCTCTTAAATATACTACTTCATATTAATCTTAAATATACTACTTAATATTCCTCTTAAATATACTCCTTCATATTCCTCGTAATTAGATTACTTCATATTCCTCTTTAACATACTACTTCATATTCCTCTTAAACATACTACTTCATATTCCTCTTAAACATAATACTTCATATTCCTCTTAAATATATTTCTTCATATTCCTCCTAAATATACTACTTCATTTTCCTCTTAAATATATAACTTCATACTTCTCTTAAACATACTACTTCATATACCTCTTTAATATACTACTTCATATTCCTCTTAATTATATTACTTCATATTTCTCTTAAATATACTACTTCATATTCCTCTTAAACATATTTCTTCATATTCCTCTTAAATATACTACTTCATTTCCTCTTAAATACATAACTTCATACTCCTCTTAAATATACTACTTCATATTCCTCTTAAACATACTATTCATATTCCTCTTTAATATACTACTTCATATTCCTCTTAAACATACTACTTCATATTCGTCTTAAACATACTACATCATATTCCTCTTAAATATACTACTGCATATTCCTCTTAAACATATTACTTCATATTCCTCTTAAACATAATACTTCATATTCGTCTTAAACATACTACTTCATATTCCTCTTAAATATACTACTTCATATTGCTCTTGAACATACTTCTTCATATTTCTCTTAAACATACTACTTCATATTCCTATTAAACATACTACTTCATATTTCTCTTAAACATACTACTTCATTTTCTATTAAACATACTACTTCATATTCCTCTTAAACATACTACTTCATATTCCTCTTAAACATACTACTTCATATTCCTCTTAAACATACTTCTTCATATTCCTCTTAAATATACTACTTCATATTCCTCTTAATTATATTACTTCATATTGCTTTTGAAAAAACTACTTCATATTCCTCTTAAACATATTTCTTCAAATTCCTCCTAAATATACTACTTCATTTTCATCTTAAATATATAACTTCATACTTCTCTTAAACATACTACTTCATATTCCTCTATAATATACTACTTCATATTCCTCTTAATTATATTACTTTATATTTCTCTTAAATATACTACTTCATATTCCTCTTAAACATATTTCTTCATATTCCTCTTAAATATACTACTTCATTTTCCTCTTATATACATAACTTCATACTCCTCTTAAATATACTATATTCATATTCCTCTTAAACATACTACTTCATATTCCTCTTTAATATACTACTTCATATTCCTCTTAAACATACTACTTCATATTCGTCTTAAACACACTACATCATATTCCTCTTAAATATACTACTGCATATTCCTCTTAAACATATTACTTCATATTCTTCTTAAACATAATACTTCATATTCGTCTTAAACATACTACTTCATATTCCTCTTAGATATACTACTTCATATTGCTCTTAAACATACTTCTTCATATTTCTCTTAAACATACTACTTCATATTCCTATTAAACATACTACTTCATATTCCTCTTAAACATACTACTTCATTTTCCTCTTATATATATAACTTCATACTTCTCTTAAACATACTACTTCATATTCCTCTTTAATATACTACTTCATATTCCTCTTAATTATATTACTTCATATTTCTCTTAAATATACTACTTCATATTCCTCTTAAACATATTTCTTCATATTCTTCTTATATACTACTTCATTTTCCTCTTAAATACATAACTTCATACTCCTCTTAAATATACTACTTCATATTCCTCTTAAACATACTACTTCATATTCCTCTTTAATATACTACTTCATATTCCTCTTAAACATACTACTTCATATTCGTCTTAAACATACCACATCATATTCCTCTTAAATATACTACTGCATATTCCTCTTAAACATATTACTTCATATTCCTCTTAAACATACTACTTCATATTCCTCTTAAACATACTACTTCATATTCCTCTTTAATATACTACTTCATATTCCTCTTATACATACTACTTCATACTCCTCTTAAAAATACTACTTCATATTCATCTTAAACACACTACTTCATTTTGCTCTTAAACATACTACTTCATATTCCTCTTAAATATCCTACTTCATATTCCTCTTTAATATACTACTTCATATTCCTCTTAATTATATTACTTCATATTTCTCTTAAATATACTACTTCATATTCCTCTTAAACATATTTCTTCATATTCCTCTTAAATATACTACTTCATTTTCCTCTTAAATACATAACTTCATACTCCTCTTAAATATACTACTTTATATTCCTCTTAAACATACTACTTCATATTCCTCTTTAATATACTACTTCATATTCCTCTTAAACATACTACTTCATATTCGTCTTAAACATACCACATCATATTCCTCTTAAATATACTACTGCATATTCCTCTTAAACATATTACTTCATATTCCTCTTAAACATAATACTTCAAATTCGTCTTAAACATACTACTTCATATTCCTCTTAAACATACTACTTCATATTCCTCTTAAACATACTACTTCATATTCCTCTTTAATATACTACTTCATATTCCTCTTAAACATACTACTTCATACTCCTCTTAAAAATACTACTTCATATTCATCTTAAACACACTACTTCATTTTGCTCTTAAACATACTACTTCATATTCCTCTTAAATATCCTACTTCATATTCCTCTTTAATATACTACTTCATATTCCTCTTAATTATATTACTTCATATTTCTCTTAAATATACTACTTCATATTCCTCTTAAACATATTTCTTCATATTCCTCTTAAATATACTACTTCATTTTCCTCTTTAATACATAACTTCATACTCCTCTTAAATATACTACTTCATATTCCTCTTAAACATACTACTTCATATTCCTCTTTAATATCCTACTTCATATTCCTCTTTAATATACTACTTCATATTCCTCTTAAACATACTACTTCATATTCCTCTTAAACATAATACTTCATATTCGTCTTAAACATACCACATCATATTCCTCTTAAATATACTACTGCATATTCCTCTTAAACATATTACTTCATATTCCTCTTAAACATAATACTTCAAATTCGTCTTAAACATACTACTTCATATTCCTCTTAAACATACTACTTCATATTCCTCTTAAACATACTACTTCATATTCCTCTTTAATATACTACTTCATATTCCTCTTAAACATACTACTTCATACTCCTCTTAAAAATACTACTTCATATTCATCTTAAACACACTACTTCATATTGCTTTTAAACATACTACTTCATATTCCTCTTAAATATACTACTTCATATTCCTCTTTAACATACTACTTCATATTCCTCTTAAACATACTACTTCATATTCCTCTTAAACATAATACATCATATTCGTCTTAAACATACTACTTCATATTCCTCTTACGCATACTTCTTCATATTCCTCTTAAACATACTACTTCATATTACACTTAAACATACTACTTCATATTCCTCTTAAACATACTACTTCATAATTCCTCTTAAATATACTACTTTATAATCCACTTAAACAAACTACTTCATATTCCTCTTAAACATACTACTTCATATTCCTCTTAAATATACTACTTCATATTCCTCTTAAATATACTACTGCATATTGCTCTTAAATATACTACTTCATATTGCTCTAAAACATACTACATCATATTCTTCTTAAACATACTATTTCATATTCCTCTTTAACATTTAACTTCATATTCCTCTTAAACATACTACTTCATATTCTTCTTAACCATACTACTTCATATTCCTTTTAAACATACTATTTCATATTCCTCTTAACCATACTACTTCATATTCCTCTTAAATATACTACTTCATATTCCTCTTTAACCTACTACTTCATATTCCTCTTAAACATACTACTTCATATTCCTCTTAAACATAATACTTCATATTCGTCTTAAACATACTACTTCATATTCTTCTTTAACATTTAACTTCATTATTCCTCTTAAACATACTACTTCATATTCTTCTTAAACATACTACTTCATATTCCTCTTAAACATACTACTTCATATTCCTCTTAAATATACTACATCATATTCCTCTTAAATATACTACTTCATATTAATCTTAAATATACTACTTAATATTCCTCTTAAATATACTCCTTCATATTCCTCGTAATTAGATTACTTCATATTCCTCTTTAACATACTACTTCATATTCCTCTTAAACATACTACTTCATATTCCTCTTAAACATAATACTTCATATTCCTCTTAAATATATTTCTTCATATTCCTCCTAAATATACTACTTCATTTTCCTCTTAAATATATAACTTCATAATTCTCTTAAACATACTACTTCATATTCCTCTTTAATATACTACTTCATATTTCTCTTAAACATACTACTTCATATTCCTATTAAACATACTACTTCATATTCCTCTTAAACATACTACTTCATATTCCTCTTAAACATACTACTTCATATTCCTCTTAAACATACTTCTTCATATTCCTCTTAAATATACTACTTCATATTCCTCTTAATTATATTACTTCATATTGCTTTTGAAAAAACTACTTCATATTCCTCTTAAACATATTTCTTCAAATTCCTCCTAAATATACTACTTCATTTTCATCTTAAATATATAACTTCATACTTCTCTTAAACATACTACTTCATATTCCTCTTTAATATACTACTTCATATTCCTCTTAATTATATTACTTCATATTTCACTTAAATATACTACTTCATATTCCTCTTAAACATATTTCTTCATATTCCTCTTAAATATACTACTTCATTTTCCTCTTAAATACATAACTTCATACTCCTCTTAAATATACTATATTCATATTCCTCTTAAACATACAACTTCATATTCCTCTTTAATATACTACTTCATATTCCTCTTAAACATACTACTTCATATTCGTCTTAAACATACTACATCATATTCCTCTTAAATATACTACTGCATATTCCTCTTAAACATATTACTTCATATTCCTCTTAAACATAATACTTCATATTCGTCTTAAACATACTACTTCATATTCCTCTTAGATATACTACTTCATATTGCTCTTAAACATACTTCTTCATATTTCTCTTAAACATACTACTTCATATTCCTATTAAACATACTACTTCATATTCCTCTTAAACATACTACTTCATATTCCTCTTAAACATACTACTTCATATTCCTCTTAAACATACTTCTTCATATTCCTCTGAAATATACTACTTCATATTCCTCTTAATTATATTACTTCATATTGCTTTTAAATATACTACTTCATATTCCTCTTAAATATATTTATTTATATTCCTCCTAAATATACTACTTCATTTTCCTCTTATATATATAACTTCATACTTCTCTTAAACATACTACTTCATATTCCTCTTTAATATACTACTTCATATTCCTCTTAATTATATTACTTCATATTTCTCTTAAATATACTACTTCATATTCCTCTTAAACATATTTCTTCATATTCCTCTATATATACTACTTCATTTTCCTCTTAAATACATAACTTCATACTCCTCTTAAATATACTACTTCATATTCCTCTTAAACATACTACTTCATATTCCTCTTTAATATACTACTTCATATTCCTCTTAAACATACTACTTCATATTCGTCTTAAACATACCACATCATATTCCTCTTAAATATACTACTGCATATTCCTCTTAAACATATTACTTCATATTCCTCTTAAACATAATACTTCAAATTCGTCTTAAACATACTACTTCATATTCCTCTTAAACATACTACTTCATATTCCTCTTAAACATACTACTTCATATTCCACTTTAATATACTACTTCATATTCCTCTTAAACATACTACTTCATACTCCTCTTAAAAATACTACTTCATATTCATGTTAAACACACTACTTCATTTTGCTCTTAAACATACTACTTCATATTCCTCTTAAATATCCTACTTCATATTCCTCTTTAATATACTACTTCATATTCCTCTTAATTATATTACTTCATATTTCTCTTAAATATACTACTTCATATTCCTCTTAAACATATTTCTTCATATTCCTCTTAAATATACTACTTCATTTTCCTCTTAAATACATAACTTCATACTCCTCTTAAATATACTACTTCATATTCCTCTTAAACATACTACTGCATATTCCTCTTAAACATATTACTTCATATTCCTCTTAAACATAATACTTCAAATTCGTCTTAAACATACTACTTCATATTCCTCTTAAACATACTACTTCATATTCCTCTTAAACATACTACTTCATATTCCTCTTTAATATACTACTTCATATTCCTCTTAAACATACTACTTCATACTCCTCTTAAAAATACTACTTCATATTCATCTTAAACACACTACTTCATATTGCTTTTAAACATACTACTTCATATTCCTCTTAAATATACTACTTCATATTCCTCTTTAACATACTACTTCATATTCCTCTTAAACATACTACTTCATATTCCTCTTAAACATAATACATCATATTCGTCTTAAACATACTACTTCATATTCCTCTTAAGCATACTTCTTCATATTCCTCTTAAACATACTACTTCATATTCCACTTAAACATACTACTTCATATTCCTCTTAAACATACTACTTCATATTCCTCTTAAATATACTACTTTATAATCCACTTAAACAAACTACTTCATATTCCTCTTAAACATACTACTTCATATTCCTTTTAAACATACTACTTCATATTCCTCTTAAACATACTACTTCATATTCCTCTTAAATATACTACTTCATATTCCTCTTAAATATACTACTGCATATTGCTCTTAAATATACTACTTCATATTGCTCTAAAACATACTACATCATATTCTTCTTAAACATACTACTTCATATTCCTCTTACATATACTACTTCATATTCCTCTTAAACATACTACTTCATATTCTTCTTAACCATACTACTTCATATTCCTTTTAAACATACTATTTCATATACCTCTTAACCATACTACTTCATATTCCTCTTAAATATACTACTTCATATTCCTCTTTAACATACTACTTCATATTCCTCTTAAACATACTACTTCATATTCCTCTTAAACATAATACTTCATATTCGTCTTAAACATACTACTTCATTTTCTTCTTTAACATTTAACTTCATTATTCCTCTTAAACATACTACTTCATATTCTTCTTAAACATACTACTTCATATTCCTCTTAAACATACTACTTCATATTCCTCTTAAATATACTACATCATATTCCTCTTAAATATACTACTTCATTATTAATCTTAAATATACTACTTAATATTCCTCTTAAATATACTCCTTCATATTCCTCGTAATTAGATTACTTCATATTCCTCTTTAACATACTACTTCATATTCCTCTTAAACATACTACTTCATATTCCTCTTAAACATAATACTTCATATTCCTCTTAAATATATTTCTTCATATTCCTCCTAAATATACTACTTCATTTTCCTCTTAAATATATAACTTCATAATTCTCTTAAACATACTACTTCATATTCCTCTTTAATATACTACTTCATATTTCTCTTAAACATACTACTTCATATTCCTATTAAACATACTACTTCATATTCCTCTTAAACATACTACTTCATATTCCTCTTAAACATACTACTTCATATTCCTCTTAAACATACTTCTTCATATTCCTCTTAAATATACTACTTCATATTCCTCTTAATTATATTACTTCATATTGCTTTTGAAAAAACTACTTCATATTCCTCTTAAACATATTTCTTCAAATTCCTCCTAAATATACTACTTCATTTTCATCTTAAATATATAACTTCATACTTCTCTTAAACATACTACTTCATATTCCTCTTTAATATACTACTTCATATTCCTCTTAATTATATTACTTCATATTTCACTTAAATATACTACTTCATATTCCTCTTAAACATATTTCTTCATATTCCTCTTAAATATACTACTTCATTTTCCTCTTAAATACATAACTTCATACTCCTCTTAAATATACTATATTCATATTCCTCTTAAACATACAACTTCATATTCCTCTTTAATATACTACTTCATATTCCTCTTAAACATACTACTTCATATTCGTCTTAAACATACTACATCATATTCCTCTTAAATATACTACTGCATATTCCTCTTAAACATATTACTTCATATTCCTCTTAAACATAATACTTCATATTCGTCTTAAACATACTACTTCATATTCCTCTTAGATATACTACTTCATATTGCTCTTAAACATACTTCTTCATATTTCTCTTAAACATACTACTTCATATTCCTATTAAACATACTACTTCATATTCCTCTTAAACATACTACTTCATATTCCTCTTAAACATACTACTTCATATTCCTCTTAAACATACTTCTTCATATTCCTCTGAAATATACTACTTCATATTCCTCTTAATTATATATTGCTTTTAAATATACTACTTCATATTCCTCTTAAACATATTTATTCATATTCCTCCTAAATATACTACTTCATTTTCCTCTTATATATATAACTTCATACTTCTCTTAAACATACTACTTCATATTCCTCTTTAATATACTACTTCATATTCCTCTTAATTATATTACTTCATATTTCTCTTAAATATACTACTTCATATTCCTCTTAAACATATTTCTTCATATTCCTCTTAAATATACTACTTCATTTTCCTCTTAAATACATAACTTCATACTCCTCTTAAATATACTACTTCATATTCCTCTTAAACATACTACTTCATATTCCTCTTTAATATACTACTTCATATTCCTCTTAAACATACTACTTCATATTCGTCTTAAACATACCACATCATATTCCTCTTAAATATACTACTGCATATTCCTCTTAAACATATTACTTCATATTCCTCTTAAACATAATACTTCAAATTCGTCTTAAACATACTACTTCATATTCCTCTTAAACATACTACTTCATATTCCTCTTAAACATACTACTTCATATTCCACTTTAATATACTACTTCATATTCCTCTTAAACATACTACTTCATACTCCTCTTAAAAATACTACTTCATATTCATGTTAAACACACTACTTCATTTTGCTCTTAAACATACTACTTCATATTCCTCTTAAATATCCTACTTCATATTCCTCTTTAATATACTACTTCATATTCCTCTTAATTATATTACTTCATATTTCTCTTAAATATACTACTTCATATTCCTCTTAAACATATTTCTTCATATTCCTCTTAAATATACTACTTCATTTTCCTCTTAAATACATAACTTCATACTCCTCTTAAATATACTACTTCATATTCCTCTTAAACATACTACTTCATATTCCTCTTTAATATACTACTTCATATTCCTCTTAAACATACTACTTCATATTCGTCTTAAACATACCACATCATATTCCTCTTAAATATACTACTGCATATTCCTCTTAAACATATTACTTCATATTCCTCTTAAACATAATACTTCAAATTCGTCTTAAACATACTTCTTCATATTCCTCTTAAATATACTACTTCATTTTCCTCTTAAATATATTACTTCATACTCCTCTTAAATATACAACTTCATATTCCTCTTAAACATACTACTTCATATTCCTCTTAAATATACTACTTTATATTCCACTTAAACATACTACTTCATATTCCTCTTACACATACTACTTCATATTCCTTTTAAACATACTACTTCATATTCCTCTTAAACATACTACTTCATATTCCTCTTAAATATACTACTTTATATTCCACTTAAACATACTACTTCATATTCCTCTTACACATACTACTTCATATTCCTTTTAAACATACTACTTCATATTCCTCTTAAACATACTACTTCATATTCCTCTTAGATATACTACTTCATATTCCTCTTAAACATACTACTTCATATTCCTCTTAAATATACTATTTCATATTCCTCTTTAACATTTAACTTCATATTCCTCTTAAACATACTACTTCATATTCTTCTTAAACATACTACTTCATATTCCTTTTAAACATACTACTTCATATTCCTCTTTAACATACTACTTCATATTCCTCTTAAACATACTACTTCATATTTCTCTTAAACATAATACTTCATATTCGTCTTAAACATACTACTTCATATTCCTCTTAAACATACTACTTCATATTCCTCTTAAACATACTACTTCATATTCCTCTTAAACATAATACTTCATATTCGTCTTAAACATACTACTTCATATTCTTCTTTAACATTTAACTTCATATTCCTCTTAAACATACTACTTCATATTCTTCTTAAACATACTACTTCATATTCCTCTTAAACATACTACTTCATATTCCTCTTAAATATACTACATCATATTCCTCTTAAATATACTACTTCATATTAATCTTAAATATACTACTTAATATTCCTCTTAAATATACTCCTTTATATTCCTCGTAAATAGATTACTTCATATTCCTCTTTAACATATTCTTCATATTCCTCTTAAACATACTACTTCATATTCCCCTTAAACATAATACTTCATATTCCTCTTAAATATATTTCTTCATATTCCTCCTAAATATACTACTTCATTTTCCTCTTAAATATATAACTTCATACTTCTCTTAAACATACTACTTCATATTCCTCTTTAATATACTACTTCATATTTCTCTTAAACATACTACTTCATATTCCTATTAAACATACTACTTCATATTCCTCTTAAACATACTACTTCATATTCCTCTTAAACATACTACTTCATATTCCTCTTAAACATACTTCTTCATATTCCTCTTAAATATACTACTTCATATTTCTCTTAATTATATTACTTCATATTGCTTTTAAATATACTACTTCATATTCCTCTTAAACATATTTCTTCATATTCCTCCTAAATATACTACTTCATTTTCCTCTTAAATATATAACTTCATACCTCTCTTAAACATACTACTTCATATACCTCTTTAATATACTACTTCATATTCCTCTTAATTATATTACTTCATATTTCTCTTAAATATACTACTTCATATTCCTCTTAAACATATTTCTTCATATTCCTCTTAAATATACTACTTCATTTCCTCTTAAATACATAACTTCATACTCCTCTTAAATATACTACTTCATATTCCTCTTTAACATACTATTCATATTCCTCTTTAATATACTACTTCATATTCCTCTTAAACATACTACTTCATATTCGTCTTAAACATACTACATCATATTCCTCTTAAATATACTACTGCATATTCCTCTTAAACATATTACTTCATATTCCTCTTAAACATAATACTTCATATTCGTCTTAAACATACTACTTCATATTCCTCTTAAATATACTACTTCATATTGCTCTTGAACATACTTCTTCATATTTCTCTTAAACATACTACTTCATATTCCTATTAAACATACTACTTCATATTCCTCTTAAACATACTACTTCATATTCCTCTTAAACATACTACTTCATATTCCTCTTAATTATATTACTTCATATTGCTTTTAAATATACTACTTCATATTCCTCTTAAACATATTTCTTCATATTCCTCCTAAATATACTACTTCATTTTCCTCTTAAATATATAACTTCATACTTCTCTTAAACATACTACTTCATATTCCTCTTTAATATACTACTTCATATTCCTCTTAATTATATTACTTCATATTTCTCTTAAATATACTACTTCATATTCCTCTTAAACATATTTCTTCATATTCCTCTTAAATATACTACTTCATTTTCCTCTTATATACATAACTTCATACTCCTCTTAAATATACTACTTCATATTCCTCTTAAACATACTACTTCATATTCCTCTTTAATATACTACTTCATATTCCTCTTAAACATACTACTTCATATTCCTCTTAATTATATTACTTCATATTGCTTTTAAATATACTACTTCATATTCCTCTTAAACATATTTCTTCATATTCCTCCTAAATATACTACTTCATTTTCCTCTTAAATATATAACTTCATACTTCTCTTAAACATACTACTTCATATTCCTCTTTAATATACTACTTCATATTCCTCTTAATTATATTACTTCATATTTCTCTTAAATATACTACTTCATATTCCTCTTAAACATATTTCTTCATATTCCTCTTAAATATACTACTTCATTTTCCTCTTATATACATAACTTCATACTCCTCTTAAATATACTACTTCATATTCCTCTTAAACATACTACTTCATATTCCTCTTTAATATACTACTTCATATTCCTCTTAAACATACTACTTCATATTCGTCTTAAACATACTACATCATATTCCTCTTTAATATACTACTTCATATTCCTCTTAAACATACTACTTCATTTTGCTCTTAAACATACTACTTCATTTTGCTCTTAAACATACTACTTCATATTCCTCTTAAATATCCTACTTCATATTCCTCTTTAATATACTACTTCATATTCCTCTTAAACATAATACTTCATATTCGTCTTAAACATACTACTTCATTTTCTTCTTTAACATTTAACTTCATTATTCCTCTTAAACATACTACTTCATATTCTTCTTAAACATACTACTTCATATTCCTCTTAAACATACTACTTCATATTCCTCTTAAATATACTACATCATATTCCTCTTAAATATACTACTTCAATATTAATCTTAAATATACTACTTAATATTCCTCTTAAATATACTCCTTCATATTCCTCGTAATTAGATTACTTCATATTCCTCTTTAACATACTACTTCATATTCCTCTTAAACATACTACTTCATATTCCTCTTAAACATAATACTTCATATTCCTCTTAAATATATTTCTTCATATTCCTCCTAAATATACTACTTCATTTTCCTCTTAAATATATAACTTCATATTCCTCTTAATTATATTACTTCATATTGCTTTTGAAAAAACTACTTCATATTCCTCTTAAACATATTTCTTCAAATTCCTCCTAAATATACTACTTCATTTTCCTCTTAAATATATAACTTCATACCTCTCTTAAACATACTACTTCATATACCTCTTTAATATACTACTTCATATTCCTCTTAATTATATTACTTCATATTTCTCTTAAATATACTACTTCATATTCCTCTTAAACATATTTCTTCATATTCCTCTTAAATATACTACTTCATTTTCCTCTTATATACATAACTTCATACTCCTCTTAAATATACTACTTCATATTCCTCTTAAACATACTACTTCATATTCCTCTTTAATATACTACTTCATATTCCTCTTAAACATACTACTTCATATTCGTCTTAAACATACTACATCATATTCCTCTTTAATATACTACTTCATATTCCTCTTAAACATACTACTTCATTTTGCTCTTAAACATACTACTTCATTTTGCTCTTAAACATACTACTTCATATTCCTCTTAAATATCCTACTTCATATTCCTCTTTAATATACTACTTCATATTCCTCTTAAACATAATACTTCATATTCGTCTTAAACATACTACTTCATTTTCTTCTTTAACATTTAACTTCATTATTCCTCTTAAACATACTACTTCATATTCTTCTTAAACATACTACTTCATATTCCTCTTAAACATACTACTTCATATTCCTCTTAAATATACTACATCATATTCCTCTTAAATATACTACTTCATTATTAATCTTAAATATACTACTTAATATTCCTCTTAAGTATACTCCTTCATATTCCTCGTAATTAGATTACTTCATATTCCTCTTTAACATACTACTTCATATTCCTCTTAAACATACTACTTCATATTCCTCTTAAACATAATACTTCATATTCCTCTTAAATATATTTCTTCATATTCCTCCTAAATATACTACTTCATTTTCCTCTTAAATATATAACTTCATAATTCTCTTAAACATACTACTTCATATTCCTCTTTAATATACTACTTCATATTTCTCTTAAACATACTACTTCATATTCCTCTTAAACATACTACTTCATATTCCTCTTAAACATAATACTTCATATTCCTCTTAAATATATTTCTTCATATTCCTCCTAAATATACTACTTCATTTTCCTCTTAAATATATAACTTCATAATTCTCTTAAACATACTACTTCATATTCCTCTTTAATATACTACTTCATATTTCTCTTAATTATATTACTTCATATTGCTTTTGAAAAAAACTACTTCATATTCCTCTTAAACATATTTCTTCAAATTCCTCCTAAATATACTACTTCATTTTCCTCTTAAATATATAACTTCATACCTCTCTTAAACATACTACTTCATATACCTCTTTAATATACTACTTCATATTCCTCTTAATTATATTACTTCATATTTCTCTTAAATATACTACTTCATATTCCTCTTAAACATATTTCTTCATATTCCTCTTAAATATACTACTTCATTTCCTCTTAAATACATAACTTCATACTCCTCTTAAATATACTACTTCATATTCCTCTTTAACATACTATTCATATTCCTCTTTAATATACTACTTCATATTCCTCTTAAACATACTACTTCATATTCGTCTTAAACATACTACATCATATTCCTCTTAAATATACTACTGCATATTCCTCTTAAACATATTACTTCATATTCCTCTTAAACATAATACTTCATATTCGTCTTAAACATACTACTTCATATTCCTCTTAAATATACTACTTCATATTGCTCTTGAACATACTTCTTCATATTTCTCTTAAACATACTACTTCATATTCCTATTAAACATACTACTTCATATTCCTCTTAAACATACTACTTCATATTCCTCTTAAACATACTACTTCATATTCCTCTTAATTATATTACTTCATATTGCTTTTAAATATACTACTTCATATTCCTCTTAAACATATTTCTTCATATTCCTCCTAAATATACTACTTCATTTTCCTCTTAAATATATAACTTCATACTTCTCTTAAACATACTACTTCATATTCCTCTTTAATATACTACTTCATATTCCTCTTAATTATATTACTTCATATTTCTCTTAAATATACTACTTCATATTCCTCTTAAACATATTTCTTCATATTCCTCTTAAATATACTACTTCATTTTCCTCTTATATACATAACTTCATACTCCTCTTAAATATACTACTTCATATTCCTCTTAAACATACTACTTCATATTCCTCTTTAATATACTACTTCATATTCCTCTTAAACATACTACTTCATATTCGTCTTAAACATACTACATCATATTCCTCTTTAATATACTACTTCATATTCCTCTTAAACATACTACTTCATTTTGCTCTTAAACATACTACTTCATTTTGCTCTTAAACATACTACTTCATATTCCTCTTAAATATCCTACTTCATATTCCTCTTTAATATACTACTTCATATTCCTCTTAAACATAATACTTCATATTCGTCTTAAACATACTACTTCATTTTCTTCTTTAACATTTAACTTCATTATTCCTCTTAAACATACTACTTCATATTCTTCTTAAACATACTACTTCATATTCCTCTTAAACATACTACTTCATATTCCTCTTAAATATACTACATCATATTCCTCTTAAATATACTACTTCATCATTAATCTTAAATATACTACTTAATATTCCTCTTAAATATACTCCTTCATATTCCTCGTAATTAGATTACTTCATATTCCTCTTTAACATACTACTTCATATTCCTCTTAAACATACTACTTCATATTCCTCTTAAACATAATACTTCATATTCCTCTTAAATATACTACTTCATTTTCCTCTTAAATACATAACTTCATACTCCTCTTAAATATACTACTTCATATGCCTCTTAAACATACTACGTCATATTCCTCTTAAATATACTACTTGATTTTCCTCTTAAATATATTACTTCATACTCCTCTTAAATATACTACTTCATATTCCTCTTAAACATACTACTTCATATTCCTCTTTAATATGCTACTTCATATTCCTCTTAAACATACTACTTCATATTCCTCTTAAAAATACTACTTCATATTCATCTTAAACACACTACTCCATATTGCTCTTAAACATACTACTTCATATTCCTCTTAAATATACTACTTCATATTCCTCTTAAATATCCTACTTCATATATCTCTTAAATAAACTACTTCATATTCCTCTTAAACATATTACTTCATATTCCTCTTAAACATACTACTTCATATTCCTCTTAAATATCCTAATTAATATTCCTCTTAAATATACTACTGCATATTCCTCTTAAATATACTACTTCATATTGCTCTTAAACATACTTCTTCATATTTCTCTTAAACATACTTCTTCATATTCCTCTTAAATATACTACTTCATATTCCTCTTAATTATACTACTTCATATTCCTCTTAAACATACTACTTCATATTCCTCTTAAACATACTTCTTCATATTCCTCTTAAATATACTACTTCATATTTCTCTTAATTATATTACTTCATATTTCTCTTAAATATACTACTTCATATTCCTCTTAAACATATTTCTTCATATTCCTCTTAAATATACTACTTCATTTTCCTCTTAAATACATAACTTCATACTCCTCTTAAATATACTACTTCATATTCCTCTTAAACATACTACTTCATATTCCTCTTTAATATACTACTTCATATTCCTCTTAAACATACTACTTCATATTCGTCTTAAATATACTACATCATATTCCTCTTAATATACTACTGCATATTCCTCTTAAAAATATTACTTCATATTCCTCTTAAACATAATACTTCATATTCGTCTTCAACATACTACTTCATATTCCTCTTAAACATACTACTTCATATTCCTCTTAAACATACTACTTCATATTCCTCTTTAATATACTACTTCATATTCCTCTTAAACATACTACTTCTTACTCCTCTTAAAAATACTACTTTATATTCATCTTAAACACACTACTTCATTTTGCTCTTAAACATACTACTTCATATTCCTCTTAAATATCCTACTTCATATTCCTCTTTAATATACTACTTCATATTCCTCTTAAACATACTACTTCATATTCGTTTTAAACATACTACATCATATTTCTCTTAAATATACTACTTCATATTTCCCTTAAATATACTTCTTCACATTCCTCTTAAACATAGTTTTTCATATTCCTCTTAAATATACTACTTGATTTTCCTCTTAAACATACTACTTCATATTCCTCTTAAATATACTACTTTATATTCCACTTAAACATACTACTTCATATTCCTCTTACACATACTACTTCATATTCCTCTTAAACATACTACTTCATATTCCTCTTAAACATACTACTTCATATTCCTCTTAAATATACTACTTCATATTCCTCTTAAATAAACTACTTCATATTGCTCTAAAACATACTACATCATATTCTTCTTAAACATACTACTTCATATTCCTCTTAGATATACTACTTCATATTCCTCTTAAACATACTACTTCATATTCCTCTTAAATATACTATTTCATATGCCTCTTTAACATTTAACTTCATCTTCCTCGTAAACATACTACTTCATATTCTTCTTAAACATACTACTTCATATTCCTTTTAAACATACTACTTCATATTCCTCTTAAACATACTTTTTCATATTCCTCTTAAACATACTACTTGATTTTCCTCTTAAATATATTACTTCATACTCCTCTTAAATATACTACTTCATATTCCTCTTAAACATACTACTTCATATTCCTCTTTAATATGCTACTTCATATTCCTCTTAAACATACTACTTCCTATTCCTCTTAAAAATACTACTTCATATTCATCTTAAACACACTACTCCATATTGCTCTTAAACATACTACTTCATATTCCTCTTAAATATACTACTTCATATTCCTCTTAAATATCCTCTTCATATATCTCTTAAATAAACTACTTCATATTCCTCTTAAACATATTACTTCATATTCCTCTTAAACATACTACTTCATATTCCTCTTAAATATCCTAATTAATATTCCTCTTAAATATACTACTGCATATTCCTCTTAAATATACTACTTCATATTGCTCTTAAACATACTTCTTCATATTTCTCTTAAACATACTACTTCATATTCCTATTAAACATACTACTTCATATTCCTCTTAAACATACTACTTCATATTCCTCTTAAACATACTACTTCATATTCCTCTTAAACATACTTCTTCATATTCCTCTTAAATATACTACTTCATATTCCTCTTAATTATATTACTTCATATTGCTTTTAAATATACTACTTCATATTCCTCTTAAACATATTTCTTCATATTCCTCCTAAATATACTACTTCATTTTCCTCTTAAATATATAACTTCATACTTCTCTTAAACATACTACTTCATATTCCTCTTTAATATACTACTTCATATTTCTCTTAATTATATTATTTCATATTTCTCTTAAATATACTACTTCATATTCCTCTTAAACATATTTCTTCATATTCCTCTTAAATATACTACTTCATTTTCCTCTTAAATACATAACTTCATACTCCTCTTAAATATACTACTTCATATTCCTCTTAAACATACTACTTCATATTCCTCTTTAATATACTACTTCATATTCCTCTTAAACATACTACTTCATATTCGTCTTAAATATACTACATCATATTCCTCTTAAATATACTACTGCATATTCCTCTTAAACATATTACTTCATATTCCTCTTAAACATAATACTTCATATTCGTCTTAAACATACTACTTCATATTCCTCTTAAACATACTACTTCATATTCCTCTTAAACATACTACTTCATATTCCTCTTAAATATCCTACTTCATATATTCCTCTTAAATATACTACTGAATATTCGTCTTAAATATACTACTTCATATTGCTCTTAAACATACTACTTCATATTTCTCTTAAACATACTACTTCATATTCCTATTAAACATACTACTTCATATTTCTCTTAAACATACTACTTCATATTCCTCTTAAACGTACTACTTCATATTCCTCTTAAACAT
This sequence comes from Atherix ibis, assembly GCA_958298945.1. NCBI lineage: Eukaryota > Metazoa > Arthropoda > Insecta > Diptera > Athericidae > Atherix > Atherix ibis. Next base: position 259,651 of record CATQJD010000065.1, on the reverse strand, counting down.
ACATCTTCATATTCCCCTTAAATATACTACTTCATATTCCTCTTAATTATATTACTTCATATTTCTCTTAAATATACTACTTCATATTCCTCTTAAACATAATTCTTCATATTCCTCTTAAATATACTACTTCATTTTCCTCTTAAATACATAACTTCATACTCCTCTTAAATATACTACTTCATATGCCTCTTAAACATACTACGTCATATTCCTCTTTAATATACTACTTCATATTCCTCTTAAACATACTACTTCATATTCGTCTTAAACATACTACATCATATTCCTCTTAAATATACTACTGCATATTCCTCTTATACATACTTCTTCATATTCCTCTTAAATATACTACTTCATATTCCTCTTAATATACTACTTCATATTTCCCTTAAATATACTACTTCACATTCCTCTTAAACATACTTTTTCATATTCCTCTTAAATATACTACTTGATTTTCCTCTTAAATATATTACTTCATACTCCTCTTAAATATACTACTTCATATTCCTCTTAAACATACTACTTCATATTCCTCTTTAATATGCTACTTCATATTCCTCTTAAACATACTACTTCATATTCCTCTTAAAAATACTACTTCATATTCATCTTAAACACACTACTCCATATTGCTCTTAAACATACTACTTCATATTCCTCTTAAATATACTACTTCATATTCCTCTTAAATATCCTACTTCATATATCTCTTAAATAAACTACTTCATATTCCTCTTAAACATATTACTTCATATTCCTCTTAAACATACTACTTCATATTCCTCTTAAATATCCTAATTAATATTCCTCTTAAATATACTACTGCATATTCCTCTTAAATATACTACTTCATATTGCTCTTAAACATACTTCTTCATATTTCTCTTAAACATACTACTTCATATTCCTATTAAACATACTACTTCATATTCCTCTTAAACATACTACTTCATATTCCTCTTAAACATACTACTTCATATTCCTCTTAAACATACTTCTTCATATTCCTCTTAAATATACTACTTCATATTCCTCTTAATTATACTACTTCATATTCCTCTTAAACATACTACTTCATATTCCTCTTAAACATACTTCTTCATATTCCCCTTAAATATACTACTTCATATTTCTCTTAATTATATTACTTCATATTTCTCTTAAATATACTACTTCATATTCCTCTTAAACATATTTCTTCATATTCCTCTTAAATATACTACTTCATTTTCCTCTTAAATACATAACTTCATACTCCTCTTAAATATACTACTTCATATTCCTCTTAAACATACTACTTCATATTCCTCTTTAATATACTACTTCATATTCCTCTTAAACATACTACTTCATATTCGTCTTCAATATACTACATCATATTCCTCTTAAATATACTACTGCATATTCCTCTTAAAAATATTACTTCATATTCCTCTTAAACATAATACTTCATATTCGTCTTCAACATACTACTTCATATTCCTCTTAAACATACTACTTCATATTCCTCCTAAACATACTACTTCATATTCCTCTTTAATATACTACTTCATATTCCTCTTAAACATACTACTTCATACTCCTCTTAAAAATACTACTTTATATTCATCTTAAACACACTACTTCATTTTGCTCTTAAACATACTACTTCATATTCCTCTTAAATATCCTACTTCATATTCCTCTTTAATATACTACTTCATATTCCTCTTAAACATACTACTTCATATTCGTTTTAAACATACTACATCATATTTCTCTTAAATATACTACTTCATATTTCCCTTAAATATACTTCTTCACATTCCTCTTAAACATAGTTTTTCATATTCCTCTTAAATATACTACTTGATTTTCCTCTTAAACATACTACTTCATATTCCTCTTAAATAAACTACTTCATATTGCTCTAAAACATACTACATCATATTCTTCTTAAACATACTACTTCATATTCCTCTTAGATATACTACTTCATATTCCTCTTAAACATACTACTTCATATTCCTCTTAAATATACTATTTCATATTCCTCTTTAACATTTAACTTCATCTTCCTCTTAAACATACTACTTCATATTCTTCTTAAACATACTACTTCATATTCCTTTTAAACATACTACTTCATATTCCTCTTAAACATACTTTTTTATATTCCTCTTAAACATACTACTTGATTTTCCTCTTAAATATATTACTTCATACTCCTCTTAAATATACTACTTCATATTCCTCTTAAACATACTACTTCATATTCCTCTTTAATATGCTACTTCATATTCCTCTTAAACATACTACTTCATATTCCTCTTAAAAATACTACTTCATATTCATCTTAAACACACTACTCCATATTGCTCTTAAACATACTACTTCATATTCCTCTTAAATATACTACTTTATATTCCACTTAAACATACTACTTCATATTCCTCTTACACATACTACTTCATATTCCTCTTAAACATACTACTTCATATTCCTCTTAAACATACTACTTCATATTCCTCTTAAATATACTACTTCATATTCCTCTTAAATAAACTACTTCATATTGCTCTAAAACATACTACATCATATTCTTCTTAAACATACTACTTCATATTCCTCTTAGATATACTACTTCATATTCCTCTTAAACATACTACTTCATATTCCTCTTAAATATACTATTTCATATGCCTCTTTAACATTTAACTTCATCTTCCTCGTAAACATACTACTTCATATTCTTCTTAAACATACTACTTCATATTCCTTTTAAACATACTACTTCATATTCCTCTTAAACATACTTTTTCATATTCCTCTTAAACATACTACTTGATTTTCCTCTTAAATATATTACTTCATACTCCTCTTAAATATACTACTTCATATTCCTCTTAAACATACTACTTCATATTCCTCTTTAATATGCTACTTCATATTCCTCTTAAACATACTACTTCCTATTCCTCTTAAAAATATTACTTCATATTCATCTTAAACACACTACTCCATATTGCTCTTAAACATACTACTTCATATTCCTCTTAAATATACTACTTCATATTCCTCTTAAATATCCTCTTCATATATCTCTTAAATAAACTACTTCATATTCCTCTTAAACATATTACTTCATATTCCTCTTAAACATACTACTTCATATTCCTCTTAAATATCCTAATTAATATTCCTCTTAAATATACTACTGCATATTCCTCTTAAATATACTACTTCATATTGCTCTTAAACATACTTCTTCATATTTCTCTTAAACATACTACTTCATATTCCTATTAAACATACTACTTCATATTCCTCTTAAACATACTACTTCATATTCCTCTTAAACATACTACTTCATATTCCTCTTAAACATACTTCTTCATATTCCTCTTAAATATACTACTTCATATTCCTCTTAATTATATTACTTCATATTGCTTTTAAATATACTACTTCATATTCCTCTTAAACATATTTCTTCATATTCCTCCTAAATATACTACTTCATTTTCCTCTTAAATATATAACTTCATACTTCTCTTAAACATACTACTTCATATTCCTCTTTAATATACTACTTCATATTTCTCTTAATTATATTATTTCATATTTCTCTTAAATATACTACTTCATATTCCTCTTAAACATATTTCTTCATATTCCTCTTAAATATACTACTTCATTTTCCTCTTAAATACATAACTTCATACTCCTCTTAAATATACTACTTCATATTCCTCTTAAACATACTACTTCATATTCCTCTTTAATATACTACTTCATATTCCTCTTAAACATACTACTTCATATTCGTCTTAAATATACTACATCATATTCCTCTTAAATATACTACTGCATATTCCTCTTAAACATATTACTTCATATTCCTCTTAAACATAATACTTCATATTCGTCTTAAACATACTACTTCATATTCCTCTTAAACATACTACTTCATATTCCTCTTAAACATACTACTTCATATTCCTCTTAAATATCCTACTTCATATATTCCTCTTAAATATACTACTGAATATTCGTCTTAAATATACTACTTCATATTGCTCTTAAACATACTACTTCATATTTCTCTTAAACATACTACTTCATATTCCTATTAAACATACTACTTCATATTTCTCTTAAACATACTACTTCATATTCCTCTTAAACGTACTACTTCATATTCCTCTTAAACATACATCTTCATATTCCCCTTAAATATACTACTTCATATTCCTCTTAATTATATTACTTCATATTTCTCTTAAATATACTACTTCATATTCCTCTTAAACATAATTCTTCATATTCCTCTTAAATATACTACTTCATTTTCCTCTTAAATACATAACTTCATACTCCTCTTAAATATACTACTTCATATGCCTCTTAAACATACTACGTCATATTCCTCTTTAATATACTACTTCATATTCCTCTTAAACATACTACTTCATATTCGTCTTAAACATACTACATCATATTCCTCTTAAATATACTACTGCATATTCCTCTTATACATACTTCTTCATATTCCTCTTATATATACTACTTCATATTCCTCTTAATATACTACTTCATATTTCCCTTAAATATACTACTTCACATTCCTCTTAAACATACTTTTTCATATTCCTCTTAAATATACTACTTGATTTTCCTCTTAAATATATTACTTCATACTCCTCTTAAATATACTACTTCATATTCCTCTTAAACATACTACTTCATATTCCTCTTTAATATGCTACTTCATATTCCTCTTAAACATACTACTTCATATTCCTCTTAAAAATACTACTTCATATTCATCTTAAACACACTACTCCATATTGCTCTTAAACATACTACTTCATATTCCTCTTAAATATACTACTTCATATTCCTCTTAAATATCCTACTTCATATATCTCTTAAATAAACTACTTCATATTCCTCTTAAACATATTACTTCATATTCCTCTTAAACATACTACTTCATATTCCTCTTAAATATCCTAATTAATATTCCTCTTAAATATACTACTGCATATTCCTCTTAAATATACTACTTCATATTGCTCTTAAACATACTTCTTCATATTTCTCTTAAACATACTACTTCATATTCCTATTAAACATACTACTTCATATTCCTCTTAAACATACTACTTCATATTCCTCTTAAACATACTACTTCATATTCCTCTTAAACATACTTCTTCATATTCCTCTTAAATATACTACTTCATATTCCTCTTAATTATACTACTTCATATTCCTCTTAAACATACTACTTCATATTCCTCTTAAACATACTTCTTCATATTCCTCTTAAATATACTACTTCATATTTCTCTTAATTATATTACTTCATATTTCTCTTAAATATACTACTTCATATTCCTCTTAAACATATTTCTTCATATTCCTCTTAAATATACTACTTCATTTTCCTCTTAAATACATAACTTCATACTCCTCTTAAATATACTACTTCATATTCCTCTTAAATATCCTACTTCATATATTCCTCTTAAATATACTACTGAATATTCGTCTTAAATATACTACTTCATATTGCTCTTAAACATACTACTTCATATTTCTCTTAAACATACTACTTCATATTCCTATTAAACATACTACTTCATATTTCTCTTAAACATACTACTTCATATTCCTCTTAAACGTACTACTTCATATTCCTCTTAAACATACATCTTCATATTCCCCTTAAATATACTACTTCATATTCCTCTTAATTATATTACTTCATATTTCTCTTAAATATACTACTTCATATTCCTCTTAAACATAATTCTTCATATTCCTCTTAAATATACTACTTCATTTTCCTCTTAAATACATAACTTCATACTCCTCTTAAATATACTACTTCATATGCCTCTTAAACATACTACGTCATATTCCTCTTTAATATACTACTTCATATTCCTCTTAAACATACTACTTCATATTCGTCTTAAACATACTACATCATATTCCTCTTAAATATACTACTGCATATTCCTCTTATACATACTTCTTCATATTCCTCTTAAATATACTACTTCATATTCCTCTTAATATACTACTTCATATTTCCCTTAAATATACTACTTCACATTCCTCTTAAACATACTTTTTCATATTCCTCTTAAATATACTACTTGATTTTCCTCTTAAATATATTACTTCATACTCCTCTTAAATATACTACTTCATATTCCTCTTAAACATACTACTTCATATTCCTCTTTAATATGCTACTTCATATTCCTCTTAAACATACTACTTCATATTCCTCTTAAAAATACTACTTCATATTCATCTTAAACACACTACTCCATATTGCTCTTAAACATACTACTTCATATTCCTCTTAAATATACTACTTCATATTCCTCTTAAATATCCTACTTCATATATCTCTTAAATAAACTACTTCATATTCCTCTTAAACATATTACTTCATATTCCTCTTAAACATACTACTTCATATTCCTCTTAAATATCCTAATTAATATTCCTCTTAAATATACTACTGCATATTCCTCTTAAATATACTACTTCATATTGCTCTTAAACATACTTCTTCATATTTCTCTTAAACATACTACTTCATATTCCTATTAAACATACTACTTCATATTCCTCTTAAACATACTACTTCATATTCCTCTTAAACATACTACTTCATATTCCTCTTAAACATACTTCTTCATATTCCTCTTAAATATACTACTTCATATTCCTCTTAATTATACTACTTCATATTCCTCTTAAACATACTACTTCATATTCCTCTTAAACATACTTCTTCATATTCCTCTTAAATATACTACTTCATATTTCTCTTAATTATATTACTTCATATTTCTCTTAAATATACTACTTCATATTCCTCTTAAACATATTTCTTCATATTCCTCTTAAATATACTACTTCATTTTCCTCTTAAATACATAACTTCATACTCCTCTTAAATATACTACTTCATATTCCTCTTAAACATACTACTTCATATTCCTCTTTAATATACTACTTCATATTCCTCTTAAACATACTACTTCATATTCGTCTTAAATATACTACATCATATTCCTCTTAAATATACTACTGCATATTCCTCTTAAAAATATTACTTCATATTCCTCTTAAACATAATACTTCATATTCGTCTTCAACATACTACTTCATATTCCTCTTAAACATACTACTTCATATTCCTCCTAAACATACTACTTCATATTCCTCTTTAATATACTACTTCATATTCCTCTTAAACATACTACTTCATACTCCTCTTAAAAATACTACTTTATATTCATCTTAAACACACTACTTCATTTTGCTCTTAAACATACTACTTCATATTCCTCTTAAATATCCTACTTCATATTCCTCTTTAATATACTACTTCATATTCCTCTTAAACATACTACTTCATATTCGTTTTAAACATACTACATCATATTTCTCTTAAATATACTACTTCATATTTCCCTTAAATATACTTCTTCACATTCCTCTTAAACATAGTTTTTCATATTCCTCTTAAATATACTACTTGATTTTCCTCTTAAACATACTACTTCATATTCCTCTTAAATAAACTACTTCATATTGCTCTAAAACATACTACATCATATTCTTCTTAAACATACTACTTCATATTCCTCTTAGATATACTACTTCATATTCCTCTTAAACATACTACTTCATATTCCTCTTAAATATACTATTTCATATTCCTCTTTAACATTTAACTTCATCTTCCTCTTAAACATACTACTTCATATTCTTCTTAAACATACTACTTCATATTCCTTTTAAACATACTACTTCATATTCCTCTTAAACATACTTTTTTATATTCCTCTTAAACATACTACTTGATTTTCCTCTTAAATATATTACTTCATACTCCTCTTAAATATACTACTTCATATTCCTCTTAAACATACTACTTCATATTCCTCTTTAATATGCTACTTCATATTCCTCTTAAACATACTACTTCATATTCCTCTTAAAAATACTACTTCATATTCATCTTAAACACACTACTCCATATTGCTCTTAAACATACTACTTCATATTCCTCTTAAATATACTACTTCATATTCCTCTTAAATATCCTACTTCATATATCTCTTAAATAAACTACTTCATATTCCTCTTAAACATATTACTTCATATTCCTCTTAAACATACTACTTCATATTCCTCTTAAATATCCTAATTAATATTCCTCTTAAATATACTACTGCATATTCCTCTTAAATATACTACTTCATATTGCTCTTAAACATACTTCTTCATATTTCTCTTAAACATACTACTTCATATTCCTATTAAACATACTACTTCATATTCCTCTTAAACATACTACTTCATATTCCTCTTAAACATACTACTTCATATTCCTCTTAAACATACTTGTTCATATTCCTCTTAAATATACTACTTCATATTCCTCTTAATTATATTACTTCATATTGCTTTTAAATATACTACTTCAATTCGTCTTAAATATACTACATCATATTCCTCTTAAATATACTACTGCATATTCCTCTTAAACATATTACTTCATATTCCTCTTAAACATAATACTTCATATTCCTCTTTAATATACTACTTCATATTTCTCTTAATTATATTACTTCATATTTCTCTTAAATATACTACTTCATATTCCTCTTAAACATATTTCTTCATATTCCTCTTAAATATACTACTTCATTTTCCTCTTAAATACATAACTTCATACTCCTCTTAAATATACTACTTCATATTCCTCTTAAACATACTACTTCATATTCCTCTTTAATATACTACTTCATATTCCTCTTAAACATACTACTTCAATTCGTCTTAAATATACTACATCATATTCCTCTTAAATATACTACTGCATATTCCTCTTAAACATATTACTTCATATTCCTCTTAAACATAATACTTCATATTCGTCTTAAACATACTACTTCATATTCCTCTTAAACATACTACTTCATATTCCTCTTAAACATACTACTTCATATTCCTCTTTAATATACTACTTCATATTCCTCTTAACATACTACTTCATACTCCTCTTAAAAATGCTACTTTATATTCATCTTAAACACACTACTTCATTTTGCTCTTAAACATACTACTTCATATTCCTCTTAAATATCCTACTTCATATTCCTCTTTAATATACTACTTCATATTCCTCTTAAACATACTACTTCATATTCGTTTTAAACATACTACATCATATTTCTCTTAAATATACTACTTCATATTTCCCTTAAATATACTTCTTCACATTCCTCTTAAACATAGTTTTTCATATTCCTCTTAAATATACTACTTGATTTTCCTCTTAAATATACTACTTCATATTCCTCTTAAACATACTACTTCATATTCCTCTTTAATATACTACTTCATATTCCTCTTAAACATACTACTTCATATTTCTCTTAAATATACTACTTCATATTCCTCTTAAGCATACTTCTTCATATTCCTCTTAAATATACTACTTCATTTTCCTCTTAAATATATTACTTCATACTCCTCTTAAATATACAACTTCATATTCCTCTTAAACATACTACTTCATATTCCTCTTAAATATACTACTTTATATTCCACTTAAACATACTACTTCATATTCCTCTTACACATACTACTTCATATTCCTCTTAAACATACTACTTCATATTCCTCTTAAACATACTACTTCATATTCCTCTTAAATATACTACTTCATATTCCTCTTAAATATACTACTTCATATTGCTCTAAAACATACTACATCATATTCTTCTTAAACATATTACTTCATATTCCTCTTAGATATACTACTTCATATTCCTCTTAAACATACTACTTCATATTCCTCTTAAATATACTATTTCATATTCCTCTTAATTATATTACTTCATATTGCTTTTAAATATACTACTTCATATTCCTGTTAAACATATTTCTTCATATTCCTCCTAAATATACTACTTCATTTTCCTCTTAAATATATAACTTCATCTTCCTATTAAACATACTACTTCATATTCCTCTTAAACATACTACTTCATATTCCTCTTAAACATACTACTTCATATTCCTCTTAAACATACTTGTTCATATTCCTCTTAAATATACTACTTCATATTCCTCTTAATTATATTACTTCATATTGCTTTTAAATATACTACTTCATATTCCTGTTAAACATATTTCTTCATATTCCTCCTAAATATACTACTTCATTTTCCTCTTAAATATATAACTTCATACTTCTCTTAAACATACTACTTCATATTCCTCTTTAATATACTACTTCATATTTCTCTTAATTATATTACTTCATATTTCTCTTAAATATACTACTTCATATTCCTCTTAAACATATTTCTTCATATTCCTCTTAAATATACTACTTCATTTTCCTCTTAAATACATAACTTCATACTCCTCTTAAATATACTACTTCATATTCCTCTTAAACATACTACTTCATATTCCTCTTTAATATACTACTTCATATTCCTCTTAAACATACTACTTCATATTCGTCTTAAATATACTACATCATATTCCTCTTAAATATACTACTGCATATTCCTCTTAAACATATTACTTCATATTCCTCTTAAACATAATACTTCATATTCGTCTTAAACATACTACTTCATATTTCTCTTAAACATACTACTTCATATTCCTCTTAAACATACTACTTCATATTCCTCTTTAATATACTACTTCATATTCCTCTTAAACATACTACTTCATACTCCTCTTAAAAATGCTACTTTATATTCATCTTAAACACACTACTTCATTTTGCTCTTAAACATACTACTTCATATTCCTCTTAAATATCCTACTTCATATTCCTCTTTAATATACTACTTCATATTCCTCTTAAACATACTACTTCATATTCGTTTTAAACATACTACATCATATTTCTCTTAAATATACTACTTCATATTTCCCTTAAATATACTTCTTCACATTCCTCTTAAACATAGTTTTTCATATTCCTCTTAAATATACTACTTGATTTTCCTCTTAAATATACTACTTCATATTCCTCTTAAACATACTACTTCATATTCCTCTTTAATATACTACTTCATATTCCTCTTAAACATACTACTTCATATTTCTCTTAAATATACTACTTCATATTCCTCTTAAGCATACTTCTTCATATTCCTCTTAAATATACTACTTCATTTTCCTCTTAAATATATTACTTCATACTCCTCTTAAATATACAACTTCATATTCCTCTTAAACATACTACTTCATATTCCTCTTAAATATACTACTTTATATTCCACTTAAACATACTACTTCATATTCCTCTTACACATACTACTTCATATTCCTCTTAAACATACTACTTCATATTCCTCTTAAACATACTACTTCATATTCCTCTTAAATATACTACTTCATATTCCTGTTAAATATACTACTTCATATTGCTCTAAAACATACTACATCATATTCTTCTTAAACATACTACTTCATATTCCTCTTAGATATACTACTTCATATTCCTCTTAAACATACTAATTCATATTCCTCTTAAATATACTATTTCATATTCCTCTTTAACATTTAACTTCATCTTCCTCTTAAACATACTACTTCATATTCTTCTTAAACATACTACTTCATATTCCTTTTAAACATACTACTTCATATTCTTCTTAAACATACTACTTCATATTCCTCTTAAATATACTACTTCATATTCCTCTTTAACATACTACTTCATATTCCTCTTAAACATACTACTTCATATTTCTCTTAAACATAATACTTCATATTCGTCTTAAACATACTACTTCATATTCCTCTTAAACATACTACTTCATATTCCTCTTAAACATAATACTTCATATTCGTCTAAAACATACTACTTCATATTCCTCTTAAACATACTACTGCATATTCCTCTTAAACATACTACTTCATATATCTCTTAAATATACTACTTTATGAAGTATATTCCTCTTAAACATACTACTTCATATTCTTAAATATCCTACTTCATATTCCTCTTAAATATACTACTGCATATTCCTCTTAAAAATATTACTTCATATTCCTCTTAAACATAATACTTCATATTCGTCTTCAACATACTACTTCATATTCCTCTTAAACATACTACTTCATATTCCTCTTAAACATACTACTTCATATTCCTCTTTAATATACTACTTCATATTCCTCTTAAACATACTACTTCATACTCCTCTTAAAAATACTACTTTATATTCATCTTAAACACACTACTTCATTTTGCTCTTAAACATACTACTTCATATTCCTCTTAAATATCCTACTTCATATTCCTCTTTAATATACTACTTCATATTCCTCTTAAACATACTACTTCATATTCGTTTTAAACATACTACATCATATTTCTCTTAATATACTACTTCATATTTCCCTTAAATATACTTCTTCACATTCCTCTTAAACATAGTTTTTCATATTCCTCTTAAATATACTACTTGATTTTCCTCTTAAACATACTACTTCATATTCCTCTTAAATATACTACTTTATATTCCACTTAAACATACTACTTCATATTCATCTTACACATACTACTTCATATTCCTCTTAAACATACTACTTCATATTCCTCTTAAACATACTACTTCATATTCCTCTTAAATATACTACTTCATATTCCTCTTAAATTAACTACTTCATATTGCTCTAAAACATACTACATCATATTCTTCTTAAACATACTACTTCATATTCTTCTTAAACATACTACTTCATATTCCTTTTAAACATACTACTTCATATTCCTCTTAAACATACTTTTTCATATTCCTCTTAAACATAGTACTTGATTTTCCTCTTAAATATATTACTTCATACTCCTCTTAAATATACTACTTCATATTCCTCTTAAACATACTACTTCATATTCCTCTTTAATATGCTACTTCATATTCCTCTTAAACATACTACTTCATATTCCTCTTAAAAATACTACTTCATATTCATCTTAAACACACTACTCCATATTGCTCTTAAACATACTACTTCATATTCCTCTTAAATATACTACTTTATATTCCACTTAAACATACTACTTCATATTCATCTTACACATACTACTTCATATTCCTCTTAAACATACTACTTCATATTCCTCTTAAACATACTACTTCATATTCCTCTTAGATATACTACTTCATATTCCTCTTAAACATACTACTTCATATTCCTCTTAAATATACTATTTCATATTCCTCTTTAACATTTAACTTCATCTTCCTCTTAAACATACTACTTCATATTCTTCTTAAACATACTACTTCATATTCCTTTTAAACATACTACTTCATATTCCTCTTAAACATACTTTTTCATATTCCTCTTAAACATACTACTTGATTTTCCTCTTAAATATATTACTTCATACTCCTCTTAAATATACTACTTCATATTCCTCTTAAACATACTACTTCATATTCCTCTTTAATATGCTACTTCATATTCCTCTTAAACATACTACTTCATATTCCTCTTAAAAATACTACTTCATATTCATCTTAAACACACTACTCCATATTGCTCTTAAATATACTACTTCATATTCCTCTTAAATATACTACTTCATATTCCTCTTAAATATCCTACTTATATATCTCTTAAATAAACTACTTCATATTCCTCTTAAACATACTACTTCATATTCCTCTTAAACATACTACTTCATATTCCTCTTAAATATCCTAATTAATATTCCTCTTAAATATACTACTGCATATACCTCTTAAATATACTACTTCATATTGCTCTTAAACATACTTCTTCATATTTCTCTTAAACATACTACTTCATATTCCTATTAAACATACTACTTCATATTCCTCTTAAATATACTACTTTATATTCCACTTAAACATACTACTTCATATTCATCTTACACATACTACTTCATATTCCTCTTAAACATACTACTTCATATTCCTCTTAAACATACTACTTCATATTCCTCTTAGATATACTACTTCATATTCCTCTTAAACATACTACTTCATATTCCTCTTAAATATACTATTTCATATTCCTCTTTAACATTTAACTTCATCTTCCTCTTAAACATACTACTTCATATTCTTCTTAAACATACTACTTCATATTCCTTTTAAACATACTACTTCATATTCCTCTTAAACATACTTTTTCATATTCCTCTTAAACATACTACTTGATTTTCCTCTTAAATATATTACTTCATACTCCTCTTAAATATACTACTTCATATTCCTCTTAAACATACTACTTCATATTCCTCTTTAATATGCTACTTCATATTCCTCTTAAACATACTACTTCATATTCCTCTTAAAAATACTACTTCATATTCATCTTAAACACACTACTCCATATTGCTCTTAAATATACTACTTCATATTCCTCTTAAATATACTACTTCATATTCCTCTTAAATATCCTACTTATATATCTCTTAAATAAACTACTTCATATTCCTCTTAAACATACTACTTCATATTCCTCTTAAACATACTACTTCATATTCCTCTTAAATATCCTAATTAATATTCCTCTTAAATATACTACTGCATATACCTCTTAAATATACTACTTCATATTGCTCTTAAACATACTTCTTCATATTTCTCTTAAACATACTACTTCATATTCCTATTAAACATACTACTTCATATTCCTCTTAAACATACTACTTCATATTCCTCTTAAACATACTACTTCATATTCCTCTTAAACATAATACTTCATATTCGTCTAAAACATACTACTTCATATTCCTCTTAAACATACTACTGCATATTCCTCTTGAACATACTACTTCATATATCTCTTAAATATACTACTTCATATTCCTCTTAAATATATAACTTCATACTTCTCTTAAACATACTACTTCATATTCCTCTTTAATATACTACTTCATATTTCTCTTAATTATATTACTTCATATTTCTCTTAAATATACTACTTCATATTCCTCTTAAACATATTTCTTCATATTCCTCTTAAATATACTACTTCAGTTTCCTCTTAAATACATAACTTCATACTCCTCTTAAATATACTACTTCATATTCCTCTTAAACATACTACTTCATATTCCTCTTTAATATACTACTTCATATTCCTCTTAAACATACTACTTCATATTCGTCTTAAATATACTACATCATATTCCTCTTAAATATACTACTGCATATTCCTCTTAAACATATTACTTCATATTCCTCTTAAACATAATACTTCATATTCGTCTTAAACATACTACTTCATATTTCTCTTAAACATACTACTTCATATTCCTCTTAAACATACTACTTCATATTCCTCTTTAATATACTACTTCATATTCCTCTTAAACATACTACTTCATACTCCTCTTAAAAATGCTACTTTATATTCATCTTAAACACACTACTTCATTTTGCTCTTAAACATACTACTTCATATTCCTCTTAAATATCCTACTTCATATTCCTCTTTAATATACTTCTTCATATTCCTCTTAAACATACTACTTCATATTCGTTTTAAACATACTACATCATATTTCTCTTAAATATACTACTTCATATTTCCCTTAAATATACTTTTTCACATTCCTCTTAAACATAGTTTTTCATATTCCTCTTAAATATACTACTTGATTTTCCTCTTAAATATACTACTTCATATTCCTCTTAAACATACTACTTCATATTCCTCTTTAATATACTACTTCATATTCCTCTTAAACATACTACTTCATATTCCTCTTAAATATACTACTTCATTTTCCTCTTAAATATATTACTTCATACTCCTCTTAAATATACAACTTCATATTCCTCTTAAACATACTACTTCATATTCCTCTTAAATATACTACTTTATATTCCACTTAAACATACTACTTCATATTCCTCTTACACATACTACTTCATATTCCTCTTAAACATACTACTTCATATTCCTCTTAAACATACTACTTCATATTCCTCTTAAATATACTACTTCATATTCCTCTTAAATATACTACTTCATATTGCTCTAAAACATACTACATCATATTCTTCTTAAACATACTACTTCATATTCCTCTTAGATATACTACTTCCTATTCCTCTTAAACATACTACTTCATATTCCTCTTAAATATACTATTTCATATTCCTCTTTAACATTTAACTTCATCTTCCTCTTAAACATACTACTTCATATTCTTCTTAAACATACTACTTCATATTCCTTTTAAACATACTACTTCATATTCTTCTTAAACATACTACTTCATATTCCTCTTAAATATACTACTTCATATTCCTCTTTAACATACTACTTCATATTCCTCTTAAACATACTACTTCATATTTCTCTTAAACATAATACTTCATATTCGTCTTAAACATACTACTTCATATTCCTCTTAAACATACTACTTCATATTCCTCTTAAACATAATACTTCAATTCGTCTAAAACATACTACTTCATATTCCTCTTAAACATACTACTGCATATTCCTCTTAAACATACTACTTCATATATCTCTTACATATACTACTTTATGAAGTATATTCCTCTTAAACATACTACTTCATATTCTTAAATATCCTACTTCATATTCCTCTTAAATATACTACTGAATATTCGTCTTAAATATACTACTTCATATTGCTCTTAGACATACTACTTCATATTTCTCTTAAACATACTACTTCATATTCCTATTAAACATACTACTTCATATTCCTCTTCAACATACTTTTTATGTATATATTATGAAGTAATATGTTCCTCTTAAACATATTACTTCATATTCCTCTTAAACATACTACTTCATATTCCTCTTAAATATCCTACTTCATATTCCTCTTAAATATACTACTGAATATTCGTCTTAAATATACTACTTCATATTGCTCTTAAACATACCACTTCATATTTCTCTTAAACATAGTACTTCATATTCCTATTAAACATACTATTTCATATTCCTCTTAAACATACTTTTTCATATTCCTCTTAAATATACTACTTGATTTTCCTCTTAAATATATTACTTCATACTCCTCTTAAATATACTACTTCATATTCCTCTTAATTATACTACTTCATATTCCTCTTTAATATGCTACTTCATGTTCCTCTTAAACATACTACTTCATATTCCTCTTAAAAATACTACTTCATATTCATCTTAAACACACTACTTCATATTGCTCTTAAACATACTACTTCATATTCCTCTTAAATATACTACTTCATATTCCTCTTAAATATCCTACTTCATATATCTCTTAAATAAACTACTTCATATTCCTCTTAAACATATTACTTCATATTCCTCTTAAACATACTACTTCATATTTCTCTTAAACATACTACTTCATATTCCTCTTAAACATACTACTTCATATTCCTCTTAAACATACTTCTTCATATTCCCCTTAAATATACTACTTCATATTCCTCTTAATTATATTACTTCATATTTCTCTTAAATATACTACTTCATATTGCTCTTAAACATACTTCTTCATATTTCTCTTAAACATACTACTTCATATTCCTATTAAACATACTACTTCATATTCCTCTTAAACATAATACTTCATATTCCTCTTAAACATACTACTTCATATTCCTCTTAAACATACTTCTTCATATTTCTCTTAAATATACTACTTCATATTCCTCTTAAACATATTTCTTCATATTCCTCTTAAATATACTACTTCATTTTCCTCTTAAATACATAACTTCATACTCCTCTTAAATATACTACTTCATATTCCTCTTAAACATACTACTTCATATTCCTCTTTAATATACTACTTCATATTCCTCTTAAACATACTACTTCATATTCGTCTTAAATATACTACATCATATTCCTCTTAAATATACTACTGCATATTCCTCTTAAAAATATTACTTCATATTCCTCTTAAACATAATACTTCATATTCGTCTTCAACATACTACTTCATATTCCTCTTAAACATACTACTTCATATTCCTCTTAAACATACTACTTCATATTCCTCTTTAATATACTACTTCATATTCCTCTTAAACATACTACTTCATACTCCTCTTAAAAATACTACTTTATATTCATCTTAAACACACTACTTCATTTTGCTCTTAAACATACTACTTCATATTCCTCTTAAATATCCTACTTCATATTCCTCTTTAATATACTACTTCATATTCCTCTTAAACATACTACTTCATATTCGTTTTAAACATACTACATCATATTTCTCTTAAATATACTACTTCATATTTCCCTTAAATATACTTTTTCACATTCCTCTTAAACATAGTTTTTCATATTCCTCTTAAATATACTACTTGATTTTCCTCTTAAACATACTACTTCATATTCCTCTTAAATATACTACTTTATATTCCACTTAAACATACTACTTCATATTCCTCTTACACATACTACTTCATATTCCTCTTAAACATACTACTTCATATTCCTCTTAAACATACTACTTCATATTCCTCTTAAATATACTACTTCATATTCCTCTTAAATAAACTACTTCATATTGCTCTAAAACATACTACATCATATTCTTCTTAAACATACTACTTCATATTCCTCTTAGATATACTACTTCATATTCCTCTTAAACATACTACTTCATATTCCTCTTAAATATACTATTTCATATTCCTCTTTAACATTTAACTTCATCTTCCTCTTAAACATACTACTTCATATTCTTCTTAAACATACTACTTCATATTCCTTTTAAACATACTACTTCATATTCCTCTTAAACATACTTTTTCATATTCCTCTTAAACATACTACTTCATATTCCTCTTAAACATAATACTTCATATTCGTCTAAAACATACTACTTCATATTCCTCTTAAACATACTACTGCATATTCCTCTTAAACATACTACTTCATATATCTCTTAAATATACTACTTCATATTCCTCTTAAACATATTACTTCATATTCCTCTTAAATAAACTACTTCATATTGCTCTAAAACATACTACATCATATTCTTCTTAAACATACTACTTCATATTCCTCTTAGATATACTACTTCATATTCCTCTTAAACATACTACTTCATATTCCTCTTAAATATACTATTTCATATTCCTCTTTAACATTTAACTTCATCTTCCTCTTAAACATACTACTTCATATTCTTCTTAAACATACTACTTCATATTCCTTTTAAACATACTACTTCATATTCCTCTTAAACATACTTTTTCATATTCCTCTTAAACATACTACTTCATATTCCTCTTAAACATAATACTTCATATTCGTCTAAAACATACTACTTCATATTCCTCTTAAACATACTACTGCATATTCCTCTTAAACATAGTTTTTCATATTCCTCTTAAATATACTACTTGATTTTCCTCTTAAACATACTACTTCATATTCCTCTTAAATATACTACTTTATATTCCACTTAAACATACTACTTCATATTCCTCTTACACATACTACTTCATATTCCTCTTAAACATACTACTTCATATTCCTCTTAAACATACTACTTCATATTCCTCTTAAATATACTACTTCATATTCCTCTTAAATAAACTACTTCATATTGCTCTAAAACATACTACATCATATTCTTCTTAAACATACTACTTCATATTCCTCTTAGATATACTACTTCATATTCCTTTTAAACATACTACTTCATATTCCTCTTAAACATACTACTTCATATTCCTCTTAAATATACTATTTCATATTCCTCTTTAACATACTACTTCATATTCCTCTTAAACATACTACTTCATATTTCTCTTAAACATAATACTTCATATTCGTCTTAAACATACTACTTCATATTCCTCTTAAACATACTACTTCATATTCCTCTTAAACATAATACTTCATATTCGTCTAAAACATACTACTTCATATTCCTCTTAAACATACTACTGCATATTCCTCTTAAACATACTACTTCATATATCTCTTAAATATACTACTTCATATTCCTCTTAAACATATTACTTCATATTCCTCTTAAACATACTACTTCATTATCCCCTTAAATATCCTACTTCATATTCCTCTTAAATATACTACTGAATATTCGTCTTAAATATACTACTTCATATTGCTCTTAAACATACTACTTCATATTTCTCTTAAACATACTACTTCATATTCCTATTAAACATACTACTTCATATTTCTCTTAAACATACTACTTCATATTCCTCTAAACGTACTACTTCATATTCCTCTTAAACATACATCTTCATATTCCCCTTAAATATACTACTTCATATTCCTCTTAATTATATTACTTCATATTTCTCTTAAATATACTACTTCATATTCCTCTTAAACATATTTCTTCATATTCCTCTTAAATATACTACTTCATTTTCCTCTTACATACATAACTTCATACTCCTCTTAAATATACTACTTCATATTCCTCTTAAGCATACTACGTCATATTCCTCTTTAATATACTACTTCATATTCCTCTTAAACATACTACTTCATATTCGTCTTAAACATACTACATCATATTCCTCTTAAATATACTACTGCATATTCCTCTTATACATACTTCTTCATATTCCTCTTAAATATACTAATTCATATTCCTCTTAATATACTACTTCATATTTCCCTTAAATATACTACTTCACATTCCTCTTAAACATACTTTTTCATATTCCTCTTAAATATACTACTTGATTTTCCTCTTAAATATATTACTTCATACTCCTCTTAAATATACTACTTCATATTCCTCTTAAACATACTACTTCATATTCCTCTTTAATATGCTACTTCATATTCCTCTTAAACATACTACTTCATATTCCTCTTAAAAATACTACTTCATATTCATCTTAAACACACTACTCCATATTGCTCTTAAACATACTACTTCATATTCCTCTTAAATATACTACTTCATATTCCTCTTAAATATCCTACTTCATATATCTCTTAAATAAACTACTTCATATTCCTCTTAAACATATTACTTCATATTCCTCTTAAACATACTACTTCATATTCCTCTTAAATATCCTAATTAATATTCCTCTTAAATATACTACTGCATATTCCTCTTAAATATACTACTTCATATTGCTCTTAAACATACTTCTTCATATTTCTCTTAAACATACTACTTCATATTCCTATTAAACATACTACTTCATATTCCTCTTAAACATACTACTTCATATTCCTCTTAAACATACTACTTCATATTCCTCTTAAACATACTTCTTCATATTCCTCTTAAATATACTACTTCATATTCCTCTTAATTATATTACTTCATATTGCTTTTAAATATACTACTTCATATTCCTCTTAAACATATTTCTTCATATTCCTCCTAAATATACTACTTCATTTTCCTTTTAAATATATAACTTCATACTTCTCTTAAACATACTACTTCATATTCCTCTTTAATATACTACTTCATATTTCTCTTAATTATATTACTTCATATTTCTCTTAAATATACTACTTCATATTCCTCTTAAACATATTTCTTCATATTCCTATTAAATATACTACTTCATTTTCCTCTTAAATACATAACTTCATACTCCTCTTAAATATACTACTTCATATTCCTCTTAAACATACTACTTCATATTCCTCTTTAATATACTACTTCATATTCCTCTTAAACATACTACTTCATATTCGTCTTAAATATACTACATCATATTCCTCTTAAATATACTACTGCATATTCCTCTTAAAAATATTACTTCATATTCCTCTTAAACATAATACTTCATATTCGTCTTCAACATACTACTTCATATTCCTCTTAAACATACTACTTCATATTCCTCTTAAACATACTACTTCATATTCCTCTTTAATATACTACTTCATATTCCTCTTAAACATACTACTTCATACTCCTCTTAAAAATACTACTTTATATTCATCTTAAACACACTACTTCATTTTGCTCTTAAACATACTACTTCATATTCCTCTTAAATATCCTACTTCATATTCCTCTTTAATATACTACTTCATATTCCTCTTAAACATAATACTTCATATTCGTTTTAAACATACTACATCATATTTCTCTTAAATATACTACTTCATATTTCCCTTAAATATACTTCTTCACATTCCTCAAACATAGTTTTTCATATTCCTCTTAAATATACTACTTGATTTTCCTCTTAAACATACTACTTCATATTCCTCTTAAATATACTACTTTATATTCCACTTAAACATACTACTTCATATTCCTCTTACACATACTACTTCATATTCCTCTTAAACATACTACTTCATATTCCTCTTTAATATACTACTTCATATTCCTCTTAAACATACTACTTCATATTTCTCTTAAATATACTACTTCATATTTCTCTTAAGCATACTTCTCCACATTCCTCTTAAATATACTACTTCATTTTCCTCTTAAATATATTACTTCATACTCCTCTTAAATATACAACTTCATATTCCTCTTAAACATACTACTTCATATTCCTCTTATATATACTACTTTATATTCCACTTAAACATACTACTTCATATTCCTCTTACACATACTACTTCATATTCCTCTTAAATATAATACTTCATATTCCTCTTAAATATACTACTGCATATTGCTCTTAAATATACTACTTCATATCGCTCTAAAACATACTACATCATATTCTTCTTAAACATACTACTTCATATTCCTCTTAAATATCCTACTTCATATTCCTCTTTAATATACTACTTCATATTCCTCTTAAACATACTACTTCATATTCGTTTTAAATATACTACATCATATTTCTCTTAAATATACTACTTCATATTTCCCTTAAATATACTTCTTCACATTCCTCTTAAACATAGTTTTTCATATTCCTCTTAAATATACTACTTCATATTCCTCTTTAACATACTACTTCATATTCCTCTTAAACATACTACTTCATATTTCTCTTAAACATAATACTTCATATTCGTCTTAAACATACTACTTCATATTCCTCTTAAACATACTACTTCATATTCCTCTTAAACATAATACTTCAATTCGTCTAAAACATACTACTTCATATTCCTCTTAAACATACTACTGCATATTCCTCTTAAACATACTACTTCATATATCTCTTACATATACTACTTTATGAAGTATATTCCTCTTAAACATACTACTTCATATTCTTAAATATCCTACTTCATATTCCTCTTAAATATACTACTGAATATTCGTCTTAAATATACTACTTCATATTGCTCTTAGACATACTACTTCATATTTCTCTTAAACATACTACTTCATATTCCTATTAAACATACTACTTCATATTCCTCTTAAACATACTTTTTATGTATATATTATGAAGTAATATGTTCCTCTTAAACATATTACTTCATATTCCTCTTAAACATACTACTTCATATTCCTCTTAAATATCCTACTTCATATTCCTCTTAAATATACTACTGAATATTCGTCTTAAATATACTACTTCATATTGCTCTTAAACATACCACTTCATATTTCTCTTAAACATAGTACTTCATATTCCTAGTAAACATACTATTTCATATTCCTCTTAAACATACTTTTTCATATTCCTCTTAAATATACTACTTGATTTTCCTCTTAAATATATTACTTCATACTCCTCTTAAATATACTACTTCATATTCCTCTTAATTATACTACTTCATATTCCTCTTTAATATGCTACTTCATGTTCCTCTTAAACATACTACTTCATATTCCTCTTAAAAATACTACTTCATATTCATCTTAAACACACTACTTCATATTGCTCTTAAACATACTACTTCATATTCCTCTTAAATATACTACTTCATATTCCTCTTAAATATCCTACTTCATATATCTCTTAAATAAACTACTTCATATTCCTCTTAAACATATTACTTCATATTCCTCTTAAACATACTACTTCATATTTCTCTTAAACATACTACTTCATATTCCTCTTAAACATACTACTTCATATTCCTCTTAAACATACTTCTTCATATTCCCCTTAAATATACTACTTCATATTCCTCTTAATTATATTACTTCATATTTCTCTTAAATATACTACTTCATATTGCTCTTAAACATACTTCTTCATATTTCTCTTAAACATACTACTTCATATTCCTATTAAACATACTACTTCATATTCCTCTTAAACATAATACTTCATATTCCTCTTAAACATACTACTTCATATTCCTCTTAAACATACTTCTTCATATTTCTCTTAAATATACTACTTCGTATTCCTCTTAAACATATTTCTTCATATTCCTCTTAAATATACTACTTCATTTTCCTCTTAAATACATAACTTCATACTCCTCTTAAATATACTACTTCATATTCCTCTTAAACATACTACTTCATATTCCTCTTTAATATACTACTTCATATTCCTCTTAAACATACTACTTCATATTCGTCTTAAATATACTACATCATATTCCTCTTAAATATACTACTGCATATTCCTCTTAAAAATATTACTTCATATTCCTCTTAAACATAATACTTCATATTCGTCTTCAACATACTACTTCATATTCCTCTTAAACATACTACTTCATATTCCTCTTAAACATACTACTTCATATTCCTCTTTAATATACTACTTCATATTCCTCTTAAACATACTACTTCATACTCCTCTTAAAAATACTACTTTATATTCATCTTAAACACACTACTTCATTTTGCTCTTAAACATACTACTTCATATTCCTCTTAAATATCCTACTTCATATTCCTCTTTAATATACTACTTCATATTCCTCTTAAACATACTACTTCATATTCGTTTTAAACATACTACATCATATTTCTCTTAAATATACTACTTCATATTTCCCTTAAATATACTTTTTCACATTCCTCTTAAACATAGTTTTTCATATTCCTCTTAAATATACTACTTGATTTTCCTCTTAAACATACTACTTCATATTCCTCTTAAATATACTACTTTATATTCCACTTAAACATACTACTTCATATTCCTCTTACACATACTACTTCATATTCCTCTTAAACATACTACTTCATATTCCTCTTAAACATACTACTTCATATTCCTCTTAAATATACTACTTCATATTCCTCTTAAATATACTATTTCATATTCCTCTTTAACATTTAACTTCATCTTCCTCTTAAACATACTACTTCATATTCTTCTTAAACATACTACTTCATATTCCTTTTAAACATACTACTTCATATTCCTCTTAAACATACTTTTTCATATTCCTCTTAAACATACTACTTCATATTCCTCTTAAACATACTACTTCATATTCTTCTTAAACATACTACTTCATATTCCTCTTAAATATACTACTTCATATTCCTCTTTAACATACTACTTCATATTCCTCTTAAACATACTACTTCATATTTCTCTTAAACATAATACTTCATATTCGTCTTAAACATACTACTTCATATTCCTCTTAAACATACTACTTCATATTCCTCTTAAACATAATACTTCAATTCGTCTAAAACATACTACTTCATATTCCTCTTAAACATACTACTGCATATTCCTCTTAAACATACTACTTCATATTCCTCTTAAATATCCTACTTCATATTCCTCTTAAATATACTACTGAATATTCGTCTTAAATATACTACTTCATATTGCTCTTAAACATACTACTTCATATTTCTCTTAAACATACTACTTCATATTCCTATTAAACATACTACTTCATATTCCTCTTAAACATACTTTTTCATATTCCTCTTAAATATACTACTTGATTTTCCTCTTAAATATATTACTTCATACTCCTCTTAAATATACTACTTCATATTCCTCTTAAACATACTACTTCATATTCCTCTTTAATATGCTACTTCATATTCCTCTTAAACATACTACTTCATATTGCTCTTAAACATACTACTTCATATTCCTCTTAAATACACTACTTCATATTCCTCTTAAATATCCTACTTCATATATCTCTTAAATAAACTACTTCATATTTTTCTTAAACATATTACTTCATATTCCTCTTAAACATACTACTTCATATTCCTCTTAAATATCCTACTTCATATTCCTCTTTAATATACTACTTCATATTCCTCTTAAACATAATACTTCATATTCGTTTTAAACATACTACATCATATTTCTCTTAAATATACTACTTCATATTTCCCTTAAATATACTTCTTCACATTCCTCTTAAACATAGTTTTTCATATTCCTCTTAAATATACTACTTGATTTTCCTCTTAAACATACTACTTCATATTCCTCTTAAATATACTACTTTATATTCCACTTAAACATACTACTTCATATTCCTCTTACACATACTACTTCATATTCCTCTTAAACATACTACTTCATATTCCTCTTTAATATACTACTTCATATTCCTCTTAAACATACTACTTCATATTTCTCTTAAATATACTACTTCATATTTCTCTTAAGCATACTTCTCCACATTCCTCTTAAATATACTACTTCATTTTCCTCTTAAATATATTACTTCATACTCCTCTTAAATATACAACTTCATATTCCTCTTAAACATACTACTTCATATTCCTCTTATATATACTACTTTATATTCCACTTAAACATACTACTTCATATTCCTCTTACACATACTACTTCATATTCCTCTTAAATATAATACTTCATATTCCTCTTAAATATACTACTGCATATTGCTCTTAAATATACTACTTCATATCGCTCTAAAACATACTACATCATATTCTTCTTAAACATACTACTTCATATTCCTCTTAAATATCCTACTTCATATTCCTCTTTAATATACTACTTCATATTCCTCTTAAACATACTACTTCATATTCGTTTTAAATATACTACATCATATTTCTCTTAAATATACTACTTCATATTTCCCTTAAATATACTTCTTCACATTCCTCTTAAACATAGTTTTTCATATTCCTCTTAAATATACTACTTCATATTCCTCTTTAACATACTACTTCATATTCCTCTTAAACATACTACTTCATATTTCTCTTAAACATAATACTTCATATTCGTCTTAAACATACTACTTCATATTCCTCTTAAACATACTACTTCATATTCCTCTTAAACATAATACTTCAATTCGTCTAAAACATACTACTTCATATTCCTCTTAAACATACTACTGCATATTCCTCTTAAACATACTACTTCATATATCTCTTACATATACTACTTTATGAAGTATATTCCTCTTAAACATACTACTTCATATTCTTAAATATCCTACTTCATATTCCTCTTAAATATACTACTGAATATTCGTCTTAAATATACTACTTCATATTGCTCTTAGACATACTACTTCATATTTCTCTTAAACATACTACTTCATATTCCTATTAAACATACTACTTCATATTCCTCTTAAACATACTTTTTATGTATATATTATGAAGTAATATGTTCCTCTTAAACATATTACTTCATATTCCTCTTAAACATACTACTTCATATTCCTCTTAAATATCCTACTTCATATTCCTCTTAAATATACTACTGAATATTCGTCTTAAATATACTACTTCATATTGCTCTTAAACATACCACTTCATATTTCTCTTAAACATAGTACTTCATATTCCTAGTAAACATACTATTTCATATTCCTCTTAAACATACTTTTTCATATTCCTCTTAAATATACTACTTGATTTTCCTCTTAAATATATTACTTCATACTCCTCTTAAATATACTACTTCATATTCCTCTTAATTATACTACTTCATATTCCTCTTTAATATGCTACTTCATGTTCCTCTTAAACATACTACTTCATATTCCTCTTAAAAATACTACTTCATATTCATCTTAAACACACTACTTCATATTGCTCTTAAACATACTACTTCATATTCCTCTTAAATATACTACTTCATATTCCTCTTAAATATCCTACTTCATATATCTCTTAAATAAACTACTTCATATTCCTCTTAAACATATTACTTCATATTCCTCTTAAACATACTACTTCATATTTCTCTTAAACATACTACTTCATATTCCTCTTAAACATACTACTTCATATTCCTCTTAAACATACTTCTTCATATTCCCCTTAAATATACTACTTCATATTCCTCTTAATTATATTACTTCATATTTCTCTTAAATATACTACTTCATATTGCTCTTAAACATACTTCTTCATATTTCTCTTAAACATACTACTTCATATTCCTATTAAACATACTACTTCATATTCCTCTTAAACATAATACTTCATATTCCTCTTAAACATACTACTTCATATTCCTCTTAAACATACTTCTTCATATTCCTCTTAAACATATTTCTTCATATTCCTCTTAAATATACTACTTCATTTTCCTCTTAAATACA
Organism: Atherix ibis; assembly: GCA_958298945.1. Classification (NCBI taxonomy): domain Eukaryota; kingdom Metazoa; phylum Arthropoda; class Insecta; order Diptera; family Athericidae; genus Atherix; species Atherix ibis. Next base: position 231,163 of record CATQJD010000065.1, on the reverse strand, counting down.
TAACTTCATACTCCTCTTAAATATACTACTTCATATTCCTCTTAAATATACTACTTCATATTCCTCTTAAACATACTACTTCATATTCCTCTTTAATATACTACTTCATATTCCTCTTAAACATACTACTTCATATTCGTCTTAAATATACTACATCATATTCCTCTTAAATATACTACTGCATATTCCTCTTAAAAATATTACTTCATATTCCTCTTAAAAATACTACTTTATATTCATCTTAAACACACTACTTCATTTTGCTCTTAAACATACTACTTCATATTCCTCTTAAATATCCTACTTCATATTCCTCTTTAATATACTACTTCATATTCCTCTTAAACATACTACTTCATATTCGTTTTAAACATACTACATCATATTTCTCTTAAATATACTACTTCATATTTCCCTTAAATATACTTTTTCACATTCCTCTTAAACATAGTTTTTCATATTCCTCTTAAATATACTACTTGATTTTCCTCTTAAACATACTACTTCATATTCCTCTTAAATATACTACTTTATATTCCACTTAAACATACTACTTCATATTCCTCTTACACATACTACTTCATATTCCTCTTAAACATACTACTTCATATTCCTCTTAAACATACTACTTCATATTCCTCTTAAATATACTACTTCATATTCCTCTTAAATATACTATTTCATATTCCTCTTTAACATTTAACTTCATCTTCCTCTTAAACATACTACTTCATATTCTTCTTAAACATACTACTTCATATTCCTTTTAAACATACTACTTCATATTCCTCTTAAACATACTTTTTCATATTCCTCTTAAACATACTACTTCATATTCCTCTTAAACATACTACTTCATATTCTTCTTAAACATACTACTTCATATTCCTCTTAAATATACTACTTCATATTCCTCTTTAACATACTACTTCATATTCCTCTTAAACATACTACTTCATATTTCTCTTAAACATAATACTTCATATTCGTCTTAAACATACTACTTCATATTCCTCTTAAACATACTACTTCATATTCCTCTTAAACATAATACTTCAATTCGTCTAAAACATACTACTTCATATTCCTCTTAAACATACTACTGCATATTCCTCTTAAACATACTACTTCATATTCCTCTTAAATATCCTACTTCATATTCCTCTTAAATATACTACTGAATATTCGTCTTAAATATACTACTTCATATTGCTCTTAAACATACTACTTCATATTTCTCTTAAACATACTACTTCATATTCCTATTAAACATACTACTTCATATTCCTCTTAAACATACTTTTTCATATTCCTCTTAAATATACTACTTGATTTTCCTCTTAAATATATTACTTCATACTCCTCTTAAATATACTACTTCATATTCCTCTTAAACATACTACTTCATATTCCTCTTTAATATGCTACTTCATATTCCTCTTAAACATACTACTTCATATTGCTCTTAAACATACTACTTCATATTCCTCTTAAATACACTACTTCATATTCCTCTTAAATATCCTACTTCATATATCTCTTAAATAAACTACTTCATATTTTTCTTAAACATATTACTTCATATTCCTCTTAAACATACTACTTCATATTCCTCTTAAATATCCTAATTCATATTCCTCTTATATACTACTGCATATTCCTCTTAAATATACTACTTCATATTGCTCTTAAACATACTACTTCATATTTCTCTTAAACATACTACTTCCTATTCCTATTAAACATACTACTTCATATTTCTCTTAAACATACTACTTCATATTCCTCTTAAACATACTACTTCATATTCCTCTTAAACATACTTCGTCATATTCCCCTTAAATATACTACTTCATATTCCTCTTAATTATATTACTTCATATTTCTCTTAAATATACTACTTCATATTGCTCTTAAACATACTTCTTCATATTTCTCTTAAACATACTACTTCATATTCCTATTAAACATACTACTTCATATTCCTCTTAAACATACTACTTCCTATTCCTCTTAAATATATAACTTCATACTTCTCTTAAACATACTACTTCATATTCCTCTTTAATATACTTCATATTCCTCTTAATTATATTACTTCATATTTCTCTTAAATATACTACTTCATATTCCTCTTAAACATATTTCTTCATATTCCTCTTAAATATACTACTTCATTTTCCTCTTAAATACATAACTTCATACTCCTCTTAAATATACTACTTCATATTCCTCTTAAACATACTACTTCATATTCCTCTTTAATATTGTACTTCATATTCCTCTTAAACATACTACTTCAAATTCGTCTTAAACATACTACATCATATTCCTCTTAAATATACTACTGCATATTCCTCTTAAACATATTACTTCATATTCCTCTTAAACATAATACTTCATATTCGTCTTAAACATACTACTTCATATTCCTCTTAAACATACTACTTCATATTCCTCTTAAACATACTACTTCATATTCCTCTTTAATATACTACTTCATATTCCTCTTAAACATACTACTTCATACTCCTCTTAAAAATACTACTTCATATTCATCTTAAACACACTACTTCATTTTGCTCTTAAACATACTACTTCATATTCCTCTTAAATATCCAACTTCATATTCCTCTTTAATATACTACTTCATATTCCTCTTAAACATAGTACTTCATATTCGTTTTAAACATACTACATCATATTCCTCTTAAATATACTACTTCATATTTCCCTTAAATATACTACTTCACATTCCTCTTAAACATAGTTTTTCATATTCCTCTTAAATATACTACTTGATTTTCCTCTTAAATATATTACTTCATACTCCTCTTAAATATACTACTTGATATTCCTCTTAAACATACTACTTCATATTCCTCTTAAATATACTACTTTATATTCCACTTAAACATACTACTTCATATTCCTCTTACACATACTACTTTATATTCCTTTTAAACATACTACTTCATATTCCTCTTAAACATACTACTTCATATTCCTCTTAAATATACTACTTCATATTCCTCTTAATATACTACTGCATATTGCTCTTAAATATACTACTTCATATTGCTCTAAAACATACTACATCATATTCTTCTTAAATATACTACTTCATATTCCTCTTAAATATACTACTTGATTTTCCTCTTAAATATATTACTTCATACTCCTCTAAATATACTACTTCATATTCGTCTAAAACATACTACTTCATATTCCTCTTAAACATACTACTGCATATTCCTCTTAAACATACTACTTCATATATCTCTTAAATATACTACTTCATATTCCTCTTAAACATATTACTTCATATTCCTCTTAAACATACTACTTCATATTCCTCTTAAATATCCTACTTCATATTCCTCTTAAATATACTACTGAATATTCGTCTTAAATATACTACTTCATATTGCTCTTAAACATACTACTTCATATTTCTCTTAAACATACTACTTCATATTCCTATTAAACATACTACTTCATATTTCTCTTAAACATACTACTTCATATTCCTCTTAAACATACTACTTCATATTCCTCTTAAACATACTTCTTCATATTCCCCTTAAATATACTACTTCATATTCCTCTTAATTATATTACTTCATATTTCTCTTAAATATACTACTTCATATTCCTCTTAAACATATTTCTTCATATTCCTCTTAAATATACTACTTCATTTTCCTCTTAAATACATAACTTCATACTCCTCTTAAATATACTACTTCATATTCCTCTTAAACATACTACTTCATATTCCTCTTTAACATTGTACTTCATATTCCTCTTAAACATACTACTTCAAATTCGTCTTAAACATACTACATCATATTCCTCTTAAATATACTACTGCATATTCCTCTTAAACATATTACTTCATATTCCTCTTAAACATAATACTTCATATTCGTCTTAAACATACTACTTCATATTCCTCTTAAACATACTACTTCATATTCCTCTTAAACATACTACTTCATACTCCTCTTAAAAATACTACTTCATATTCATCTTAAACACACTACTTCATTTTGCTCTTAAACATACTACTTCATATTCCTCTTAATATCCTACTTCATATTCCTCTTTAATATACTACTTCATATTCCTCTTAAACATACTACTTCATATTCGTTTTAAACATACTACATCATATTCCTCTTAAATATACTACTTCATATTTCCCTTAAATATACTACTTCACATTCCTCTTAAACATAGTTTTTCATATTCCTCTTAAATATACTACTTGATTTTCCTCTTAAATATATTACTTCATACTCCTCTTAAATATACTACTTCATATTCCTCTTAAACAAACTACTTCATATTCCTCTTAAAAATACTACTTCATATTCATCTTAAACACACTACTTCATATAGCTCTTAAACATACTACTTCATATTCCTCTTAAATATACTACTTCATATTCCTCTTAAATATCCTACTTCATATATCTCTTAAATAAACTACTTCATATTCCTCTCAAACATATTACTTCATATTCCTCTTAAACATACTACTTCATATTCCTCTTAAATATCCTAATTCATATTCCTCTTAAATATACTACTGCATATTCCTCTTAAATATACTACTTCATATTGCTCTTAAACATACTACTTCATATTCCTATTAAACATACTACTTCATATTCCTCTTAATTATATTACTTCATATTTCTCTTAAATATACTACTTCATATTGCTCTTAAACATACTTCTTCATATTTCTCTTAAACATACTACTTCATATTCCTATTAAACATACTACTTCATATTCCTCTTAAACATAATACTTCATATTCCTCTTAAACATACTACTTCATATTCCTCTTAAACATACTTCTTCATATTTCTCTTAAATATACTACTTCATATTCCTCTTAAACATATTTCTTCATATTCCTCTTAAATATACTACTTCATTTTCCTCTTAAATACATAACTTCATACTCCTCTTAAATATACTACTTCATATTCCTCTTAAACATACTACTTCATATTCCTCTTTAATATACTACTTCATATTCCTCTTAAACATACTACTTCATATTCGTCTTAAATATACTACATCATATTCCTCTTAAATATACTACTGCATATTCCTCTTAAAAATATTACTTCATATTCCTCTTAAAAATACTACTTTATATTCATCTTAAACACACTACTTCATTTTGCTCTTAAACATACTACTTCATATTCCTCTTAAATATCCTACTTCATATTCCTCTTTAATATACTACTTCATATTCCTCTTAAACATACTACTTCATATTCGTTTTAAACATACTACATCATATTTCTCTTAAATATACTACTTCATATTTCCCTTAAATATACTTTTTCACATTCCTCTTAAACATAGTTTTTCATATTCCTCTTAAATATACTACTTGATTTTCCTCTTAAACATACTACTTCATATTCCTCTTAAATATACTACTTTATATTCCACTTAAACATACTACTTCATATTCCTCTTACACATACTACTTCATATTCCTCTTAAACATACTACTTCATATTCCTCTTAAACATACTACTTCATATTCCTCTTAAATATACTACTGCATATTCCTCTTAAACATATTACTTCATATTCCTCTTAAACATAATACTTCATATTCGTCTTAAACATACTACTTCATATTCCTCTTAAACATACTACTTCATATTCCTCTTAAACATACTACTTCATACTCCTCTTAAAAATACTACTTCATATTCATCTTAAACACACTACTTCATTTTGCTCTTAAACATACTACTTCATATTCCTCTTAATATCCTACTTCATATTCCTCTTTAATATACTACTTCATATTCCTCTTAAACATACTACTTCATATTCGTTTTAAACATACTACATCATATTCCTCTTAAATATACTACTTCATATTTCCCTTAAATATACTACTTCACATTCCTCTTAAACATAGTTTTTCATATTCCTCTTAAATATACTACTTGATTTTCCTCTTAAATATATTACTTCATACTCCTCTTAAATATACTACTTCATATTCCTCTTAAACAAACTACTTCATATTCCTCTTAAAAATACTACTTCATATTCATCTTAAACACACTACTTCATATAGCTCTTAAACATACTACTTCATATTCCTCTTAAATATACTACTTCATATTCCTCTTAAATATCCTACTTCATATATCTCTTAAATAAACTACTTCATATTCCTCTCAAACATATTACTTCATATTCCTCTTAAACATACTACTTCATATTCCTCTTAAATATCCTAATTCATATTCCTCTTAAATATACTACTGCATATTCCTCTTAAATATACTACTTCATATTGCTCTTAAACATACTACTTCATATTCCTATTAAACATACTACTTCATATTCCTCTTAATTATATTACTTCATATTTCTCTTAAATATACTACTTCATATTGCTCTTAAACATACTTCTTCATATTTCTCTTAAACATACTACTTCATATTCCTATTAAACATACTACTTCATATTCCTCTTAAACATAATACTTCATATTCCTCTTAAACATACTACTTCATATTCCTCTTAAACATACTTCTTCATATTTCTCTTAAATATACTACTTCATATTCCTCTTAAACATATTTCTTCATATTCCTCTTAAATATACTACTTCATTTTCCTCTTAAATACACTACTTCATATAGCTCTTAAACATACTACTTCATATTCCTATTAAACATACTACTTCATATTCCTCTTAATTATATTACTTCATATTTCTCTTAAATATACTACTTCATATTGCTCTTAAACATACTTCTTCATATTTCTCTTAAACATACTACTTCATATTCCTATTAAACATACTACTTCATATTCGTTTTAAACATACTACATCATATTCCTCTTAAATATACTACTTCATATTTCCCTTAAATATACTACTTCACATTCCTCTTAAACATAGTTTTTCATATTCCTCTTAAATATACTACTTGATTTTCCTCTTAAATATATTACTTCATACTCCTCTTAAATATACTACTTCATATTCCTCTTAAACAAACTACTTCATATTCCTCTTAAAAATACTACTTCATATTCATCTTAAACACACTACTTCATATTCGTTTTAAACATACTACATCATATTCCTCTTAAATATACTACTTCATATTTCCCTTAAATATACTACTTCACATTCCTCTTAAACATAGTTTTTCATATTCCTCTTAAATATACTACTTGATTTTCCTCTTAAATATATTACTTCATACTCCTCTTAAATATACTACTTCATATTCCTCTTAAACAAACTACTTCATATTCCTCTTAAAAATACTACTTCATATTCATCTTAAACACACTACTTCATATAGCTCTTAAACATACTACTTCATATTCCTCTTAAATATACTACTTCATATTCCTCTTAAATATCCTACTTCATATATCTCTTAAATAAACTACTTCATATTCCTCTCAAACATATTACTTCATATTCCTCTTAAACATACTACTTCATATTCCTCTTAAATATCCTAATTCATATTCCTCTTAAATATACTACTGCATATTCCTCTTAAATATACTACTTCATATTGCTCTTAAACATACTACTTCATATTCCTATTAAACATACTACTTCATATTCCTCTTAATTATATTACTTCATATTTCTCTTAAATATACTACTTCATATTGCTCTTAAACATACTTCTTCATATTTCTCTTAAACATACTACTTCATATTCCTATTAAACATACTACTTCATATTCCTCTTAAACATAATACTTCATATTCCTCTTAAACATACTACTTCATATTCCTCTTAAACATACTACTTCATATTCGTTTTAAACATACTACATCATATTCCTCTTAAATATACTACTTCATATTTCCCTTAAATATACTATTTCACATTCCTCTTAAACATAGTTTTTCATATTCCTCTTAAATATACTACTTGATTTTCCTCTTAAATATATTACTTCATACTCCTCTTAAATATACTACTTCATATTCCTCTTAAACAAACTACTTCATATTCCTCTTAAAAATACTACTTCATATTCATCTTAAACACACTACTTCATATAGCTCTTAAACATACTACTTCATATTCCTCTTAAATATACTACTTCATATTCCTCTTAAATATCCTACTTCATATATCTCTTAAATAAACTACTTCATATTCCTCTCAAACATATTACTTCATATTCCTCTTAAACATACTACTTCATATTCCTCTTAAATATCCTAATTCATATTCCTCTTAAATATACTACTGCATATTCCTCTTAAATATACTACTTCATATTGCTCTTAAACATACTACTTCATATTCCTATTAAACATACTACTTCATATTCCTCTTAATTATATTACTTCATATTTCTCTTAAATATACTACTTCATATTGCTCTTAAACATACTTCTTCATATTTCTCTTAAACATACTACTTCATATTCCTATTAAACATACTACTTCATATTCCTCTTAAACATACTTCTTCATATTCCCCTTAAATATACTACTTCATATACCTCTTAATTATATTACTTCATATTTCTCTTAAATATACTACTTCATATTGCTCCTATACATACTTCTTCATATTTCTCTTAAACATACTACTTAATATTCCTATTAAACATACTACTTCATATTCCTCTTAAACATACTACTTCATATTCCTCTTAAACATACTACTTCATATTCCTCTTAAACATACTTCTTCATATTCCTCTTAAATATACTACTTCATATTCCTCTTAATTATATTACTTCATATTGATTTTAAATATACTACTTCATATTCCTCTTAAACATATTTCTTCATATTCCTCCTAAATATACTACTTTATTTTCCTCTTAAATATATAACTTCATACTTCTCTTAAACATACTACTTCATATTCCTCTTTAATATACTACTTCATATTCCTCTTAATTATATTACTTCATATTTCTCTTAAATATACTACTTCATATTCCTCTTAAACATATTTCTTCATATTCCTCTTAAATATACTACTTCATTTTCCTCTTAAATACATAACTTCATACTCTTCTTAAATATACTACTTCATATTCCTCTTAAACATACTACTTCATATTCCTCTTTAATATACTACTTCATATTCCTCTTAAACATACTACTTCATATTCGTCTTAAACATACTACATCATATTCCTCTTAAATATACTACTGCATATTCCTCTTAAACATATTACTTCATATTCCTCTTAAACATAATACTTCATATTCGTCTTAAACATACTACTTCATATTCCTCTTAAACATACTACTTCATATTCCTCTTAAACATACTACTTCATATTCCTCTTTAATATACTACTTCATATTCCTCTTAAACATACTACTTCATACTCCTCTTAAAAATATTACTTCATATTCATCTTAAACACACTACTTCATATTGCTCTTAAACATACTACTTCATATTCCTCTTAAATATACTACTTCATATTCCTCTTAAATATCCTACTTCATATATCTCTTAAATAAACTACTTCATATTCCTCTTAAACATATTACTTCATATTCCTCTTAAACATACTACTTCATATTCCTCTTAAATATCCTAATTCATATTCCTCTTAAATATACTACTGCATATTCCTCTTAAATTTACTACTTCATATTGCTCTTAAACATACTACTTCATATTTCTCTTAAACATACTACTTCATATTCCTCTTAAACATACTTCTTCATATTCCCCTTAAATATACTACTTCATATTCCTCTTAATTATATTACTTCATATTTCTCTTAAATATACTACTTCATATTGCTCTTAAACATACTTCTTCATATTTCTCTTAAACATACTACTTCATATTCCTATTAAACATACTACTTCATATTCCTCTTAAACATACTACTTCATATTCCTCTTAAACATACTACTTCATATTCCTCTTAAACATACTTCTTCATATTCCTCTTAAATATACTACTTCATATTCCTCTTAATTATATTACTTCATATTGCTTTTAAATATACTACTTCATATTCCTCTTAAACATATTTCTTCATATTCCTCCTAAATATACTACTTCATTTTCCTCTTAAATATATAACTTCATGGTTCTCTTAAACATACTACTTCATATTCCTCTTTAATATACTACTTCATATTCCTCTTAATTATATTACTTCATATTTCTCTTAAATATACTACTTCATATTCCTCTTAAACATATTTCTTCATATTCCTCTTAAATATACTACTTCATGTTCCTCTTAAATACATAACTTCATACTCCTCTTAAATATACTACTTCATATTCCTCTTAAACATACTACTTCATATTCCTCTTTAATATACTACTTCATATTCCTCTTAAACATACTAGTTCATATTCGTCTTAAACATACTACATCATATTCCTCTTAAATATACTACTGCATATTCCTCTTAAACATATTACTTTATATTCCTCTTAAACATAATACTTCATATTCGTCTTAAACATACTACTTCATATTCCTCTTAAACATACTACTTCATATTCCTCTTAAACATACTACTTCATATTCCTCTTTAATATACTACTTCATGTTCCTCTTAAACATGCTACTTCATACTCCTCTTAAAAATACTACTTCATATTCATCTTAAACACACTACTTCATTTTGCTCTTAAACATACTACTTCATATTCCTCTTAAATATCCAACTTCATATTCCTCTTTAATATACTACTTCATATTCCTCTTAAACATACTACTTCATATTCGTTTTAAACATACTACATCATATTCCTCTTAAATATACTACTTCATATTTCCCTTAAATATACTACTTCACATTCCTCTTAAACATAGTTTTTCATATTCCTCTTAAATATACTACTTGATTTTCCTCTTAAATATATTACTTTATACTCCTCTTAAATATACTACTTGATATTCCTCTTAAACATACTACTTCATATTCCTCTTAAATATACTACTTTATATTCCACTTAAACATACTACTTCATATTCCTCTTACACATACTACTTTATATTCCTTTTAAACATACTACTTCATATTCCTCTTAAACATACTACTTCATATTCCTCTTAAATATACTACTTCATATTCCTCTTAATATACTACTACATATTGCTCTTAAATATACTACTTCATATTGCTCTAAAACATACTACATCATATTCTTCTTAAATATACTACTTCATATTCCTCTTAAATATACTACTTGATTTTCCTCTTAAATATATTACTTCATACTCCTCTAAATATACTACTTCATATTCGTCTAAAACATACTACTTCATATTCCTCTTAAACATACTACTGCATATTCCTCTTAAACATACTACTTCATATATCTCTTAAATATACTACTTCATATTCCTCTTAAACATATTACTTCATATTCCTCTTAAACATACTACTTCATATTCCTCTTAAACATACTACTTCATATTTCTCTTAAACATACTACTTCATATTCCTCTTAAACATACTACTTCATATTCCTCTTAAACATACTTCTTCATATTCCCCTTAAATATACTACTTCATATTCCTCTTAATTATATTACTTCATATTTCTCTTAAATATACTACTTCATATTCCTCTTAAACATATTTCTTCATATTCCTCTTAAATATAACTACTTCATTTTCCTCTTAAATACATAACTTCATACTCCTCTTAAATATACTACTTCATATTCCTCTTAAACATACTACTTCATATTCCTCTTTAATATTGTACTTCATATTCCTCTTAAACATACTACTTCAAATTCGTCTTAAACATACTACATCATATTCCTCTTAAATATACTACTGCATATTCCTCTTAAACATATTACTTCATATTCCTCTTAAACATAATACTTCATATTCGTCTTAAACATACTACTTCATATTCCTCTTAAACATACTACTTCATATTCCTCTTAAACATACTACTTCATACTCCTCTTAAAAATACTACTTCATATTCATCTTAAACACACTACTTCATTTTGCTCTTAAACATACTACTTCATATTCCTCTTAATATCCTACTTCATATTCCTCTTTAATATACTACTTCATATTCCTCTTAAACATACTACTTCATATTCGTTTTAAACATACTACATCATATTCCTCTTAAATATACTACTTCATATTTCCCTTAAATATACTACTTCACATTCCTCTTAAACATAGTTTTTCATATTCCTCTTAAATCTACTACTTGATTTTCCTCTTAAATATATTACTTCATACTCCTCTTAAATATACTACTTCATATTCCTCTTAAACATACTTCTTCATATTCCTCTTTAATATGCTACTTCATATTCCTCTTAAACAAACTACTTCATATTCCTCTTAAAAATACTACTTCATATTCATCTTAAACACACTACTTCATATAGCTCTTAAACATACTACTTCATATTCCTCTTAAATATACTACTTCATATTCCTCTTAAATATCCTACTTCATATATCTCTTAAATAAACTACTTCATATTCCTCTCAAACATATTACTTCATATTCCTCTTAAACATACTACTTCATATTCCTCTTAAATATCCTAATTCATATTCCTCTTAAATATACTACTGCATATTCCTCTTAAATATACTACTTCATATTGCTCTTAAACATACTACTTCATATTTCTCTTAAACATACTACTTCATATTCCTATTAAACATACTACTTCATATTTCTCTTAAACATACTACCTTATATTCCTCTTAAACATACTACTTCATATTCCTCTTAAACATACTTCTTCATATTCCCCTTAAATATACTACTTCATATACCTCTTAACTATATTACTTCATATTTCTCTTAAATATACTACTTCATATTGCTCCTATACATACTTCTTCATATTTCTCTTAAACATACTACTTCATATTCCTATTAAACATACTACTTCATATTCCTCTTAAACATACTACTTCATATTCCTCTTAAACATACTACTTCATATTCCTCTTAATCATACTTCTTCATATTCCTCTTAAATATACTACTTCATATTCCTCTTAATTATATTACTTCATATTGCTTTTAAATATACTACTTCATATTCCTGTTAAACATATTTCTTCATATTCCTCCTAAATATACTACTTCATTTTCCTCTTAAATATATAACTTCATACTTCTCTTAAACATACTACTTCATATTCCTCTTTAATATACTACTTCATATTCCTCTTAATTATATTACTTCATATTTCTCTTAAATATACTACTTCATATTCCTCTTAAACATATTTCTTCATATTCCTCTTAAATATACTACTTCATTTTCCTCTTAAATACATAACTTCATACTCCTCTTAAATATACTACTTCATATTCCTCGTAAACATACTACTTCATATTCCTCTTTAATATACTACTTCATATTCCTCTTAAACATACTACTTCATATTCGTCTTAAACATACTACATCATATTCCTCTTAAATATACTACTGCATATTCCTCTTAAACATATTACTTCATATTCCTCTTAAACATAATACTTCATATTCGTCTTAAACATACTACTTCATATTCCTCTTAAACATACTACTTCATATTCCTCTTAAACATACTACTTCATATTCCTCTTTAATATACTACTTCATATTCCTCTTAAACATACTACTTCATACTCCTCTTAAAAATATTACTTCATATTCATCTTAAACACACTACTTCATTTTGCTCTTAAACATACTACTTCATATTCATCTTAAACACACTACTTCATATTGCTCTTAAACATACTACTTCATATTCCTCTTAAATATACTACTTCATATTCCTCTTAAATATCCTACTTCATATATCTCTTAAATAAACTACTTCATATTCCTCTTAAACATATTACTTCATATTCCTCTTAAACATACTACTTCATATTCCTCTTAAATATCCTAATTCATATTCCTCTTAAATATACTACTGCATATTCCTCTTAAATATACTACTTCATATTGCTCTTAAACATACTACTTCATATTTCTCTTAAACATACTACTTCATATTCCTCTTAAACATACTTCTTCATATTCCCCTTAAATATACTACTTCATATTCCTCTTAATTATATTACTTCATATTTCTCTTAAATATACTACTTCATATTGCTCTTAAACATACTTCTTCATATTTCTCTTAAACATACTACTTCATATTCCTATTAAACATACTACTTCATATTCCTCTTAAACATACTACTTCATATTCCTCTTAAACATACTACTTCATATTCCTCTTAAACATACTTCTTCATATTCCTCTTAAATATACTACTTCATATTCCTCTTAATTATATTACTTCATATTTCTCTTAAATATACTACTTCATATTGCTCTTAAACATACTTCTTCATATTTCTCTTAAACATATTTCTTCATATTCCTCCTAAATATACTACTTCATTTTCCTCTTAAATATATAACTTCATGGTTCTCTTAAACATACTACTTCATATTCCTCTTTAATATACTACTTCATATTCCTCTTAATTATATTACTTCATATTTCTCTTAAATATACTACTTCATATTCCTCTTAAACATATTTCTTCATATTCCTCTTAAATATACTACTTCATGTTCCTCTTAAATACATAACTTCATACTCCTCTTAAATATACTACTTCATATTCCTCTTAAACATACTACTTCATATTCCTCTTTAATATACTACTTTATATTCCACTTAAACATACTACTTCATATTCCTCTTACACATACTACTTCATATTCCTTTTAAACATACTACTTCATTTTCCTCTTAAATATATTACTTCATACTCCTCTTAAATATACAACTTCATATTCCTCTTAAACATACTACTTCAATTCCTCTTAAATATACTACTTTATATTCCACTTAAACATACTACTTCATATTCCTCTTACACATACTACTTCATATTCCTTTTAAACATACTACTTCATATTCCTCTTAAACATACTACTTCATATTCCTCTTAAATATACTACTTCATATTCCTCTTAAATATACTACTACATATTGCTCTTAAATATACTACTTCATATTGCTCTAAAACATACTACATCATATTCTTCTTAAACATACTACTTCATATTCCTCTTAGATATACTACTTTATATTCCTCTTAAACATACTACTTCATATTCCTCTTAAATATACTATTTCATATTCCTCTTTAACATTTAACTTAATATTCCTCTTAAACATACTACTTCATATTCTTCTTAAACATACTACTTCCTATTCCTTTTAAACATACTACTTCATATTCCTCTTAAACATACTACTTCATATTCCTCTTAAATATACTACTTCATATTCCTCTTTAACATACTACTTCATATTCCTCTTAAACATACTACTTCATATTTCTCTTAAACATAATACTTCATATTCGTCTTAAACATACTACTTCATATTCCTCTTAAACATACTACTTCATATTCCTCTTAAACATAATACTTCATATTCGTCTAAAACATACTACTTCATATTCCTCTTAAACATACTACTGCATATTCCTCTTAAACATACTACTTCATATATCTCTTAAATATACTACTTCATATTCCTCTTAAACATATTACTTCATATTCCTCTTAAACATACTACTTCATATTCCTCTTAAATATCCTACTTCATATTCCTCTTAAATATACTACTGAATATTCGTCTTAAATATACTACTTCATATTGCTCTTAAACATACTACTTCATATTTCTCTTAAACATACTACTTCATATTCCTATTAAACATACTACTTCATATTCCTCTTAAACATACTTTTTCATATTCCTCTTAAATATACTACTTGATTTTCCTCTTAAATATATTACTTCATACTCCTCTTAAATATACTACTTCATATTCCTCTTAAACATACTACTTCATATTCCTCTTTAATATGCTACTTCATATTCCTCTTAAACATACTACTTCATATTCCTCTTAAAAATACTACTTCATATTCATCTTAAACACACTACTTCATATTGCTCTTAAACATACTACTTCATATTCCTCTTAAATACACTACTTCATATTCCTCTTAAATATCCTACTTCATATATCTCTTAAATAAACTACTTCATATTTTTCTTAAACATATTACTTCATATTCCTCTTAAACATACTACTTCATATTCCTCTTAAATATCCTAATTCATATTCCTCTTATATACTACTGCATATTCCTCTTAAATATACTACTTCATATTGCTCTTAAACATACTACTTCATATTTCTCTTAAACATACTACTTCCTATTCCTATTAAACATACTACTTCATATTTCTCTTAAACATACTACTTCATATTCCTCTTAAACATACTACTTCATATTCCTCTTAAACATACTTCGTCATATTCCCCTTAAATATACTACTTCATATTCCTCTTAATTATATTACTTCATATTTCTCTTAAATATACTACTTCATATTGCTCTTAAACATACTTCTTCATATTTCTCTTAAACATACTACTTCATATTCCTATTAAACATACTACTTCATATTCCTCTTAAACATACTACTTCATATTCCTCTTAAACATACTACTTCATATTCCTCTTAAACATACTTCTTCATATTCCTCTTAAATATACTACTTCATATTCCTCTTAATTATATTACTTCATATTGCTTTTAAATATACTACTTCATATTCCTCTTAAACATATTTCTTCATATTCCTCCTAAATATACTACTTCATTTTCCTCTTAAATATATAACTTCATACTTCTCTTAAACATACTACTTCATATTCCTCTTTAATATACTTCATATTCCTCTTAATTATATTACTTCATATTTCTCTTAAATATACTACTTCATATTCCTCTTAAACATATTTCTTCATATTCCTCTTAAATATACTACTTCATTTTCCTCTTAAATACATAACTTCATACTCCTCTTAAATATACTACTTCATATTCCTCTTAAACATACTACTTCATATTCCTCTTAAATATACTACTTGATTTTCCTCTTAAATATATTACTTCATACTCCTCTTAAATATACTACTTGATATTCCTCTTAAACATACTACTTCATATTCCTCTTAAATATACTACTTTATATTCCACTTAAACATACTACTTCATATTCCTCTTACACATACTACTTTATAATCCTTTTAAACATACTACTTCATATTCCTCTTAAACATACTACTTCATATTCCTCTTAAATATACTACTTCATATTCCTCTTAATATACTACTACATATTGCTCTTAAATATACTACTTCATATTGCTCTAAAACATACTACATCATATTCTTCTTAAATATACTACTTCATATTCCTCTTAAATATACTACTTGATTTTCCTCTTAAATATATTACTTCATACTCCTCTAAATATACTACTTCATATTCGTCTAAAACATACTACTTCATATTCCTCTTAAACATACTACTGCATATTCCTCTTAAACATACTACTTCATATATCTCTTAAATATACTACTTCATATTCCTCTTAAACATATTACTTCATATTCCTCTTAAACATACTACTTCATATTCCTCTTAAATATCCTACTTCATATTCCTCTTAAATATACTACTGAATATTCGTCTTAAATATACTACTTCATATTGCTCTTAAACATACTACTTCATATTTCTCTTAAACATACTACTTCATATTCCTATTAAACATACTACTTCATATTTCTCTTAAACAAACTACTTCATATTCCTCTTAAACATACTACTTCATATTCCTCTTAAACATACTTCTTCATATTCCCCTTAAATATACTACTTCATATTCCTCTTAATTATATTACTTCATATTTCTCTTAAATATACTACTTCATATTCCTCTTAAACATATTTCTTCATATTCCTCTTAAATATACTACTTCATTTTCCTCTTAAATACATAACTTCATACTCCTCTTAAATATAGTACTTCATATTCCTCTTAAACATACTACTTCATATTCCTCTTTAATATTGTACTTCATATTCCTCTTAAACATACTACTTCAAATTCGTCTTAAACATACTACATCATATTCCTCTTAAATATACTACTGCATATTCCTCTTAAACATATTACTTCATATTCCTCTTAAACATAATACTTCATATTCGTCTTAAACATACTACTTCATATTCCTCTTAAACATACTACTTCATATTCCTCTTAAACATACTACTTCATACTCCTCTTAAAAATACTACTTCATATTCATCTTAAACACACTACTTCATTTTGCTCTTAAACATACTACTTCATATTCCTCTTAATATCCTACTTCATATTCCTCTTTAATATACTACTTCATATTCCTCTTAAACATACTACTTCATATTCGTTTTAAACATACTACATCATATTCCTCTTAAATATACTATTTCATATTTCCCTTAAATATACTACTTCACATTCCTCTTAAACATAGTTTTTCATATTCCTCTTAAATATACTACTTGATTTTCCTCTTAAATATATTACTTCATACTGCTCTTAAATATACTACTTCATATTCCTCTTAAACATACTACTTCATATTCCTCTTTAATATACTACTTCATATTCCTCTTAAACATACTACTTCATATTTCTCTTCATATTCCTATTAAACATACTACTTCATATTTCTCTTAAACATACTACTTTCATATTCCTCTTAAACATACTACTTCATATTCCTCTTAAACATACTTCTTCATATTCCCCTTAAATATACTACTTCATATACCTCTTAATTATATTACTTCATATTTCTCTTAAATATACTACTTCATATTGCTCCTAAACATACTTCTTCATATTTCTCTTAAACATACTACTTCATATTCCTATTAAACATACTACTTCATATTCCTCTTAAACATACTACTTCATATTCCTCTTAAACATACTACTTCATATTCCTCTTAAACATACTTCTTCATATTCCTCTTAAATATACTACTTCATATTCCTCTTAATTATATTACTTCATATTGCTTTTAAATATACTACTTCATATTCCTCTTAAACATATTTCTTCATATTCCTCCTAAATATACTACTTCATTTTCCTCTTAAATATATAACTTCATACTTCTCTTAAACATACTACTTCATATTCCTCTTTAATATACTACTTCATATTCCTCTTAATTATATTACTTCATATTTCTCTTAAATATACTACTTCATATTCCTCTTAAACATATTTCTTCATATTCCTCTTAAATATACTACTTCATTTTCCTCTTAAATACATAACTTCATACTCCTCTTAAATATACTACTTCATATTCCTCTTAAACATACTAGTTCATATTCCTCTTTAATATACTACTTCATATTCCTCTTAAACATACTACTTCATATTCGTCTTAAACATACTACATCATATTCCTCTTAAATATACTACTGCATATTCCTCTTAAACATATTACTTCATATTCCTCTTAAACATAATACTTCATATTCGTCTTAAACATACTACTTCATATTCCTCTTAAACATACTACTTCATATTCCTCTTAAACATACTACTTCATATTCCTCTTTAATATACTACTTCATATTCCTCTTAAACATACTACTTCATACTCCTCTTAAAAATATTACTTCATATTCATCTTAAACACACTACTTCATTTTGCTCTTAAACATACTACTTCATATTCCTCTTAAATATCCTACTTCATATTCCTCTTTAATATACTACTTCATATTCCTCTTAAACATACTACTTCATATTCGTTTTAAACATACTACATCATATTCCTCTTAAATATACTACTTCACATTCCTCTTAAACATAGTTTTTCATATTCCTCTTAAATATACTACTTGATTTTCCTCTTAAATATATTACTTCATACTGCTCTTAAATATACTACTTCATATTCCTCTTAAACATACTACTTCATATTCCTCTTTCATATACTACTTCATATTCCTCTTAAACATACTACTTCATATTTCTCTTCATATTCCTATTAAACATACTACTTCATATTTCTCTTAAACATACTACTTCATATTCCTCTTAAACATACTACTTCATATTCCTCTTAAACATACTTCTTCATATTCCCCTTAAATATACTACTTCATATACCTCTTAATTATATTACTTCATATTTCTCTTAAATATACTACTTCATATTGCTCCTAAACATACTTTTTCATATTTCTCTTAAACATACTACTTCATATTCCTATTAAACATACTACTTCATATTCCTCTTAAACATACTACTTCATATTCCTCTTAAACATACTACTTCATATTCCTCTTAAACATACTTCTTCATATTCCTCTTATTTAAGGAATATGAAGTAGTATATTTATACTACTTCATATTCCTCTTAATTATATTACTTCATATTGCTTTTAAATATACTACTTCATATTCCTCTTAAACATATTTCTTCATATTCCTCCTAAATATACTACTTCATTTTCCTCTTAAATATATAACTTCATACTTCTCTTAAACATACTACTTCATATTCCTCTTTAATATACTACTTCATATTCCTCTTAATTATATTACTTCATATTTCTCTTAAATATACTACTTCATATTCCTCTTAAACATATTTCTTCATATTCCTCTTAAATATACTACTTCATTTTCCTCTTAAATACATAACTTCATACTCCTCTTAAATATACTACTTCATATTCCTCTTAAACATACTATTTCATATTCCTCTTTAATATACTACTTCATATTCCTCTTAAACATACTACTTCATATTCCTCTTAAACATATTACTTCATATTCCTCTTAAACATAATACTTCATATTCGTCTTAAACATACTACTTCATATTCCTCTTAAACATACTACTTCATATTCCTCTTAAACATACTACTTCATATTCCTCTTTAATATACTACTTCATATTCCTCTTAAACATACTACTTCATACTCCTCTTAAAAATATTACTTCATATTCATCTTAAACACACTACTTCATTTTGCTCTTAAATACATAACTTCATACTCCTCTTAAATATACTACTTCATATTCCTCTTAAACATACTATTTCATATTCCTCTTTAATATACTACTTCATATTCCTCTTAAACATACTACTTCATATTCGTCTTAAACATACTACATCATATTCCTCTTAAATATACTACTGCATATTCCTCTTAAACATATTACTTCATATTCCTCTTAAACATAATACTTCATATTCGTCTTAAACATACTACTTCATATTCCTCTTAAACATACTACTTCATATTCCTCTTAAACATACTACTTCATATTCCTCTTTAATATACTACTTCATATTCCTCTTAAATATCCTACTTCATATTCCTCTTTAATATACTACTTCATATTCCTCTTAAACATACTACTTCATATTCGTTTTAAACATACTACATCATATTCCTCTTAAATATACTACTTCATATTTCCCTTAAATATACTACTTCACATTCCTCTTAAACATAGTTTTTCATATTCCTCTTAAATATACTACTTGATTTTCCTCTTAAATATATTACTTCATACTGCTCTTAAATATACTACTTCATATTCCTCTTAAACATACTACTTCATATTCCTCTTTCATATACTACTTCATATTCCTCTTAAACATACTACTTCATATTTCTCTTAAATATACTACTACATATTCCTCTTAAGCATACTTTTTCATATTCCTCTTAAATATACTACTTGATTTTCCTCTTAAATATATTACTTCATACTCCTCTTAAATATACTACTTCATTTTCCTCTTAAATATCCTAATTCATATTCCTCTTAAATATACTACTGCATATTCCTCTTAAATATACTACTTCATATTGCTCTTAAACATACTACTTCATATTTCTCTTAAACATACTACTTCATATTCCTATTAAACATACTACTTCATATTTCTCTTAAACATACTACTTCATATTCCTCTTAAACTACTTCATATTCCTCTTAAACATACTTCTTCATATTCCCCTTAATATACTACTTCATATTCCTCTTAATTATATTACTTCATATTTCTCTTAAATATACTACTTCATATTGCTCTTAAACATACTTCTTCATATTTCTCTTAAACATACTACTTCATATTCCTATTAAACATACTACTTCATATTCCTCTTAAACATACTACTTCATATTCCTCTTAAACATACTACTTCATATTCCTCTTAAACATACTTCTTCATATTCCTCTTTAATATGCTACTTCATATTCCTCTTAAACATACTACTTATATTCCTCTTAAAAATACTACTTCATATTCATCTTAAACACACTACTTCATATTGCTCTTAAGCATACTACTTCATATTCCTCTTAAATATACTACTTCATATTCCTCTTAAATATCCTACTTCATATATCTCTTAAATAAACTACTTCATATTCCTCTTAAACATATTACTTCATATTCCTCTTAAACATACTACTTCATATTCCTCTTAAATATCCTAATTCATATTCCTCTTAAATATACTACTGCATATTCCTCTTAAATATACTACTTCATATTCCTCTTAGACATAATACTTCATATTCGTCTTAAACATACTACTTCATATTCCTCTTAAACATACTACTTCATATTCCTCTTAAACATACTACTTCATATTCCTCTTTAATATACTACTTCATATTCCTCTTAAACATACTACTTCATACTCCTCTTAAAAATACTACTTCATATTCATCTTAAACACACTACTTCATTTTGCTCTTAAACATACTACTTCATATTCCTCTTATATATCCTACTTCATATTCCTCTTTAATATACTACTTCATATTCCTCTTAAACATACTACTTCATATTCGTTTTAAACATACTACATCATATTCCTCTTAAATATACTACTTCATATTTCCCTTAAATATACTACTTCATATTCCTCTTAAACATAATACTTCATACTCCTCTTAAAAATACTACTTCATATTCTTCTTAAACACACTACTTCATTTTGCTCTTAAACATACTACTTCATATTCCTCTTAAATATCCTACTTCATATTCCTCTTAAATATACTACTTCATATTGCTCTTAAACATACTACTTCATATTTCTCTTAAACATACTACTTCATATTCCTCTTAAACATACTACTTCATATTTCTCTTAAACATACTACTTCATATTCCTCTTAAACATACTTCTTCATATTCCTATTAAACATACTACTTCATATTCCTCTTAAACATACTACTTCATAGTCCTCTTAAACATACTACTTCATATTCCTCTTAAACATACTTCTTCATATTCCTCTTAAATATACTACTTCATATTCCTCTTAATTATATTACTTCATATTGCTTTTAAATATACTACTTCATATTCCTCTTAAACATATTTCTTCATATTCCTCCTAAATATACTACTTCATTTTCCTCTTATATATATAACTTCATACTTCTCTTAAACATACTACTTCATATTCCCCTTTAATATACTACTTCATATTCCTCTTAATTATATTACTTCATATTTCTCTTAAATATACTACTTCATATTCCTCTTAAACATATTTCTTCATATTCCTCTAAATATACTACTTCATTTTCCTCTTAAATACATAACTTCATACTCCTCTTAAATATACTACTTCATATTCCTCTTAAACATACTTCTTCATATTCCTCTTTAATATACTACTTCATATTCCTCTTAAGCATACTTCTTCATATTCCTCTTAAATATACTACTTCATTTTCCTCTTAAATATATTACTTCATACTCCTCTTAAATATACAACTTCATATTCCTCTTAAACATACTACTTCATATTCCTCTTAAATATACTACTTTATATTCCACTTAAACATACTACTTGATATTCCTCTTACACATACTACTTCATATTCCTTTTAAACATAATACTTCATATTCCTCTTAAACATACTACTTCATATTCCTCTTAAATATACTACTTCATATTCCTCTTAAATATACTACTGCATATTGCTCTTAAATATACTACTTCATATTGCTCTAAAACATACTACATCATATTCTTCTTAAACATACTACTTCATATTCCTCTTAGATATACTACTTCATATTCCTCTTAAACATACTACTTCATATTCCTCTTAAATATACTATTTCATATTCCTCTTTAACATTTAACTTCATATTCCTCTTAAACATACTACTTCATATTCTTCTTAAACATACTACATCATATTCCTCTTAAATATACTACTTCATATTTCCCTTAAATATACTACTTCACATTCCTCTTAAACATAGTTTGTCATATTCCTCTTAAATATACTACTTGATTTTCCTCTTAAATATATTACTTCATACTCCTCTTAAATATACTACTTCATATTCCTCTTAAACATACTACTTCATATTCCTCTTTAATATACTACTTCATATTCGTCTTAAACATACTACTTCATATTCCTCTTAAACATACTACTTCATATTCCTCTTAAACATACTACTTCATATTCCTCTTTAATATACTACTTCATATTCCTCTTAAACATACTACTTCATACTCCTCTTAAAAATATTACTTCATATTCATCTTAAACACACTACTTCATTTTGCTCTTAAACATACTACTTCATATTTCTCAAATATCCTACTTCATATTCCTCTTTAATATACTACTTCATATTCCTTAATATACTGAAGTAGTATGTTTAAGAGGAATATGAAGTTGTATATTTAAGAGGAGTATGAAGTAATATATTTAAGAGGAAAATGAAGTAGTATATTTAAGAGGAATATGAAGAAGTATGCTTAAGAGGAATATGAAGTAGTATATTTAAGAGAAATATGAAGTAGTATGTTTAAGAGGAATATGAAGTAGTATATTAAAGAGGAATATGAAGTAGTATGTTTAAGAGGAATATTAAGTAGTATATTTAAGAGGAGTATGAAGTAATATATTTAAGAGGAAAATCAAGTAGTATATTTAAGAGGAATATGAAAAACTATGTTTAAGAGGAATGTGAAGTAGTATATTTAAGGGAAATATGAAATAGTATATTTAAGAGGAATATGATGTAGTATGTTTAAAACGAATATGAAGTAGTATGTTTAAGAGGAATATGAAGTAGTATATTAAAGAGGAATATGAAGTAGGATATTAAGAGGAATATGAAGTAGTATGTTTAAGAGCAAAATGAAGTAGTGTGTTTAAGATGAATATGAAGTAGTATTTTTAAGAGGAGTATGAAGTAGTATGTTTAAGAGGAATATGAAGTAGTATGTTTAAGAGGAATATGAAGTAGTATGTTTAAGACGAATATGAAGTATTATGTTTAAGAGGAATATGAAGTAATATGTTTAAGAGGAATATGCAGTAGTATATTTAAGAGGAATATGATGTAGTATGTTTAAGACGAATTTGAAGTAGTATGTTTAAGAGGAATATGAAGTACAATATTAAAGAGGAATATGAAGTAGTATGTTTAAGAGGAATATGAAGTACTATATTTAAGAGGAGTATGAAGTTATGTATTTAAGAGGAAAATGAAGTAGTATATTTAAGAGGAATATGAAGAAATATGTTTAAGAGGAATATGAAGTAGTATATTTAAGAGAAATATGAAGTAATATAATTAAGAGGAATATGAAGTAGTATATTTAAGGGGAATATGAAGAAGTATGTTTAAGAGGAATATGAAGTAGTATGTTTAAGAGGAATATGAAGTAGTATGTTTAAGAGAAATATGAAGTAGTATGTTTAATAGGAATATGAAGTAGTATGTTTAAGAGAAATATGAAGTAGTATGTTTAAGAGCAATATGAAGTAGTATATTTAAGACGAATATTCAGTAGTATATTTAAGAGGAATATGAAGTAGTATATTTAAGAGATATATGAAGTAGTATGTTTAAGAGGAATATGCAGTAGTATGTTTAAGAGGAATATGAAGTAGTATGTTTTAGACGAATATGAAGTAGTATATTTAGAGGAGTATGAAGTAATATATTTAAGAGGAAAATCAAGTAGTATATTTAAGAGGAATATGAAGTAGTATATTTAAGAGGAATATGATGTAGTATGTTTAAGAGGAATATGAAGTAGTATATTTAAGAGGAGTATGAAGTTATGTATTTAACAGGAAAATGAAGTAGTATATTTAAGAGGAATATGAAGAAATATGTTTAAGAGGAATATGAAGTAGTATATTTAAGAGAAATATGAAGTAATATAATTAAGAGGAATATGAAGTATATTAAAGAGGAATATGAAGTAGTATGTTTAAGAGAAGTATGAAGTTATATATTTAAGAGGAAAATGAAGTAGTATATTTAGGAGGAATATGAAGAAATATGTTTAAGAGGAATATGAAGTAGTATATTTAAAAGCAATATGAAGTAATATAATTAAGAGGAATATGAAGTAGTATATTTAAGAGGAATATGAAGAAGTATGTTTAAGAGGAATATGAAGTAGTATGTTTAAGAGGAATATGAAGTAGTATGTTTAAGAGGAATATGAAGTAGTATGTTTAATAGGAATATGAAGTAGTATGTTTAAGAGAAATATGAAGAAGTATGTTTAAGAGCAATATGAAGTAGTATATTTAAGAGAAATATGAAGTAATATAATTAAGAGGAATATGAAGTAGTATATTTAAGGGGAATATGACGAAGTATGTTTAAGAGGAATATGAAGTAGTATGTTTAAGAGGAATATGAAGTAGTATGTTTAAGAGAAATATGAAGTAGTATGTTTAATAGGAATAGGAAGTAGTATGTTTAAGAGAAATATGAAGTAGTATGTTTAAGAGCAATATGAAGTAGTATATTTAAGAGGAATATGCAGTAGTATATAAGAGGAATATGAATTAGGATATTTAAGAGGAATATGAAGTAGTATGTTTAAGAGGAATATGAAGTAATATGTTTAAGAAAAATATGAAGTAGTTTATTTAAGAGATATATGAAGTAGGATATTTAAGAGGAATATGAAGTAGTGTATTTAAGAGGAATATGAAGTAGTATGTTTAAGAGCAATATGAAGTAGTATATTTAAAAGCAATATGAAGTAATATAATTCAGAGGAATATGAAGTAGTATATTTAAGAGGAATATGAAGAAGTATGTTTAAGAGGAATATGAAGTAGTATGTTTAAGAGGACTATGAAGTAGTATGTTTAAGAGGAATATGAAGTAGTATGTTTAATAGGAATATGAAGAAGTATGTTTAAGAGGAATATGAAGTAGTATGTTTAAGAGAAATATGAAGTAGTATGTTTAAGAGGAATATGAAGTAGTATGTTTAAGAGAAATATGAAGTAGTATGCTTAAGAGCAATATGAAGTAGTGTGTTTAAGATGAATATGAAGTAGTATTTTTAAGAGGAATATAAGTAGTATGTTTAAGAGGAATATGAAGTAGCATATTAAAGAGGAATATGAAGAAGTATGTTTAAGAGGAATATGAAGTAGTATGTTTAAGAGGAATATGAAGTAGTATGTTTAAGAGGAATATGAAGTAGTATGTTTAATAGGAATATGAAGTAGTATGTTTAAGAGAAATATGAAGAAGTATGTTTAAGAGCAATATGAAGTAGTATATTTAAGAGAAATATGAAGTAATATAATTAAGAGGAATATGAAGTAGTATATTAAGGGGAATATGAAGAAGTATGTTTAAGAGGAATATGAAGTAGTTTAAGAGGAATATGAAGTAGTATGTTTAAGAGAAATATGAAGTAGTATGTTTAATAGGAATATGAAGTAGTATGTTTAAGAGAAATATGAAGTAGTATGTTTAAGAGCAATATGAAGTAGTATATTTAAGAGGAATATGCAGTAGTATATTTAAGAGGAATATGAATTAGGATATTTAAGAGGAAAATGAAGTAGTATATTTAAGAGGAGTATGAAGTAATATATTTAAGAGGAAAATCAAGTAGTATATTTAAGAGGAATATGAAAAAGTATGCTTAAGAGGAATATGTAGTAGTATATTTAAGAGAAATATGAAGTAGTATGTTTAAGAGGAATATGAAGTAGTATATGAAAGAGGAATATGAAGTAGTATGTTTAAGAGGAATATGAAGTAGTATATTTAAGAGCAGTATGAAGTAATATATTTAAGAGGAAAATCAAGTAGTATATTTAAGAGGAATATGAAAAACTATGTTTAAGAGGAATGTGAAGTAGTATATTTAAGGGAAATATGAAGTAGTATATTTAAGAGGAATATGATGTAGTATGTTTAAAACGAATATGAAGTAGTATGTTTAAGAGGAATATGAAGTAGTATATTAAAGAGGAATATGAAGTAGGATATTTAAGAGGAATATGAAGTAGTATATTAAAGAGGAATATGAAGTAGTATGTTTAAGAGGAATATGAAGTAGTATGTTTAAGAGGAATATGAAGTAGTATGTTTAAGACGAATATGAAGTATTATGTTTAAGAGGAATATGAAGTAATATGTTTAAGAGGAATATGCAGTAGTATATTTAAGAGGAATATGATGTAGTATGTTTAAGACGAATATGAAGTAGTATGTTTAAGAGGAATATGAAGTAGTATATTAAAGAGGAATATGAAATAGTATGTTTAAGAGGAATATGAAGTAGTATATTTAAGAGGAGTATGAAGTTATGTATTTAAGAGCAAAATGAAGTAGTGTGTTTAAGATGAATATGAAGTAATATTTTTAAGAGGAGTATGAAGTAGTATGTTTAAGAGGAATATGAAGTAGTATATTAAAGAGGAATATGAAGTAGTATGTTTAAGAGGAATATGAAGTAGTATGTTTAAGAGGAATATGAAGTAGTATGTTTAAGACGAATATGAAGTATTATGTTTAAGAGGAATATGAAGTAATATGTTTAAGAGGAATATGCAGTAGTATATTTAAGAGGAATATGATGTAGTATGTTTAAGACGAATATGAAGTAGTATGTTTAAGAGGAATATGAAGTAGTATATTAAAGAGGAATATGAAATAGTATGTTTAAGAGGAATATGAAGTAGTATATTTAAGAGGAGTATGAAGTTATGTATTTAAGAGGAAAATGAAGTAGTATATTTAAGAGGAATATGAAGAAATATGTTTAAGAGGAATATGAAGTAGTATATTTAAGAGAAATATGAAGTAATATAATTAAGAGGAATATGAAGTAGTATATTAAAGAGGAATATGAAGTAGTATGTTTAAGAGAAGTATGAAGTTATATATTTAAGAGGAAAATGAAGTAGTATATTTAGGAGGAATATGAAGAAATATGTTTAAGAGGAATATGAAGTAGTATATTTAAAAGCAATATGAAGTAATATAATTAAGAGGAATATGAAGTAGTATATTTAAGAGGAATATGAAGTAGTATGTTTAAGAGGAATATGAAGTAGTATGTTTAAGAGGAATATGAAGTAGTATGTTTAAGAGGAATATGAAGTAGTATGTTTAATAGGAATATGAAGTAGTATGTTTAAGAGAAATATGAAGAAGTATGTTTAGGAGCAATATGAAGTAGTATATTTAAGAGAAATATGAAGTAATATAATTAAGAGGTATATGAAGTAGTATATTTAAGGGGAATATGAAGAAGTATGTTTAAGAGGAATATGAAGTAGTATGTTTAAGAGGAATATGAAGTAGTATGTTTAAGAGAAATATGAAGTAGTATGTTTAATAGGAATATGAAGAGAAATATGAAGTAGTATGTTTAAGAGGAATATGAAGTAGTATATGAAAGAGGAATATGAAGTAGTATGTTTAAGAGGAATATGAAGTAGTATATTTAAGAGCAGTATGAAGTAATATATTTAAGAGGAAAATCAAGTAGTATATTTAAGAGGAATATGAAAAACTATGTTTAAGAGGAATGTGAAGTAGTATATTTAAGGGAAATATGAAGTAGTATATTTAAGAGGAATATGATGTAGTATGTTTAAAACGAATATGAAGTAGTATGTTTAAGAGGAATATGAAGTAGTATATTAAAGAGGAATATGAAGTAGGATATTTAAGAGGAATATGAAGTAGTATGTTTAAGAGCAAAATGAAGTAGTGTGTTTAAGATGAATATGAAGTAATATTTTTAAGAGGAGTATGAAGTAGTATGTTTAAGAGGAATATGAAGTAGTATATTAAAGAGGAATATGAAGTAGTATGTTTAAGAGGAATATGAAGTAGTATGTTTAAGAGGAATATGAAGTAGTATGTTTAAGACGAATATGAAGTATTATGTTTAAGAGGAATATGAAGTAATATGTTTAAGAGGAATATGCAGTAGTATATTTAAGAGGAATATGATGTAGTATGTTTAAGACGAATATGAAGTAGTATGTTTAAGAGGAATATGAAGTAGTATATTAAAGAGGAATATGAAGTAGTATGTTTAAGAGGAATATGAAGTAGTATATTTAAGAGGAGTATGAAGTTATGTATTTAAGAGGAAAATGAAGTAGTATATTTAAGAGGAATATGAAGAAATATGTTTAAGAGGAATATGAAGTAGTATATTTAAGAGAAATATGAAGTAATATAATTAAGAGCAAAATGAAGTAGTATATTTAGGAGGAATATGAAGAAATATGTTTAAGAGGAATATGAAGTAGTATATTTAAAAGCAATATGAAGTAATATAATTAAGAGGAATATGAAGTAGTATATTTAAGAGGAATATGAAGAAGTATGTTTAAGAGGAATATGAAGTAGTATGTTTAAGAGGAATATGAAGTAGTATGTTTAAGAGGAATATGAAGTAGTATGTTTAATAGGAATATGAAGTAGTATGTTTAAGAGAAATATGAAGAAGTATGTTTAGGAGCAATATGAAGTAGTATATTTAAGAGAAATATGAAGTAATATAATTAAGAGGTATATGAAGTAGTATATTTAAGGGGAATATGAAGAAGTATGTTTAAGAGGAATATGAAGTAGTATGTTTAAGAGGAATATGAAGTAGTATGTTTAAGAGAAATATGAAGTAGTATGTTTAATAGGAATATGAAGAGAAATAT
The DNA here is from genome assembly GCA_958298945.1 of Atherix ibis. Lineage (NCBI taxonomy): Eukaryota > Metazoa > Arthropoda > Insecta > Diptera > Athericidae > Atherix > Atherix ibis. The sequence goes on along the minus strand of CATQJD010000065.1, from coordinate 200,185 downwards.
GAAGTAGTATGTTTAAGAGGAATATGAAGTAGTATATGAAAGAGGAATATGAAGTAGTATGTTTAAGAGGAATATGAAGTAGTATATTTAAGAGCAGTATGAAGTAATATATTTAAGAGGAAAATCAAGTAGTATATTTAAGAGGAATATGAAAAACTATGTTTAAGAGGAATGTGAAGTAGTATATTTAAGGGAAATATGAAGTAGTATATTTAAGAGGAATATGATGTAGTATGTTTAAAACGAATATGAAGTAGTATGTTTAAGAGGAATATGAAGTAGTATATTAAAGAGGAATATGAAGTAGGATATTTGAGAAATATGAAGTAGTATGTTTAAGAGCAAAATGAAGTAGTGTGTTTAAGATGAATATGAAGTAATATTTTTAAGAGGAGTATGAAGTAGTATGTTTAAGAGGAATATGAAGTAGTATATTAAAGAGGAATATGAAGTAGTATGTTTAAGAGGAATATGAAGTAGTATGTTTAAGAGGAATATGAAGTAGTATGTTTAAGACGAATATGAAGTAGTATATTAAAGAGGAATATGAAGTAGTATGTTTAAGAGGAATATGAAGTAGTATATTTAAGAGGAGTATGAAGTATTATATATTTAAGAGGAAAATCAAGTAGTATATTTAAGAGGAATATGAAAAACTATGTTTAAGAGGAATGTGAAGTAGTATATTTAAGGGAAATATGAAGTAGTATATTTAAGAGGAATATGATGTAGTATGTTTAAAACGAATATGAAGTAGTATGTTTAAGAGGACTATGAAGTAGTATATTAAAGAGGAATATGAAGTAGGATATTTAAGAGGAATATGAAGTAGTATGTTTAAGAGCAAAATGAAGTAGTGTGTTTAAGATGAATATGAAGTAATATTTTTAAGAGGAGTATGAAGTAGTATGTTTAAGAGGAATATGAAGTAGTATATTAAAGAGGAATATGAAGTAGTATGTTTAAGAGGAATATGAAGTAGTATGTTTAAGAGGAATATGAAGTAGTATGTTTAAGACGAATATGAAGTATTATGTTTAAGAGGAATATGAAGTAATATGTTTAAGAGGAATATGCAGTAGTATATTTAAGAGGAATATGATGTAGTATGTTTAAGACGAATATGAAGTAGTATGTTTAAGAGGAATATGAAGTAGTATATTAAAGAGGAATATGAAGTAGTATGTTTAAGAGGAATATGAAGTAGTATATTTAAGAGGAGTATGAAGTTATGTATTTAAGAGGAAAATGAAGTAGTATATTTAAGAGGAATATGAAGAAATATGTTTAAGAGGAATATGAAGTAGTATATTTAAGAGAAATATGAAGTAATATAATTAAGAGGAATATGAAGTAGTATATTAAAGAGGAATATGAAGTAGTATGTTTAAGAGAAGTATGAAGTTATATATTTAAGAGGAAAATGAAGTAGTATATTTAGGAGGCTTCATATTCGTTTTAAACATACTACATCATATTCCTCTTAAATATACTACTTCATATTTCCCTTAAATATACTACTTCACATTCCTCTTAAACATAGTTTTTCATATTCCTCTTAAATATACTACTTGATTTTCCTCTTAAATATATTACTTCATACTGCTCTTAAATATACTACTTCATATTCCTCTTAAACATACTACTTCATATTCCTCTTTCATATACTACTTCATATTCCTCTTAAACATACTACTTCATATTTCTCTTAAATATACTACTTCATATTCCTCTTAAATATACTACTTGATTTTCCTCTTAAATATATTACTTCATACTCCTCTTAAATATACTACTTCATATTCCTCTTAAATATCCTACTTCATATATCTCTTAAATAAACTACTTCATATTCCTCTTAAACATATTACTTCATATTCCTCTTAAACATACTACTTCATTTTCCTCTTAAATATCCTAATTCATATTCCTCTTAAATATACTACTGCATATTCCTCTTAAATATACTACTTCATATTGCTCTTAAACATACTACTTCATATTTCTCTTAAACATACTACTTCATATTCCTATTAAACATACTACTTCATATTTCTCGTAAACATACTACTTCATATTCCTCTTAAACTACTTCATATTCCTCTTAAACATACTTCTTCATATTCCCCTTAATATACTACTTCATATTCCTCTTAATTATATTACTTCATATTTCTCTTAAATATACTACTTCATATTGCTCTTAAACATACTTCTTCATATTTCTCTTAAACATACTACTTCATATTCCTATTAAACATACTACTTCATATTCCTCTTAAACATACTACTTCATATTCCTCTTAAACATACTACTTCATATTCCTCTTAAACATACTTCTTCATATTCCTCTTTAATATGCTACTTCATGTTCCTCTTAAACATACTACTTATATTCCTCTTAAAAATACTACTTCATATTCATCTTAAACACACTACTTCATATTGCTCTTAAACATACTACTTCATATTCCTCTTAAATATACTACTTCATATTCCTCTTAAATATCCTACTTCATATATCTCTTAAATAAACTACTTCATATTCCTCTTAAACATATTACTTCATATTCCTCTTAAACATACTACTTCATATTCCTCTTAAATATCCTAATTCATATTCCTCTTAAATATACTACTGCATATTCCTCTTAAATATACTACTTCATATTCCTCTTAGACATAAGACTTCATATTCGTCTTAAACATACTACTTCATATTCCTCTTAAACATACTACTTCATATTCCTCTTAAACATACTACTTCATATTCCTCTTTAATATACTACTTCATATTCCTCTTAAACATACTACTTCATACTCCTCTTAAAAATACTACTTCATATTCATCTTAAACACACTACTTCATTTTGCTCTTAAACATACTACTTCATATTCCTCTTATATATCCTACTTCATATTCCTCTTAAACATACTACTTCATATTCGTTTTAAACATACTACATCATATTCCTCTTAAATATACTACTTCATATTTCCCTTAAATATACTACTTCATATTCCTCTTAAACATACTACTTCATACTCCTCTTAAAAATACTACTTCATATTCTTCTTAAACACACTACTTCATTTTGCTCTTAAACATACTACTTCATATTCCTCTTAAATATCCTACTTCATATTCCTCTTAAATATACTACTTCATATTGCTCTTAAACATACTACTTCATATTTCTCTTAAACATACTACTTCATATTCCTCTTAAACATACTACTTCATATTTCTCTTAAACATACTACTTCATATTCCTCTTAAACATACTTCTTCATATTCCTATTAAACATACTACTTCATATTCCTCTTAAACATACTACTTCATAGTCCTCTTAAACATACTACTTCATATTCCTCTTAAACATACTTCTTCATATTCCTCTTAAATATACTACTTCATATTCCTCTTAATTATATTACTTCATATTGCTTTTAAATATACTACTCATATTCCTCTTAAACATATTTCTTCATATTCCTCCTAAATATACTACTTCATTTTCCTCTTATATATATAACTTCATACTTCTCTTAAACATACTACTTCATATTCCCCTTTAATATACTACTTCATATTCCTCTTAATTATATTACTTCATATTTCTCTTAAATATACTACTTCATATTCCTCTTAAACATATTTCTTCATATTCCTCTAAATATACTACTTCATTTTCCTCTTAAATACATAACTTCATACTCCTCTTAAATATACTACTTCATATTCCTCTTAAACATACTACTTCATATTCCTCTTTAATATACTACTTCATATTCCTCTTAAGCATACTTCTTCATATTCCTCTTAAATATACTACTTCATTTTCCTCTTAAATATATTACTTCATACTCCTCTTAAATATACAACTTCATATTCCTCTTAAACATACTACTTCATATTCCTCTTAAATATACTACTTTATATTCCACTTAAACATACTACTTGATATTCCTCTTACACATACTACTTCATATTCCTTTTAAACATAATACTTCATATTCCTCTTAAACATACTACTTCATATTCCTCTTAAATATACTACTTCATATTCCTCTTAAATATACTACTGCATATTGCTCTTAAATATACTACTTCATATTGCTCTAAAACATACTACATCATATTCTTCTTAAACATACTACTTCATATTCCTCTTAGATATACTACTTCATATTCCTCTTAAACATACTACTTCATATTCCTCTTAAATATACTATTTCATATTCCTCTTTAACATTTAACTTCATATTCCTCTTAAACATACTACTTCATATTCTTCTTAAACATACTACATCATATTCCTCTTAAATATACTACTTCATATTTCCCTTAAATATACTACTTCACATTCCTCTTAAACATAGTTTTTCATATTCCTCTTAAATATACTACTTGATTTTCCTCTTAAATATATTACTTCATACTCCTCTTAAATATACTACTTCATATTCCTCTTAAACATACTACTTCATATTCCTCTTTAATATACTACTTCATATTCGTCTTAAACATACTACTTTATATTCCTCTTAAACATACTACTTCATATTCCTCTTAAACATACTACTTCATATTCCTCTTTAATATACTACTTCATATTCCTCTTAAACATACTACTTCATACTCCTCTTAAAAATATTACTTCATATTCATCTTAAACACACTACTTCATTTTGCTCTTAAACATACTACTTCATATTTCTCAAATATCCTACTTCATATTCCTCTTTAATATACTACTTCATATTCCTCTTAAACATACTACTTCATATTCGTTTTAAACATACTACATCATATTCCTCTTAAATATACTACTTCATATTTCCCTTAAATATACTACTTCACATTCCTCTTAAACATAGTTTTTCATATTCCTCTTAAATATACTACTTGATTTTCCTCTTAAATATATTACTTCATACTGCTCTTAAATATACTACTTCATATTCCTCTTAAACATACTACTTCATATTCCTCTTTCATATACTACTTCATATTCCTCTTAAACATACTACTTCATATTTCTCTTAAATATACTACTTCATATTCCTCTTAAGCATACTTTTTCATATTCCTCTTAAATATACTACTTGATTTTCCTCTTAAATATATTACTTCATACTCCTCTTAAATATACTACTTCATATTCCTCTTAAATATCCTACTTCATATATCTCTTAAATAAACTACTTCATATTCCTCTTAAACATATTACTTCATATTCCTCTTAAACATACTACTTCATTTTCCTCTTAAATATCCTAATTCATATTCCTCTTAAATATACTACTGCATATTCCTCTTAAATATACTACTTCATATTGCTCTTAAACATACTACTTCATATTTCTCTTAAACATACTACTTCATATTCCTATTAAACATACTACTTCATATTTCTCTTAAACATACTACTTCATATTCCTCTTAAACATACTACTTCATATTCCTCTTAAACATACTTCTTCATATTCCCCTTAATATACTACTTCATATTCCTCTTAATTATATTACTTCATATTTCTCTTAAATATACTACTTCATATTGCTCTTAAACATACTTCTTCATATTTCTCTTAAACATACTACTTCATATTCCTATTAAACATACTACTTCATATTCCTCTTAAACATACTACTTCATATTCCTCTTAAACATACTACTTCATATTCCTCTTAAACATACTACTTCATATTCCTCTTAAATATACTATTTCATATTCCTCTTTAACATTTAACTTCATATTCCTCTTAAACATACTACTTCATATTCTTCTTAAACATACTACATCATATTCCTCTTAAATATACTACTTCATATTTCCCTTAAATATACTACTTCACATTCCTCTTAAACATAGTTTTTCATATTTCTCTTAAATATACTACTTGATTTTCCTCTTAAATATATTACTTCATACTCCTCTTAAATATACTACTTCATATTCCTCTTAAACATACTACTTCATATTCCTCTTTAATATACTACTTCATATTCGTCTTAAACATACTACTTCATATTCCTCTTAAACATACTACTTCATATTCCTCTTAAACATACTACTTCATATTCCTCTTTAATATACTACTTCATATTCCTCTTAAACATACTACTTCATACTCCTCTTAAAAATATTACTTCATATTCATCTTAAACACACTACTTCATTTTGCTCTTAAACATACTACTTCATATTTCTCAAATATCCTACTTCATATTCCTCTTTAATATACTACTTCATATTCCTCTTAAACATACTACTTCATATTCGTTTTAAACATACTACATCATATTCCTCTTAAATATACTACTTCATATTTCCCTTAAATATACTACTTCACATTCCTCTTAAACATAGTTTTTCATTTTCCTCTTAAATATACTACTTGATTTTCCTCTTAAATATATTACTTCATACTGCTCTTAAATATACTACTTCATATTCCTCTTAAACATACTACTTCATATTCCTCTTTCATATACTACTTCATATTCCTCTTAAACATACTACTTCATATTTCTCTTAAATATACTACTTCATATTCCTCTTAAATATACTACTTGATTTTCCTCTTAAATATATTACTCCATACTCCTCTTAAATATACTACTTCATATTCCTCTTAAATATCCTACTTCATATATCTCTTAAATAAACTACTTCATATTCCTCTTAAACATATTACTTCATATTCCTCTTAAACATACTACTTCATTTTCCTCTTAAATATCCTAATTCATATTCCTCTTAAATATACTACTGCATATTCCTCTTAAATATACTACTTCATATTGCTCTTAAACATACTACTTCATATTTCTCTTAAACATACTACTTCATATTCCTATTAAACATACTACTTCATATTTCTCTTAAACATACTACTTCATATTCCTCTTAAACTACTTCATATTCCTCTTAAACATACTTCTTCATATTCCCCTTAATATACTACTTCATATTCCTCTTAATTATATTACTTCATATTTCTCTTAAATATACTACTTCATATTGCTCTTAAACATACTTCTTCATATTTCTCTTAAACATACTACTTCATATTCCTATTAAACATACTACTTCATATTCCTCTTAAACATACTACTTCATATTCCTCTTAAACATACTACTTCATATTTCTCTTATACATACTTCTTCATATTCCTCTTTAATATGCTACTTCATATTCCTCTTAAACATACTACTTATATTCCTCTTAAAAATACTACTTCATATTCATCTTAAACACACTACTTCATATTGCTCTTAAACATACTACTTCATATTCCTCTTAAATATACTACTTCATATTCCTCTTAAATATCCTACTTCATATATCTCTTAAATAAACTACTTCATATTCCTCTTAAACATATTACTTCATATTCCTCTTAAACATACTACTTCATATTCCTCTTAAATATCCTAATTCATATTCCTCTTAAATATACTACTGCATATTCCTCTTAAATATACTACTTCATATTCCTCTTAGACATAATACTTCATATTCGTCTTAAACATACTACTTCATATTCCTCTTAAACATACTACTTCATATTCCTCTTAAACATACTACTTCATATTCCTCTTTAATATACTACTTCATATTCCTCTTAAACATACTACTTCATACTCCTCTTAAAAATACTACTTCATATTCATCTTAAACACACTACTTCATTTTGCTCTTAAACATACTACTTCATATTCCTCTTATATATCCTACTTCATATTCCTCTTTAATATACTACTTCATATTCCTCTTAAACATACTACTTCATATTCGTTTTAAACATACTACATCATATTCCTCTTAAATATACTACTTCATATTTCCCTTAAATATACTACTTCATATTCCTCTTAAACATACTACTTCATACTCCTCTTAAAAATACTACTTCATATTCTTCTTAAACACACTACTTCATTTTGCTCTTAAACATACTACTTCATATTCCTCTTAAATATCCTACTTCATATTCCTCTTAAATATACTACTTCATATTGCTCTTAAACATACTACTTCATATTTCTCTTAAACATACTACTTCATATTCCTCTTAAACATACTACTTCATATTTCTCTTAAACATACTACTTCATATTCCTCTTAAACATACTTCTTCATATTCCTATTAAACATACTACTTCATATTCCTCTTAAACATACTACTTCATAGTCCTCTTAAACATACTACTTCATATTCCTCTTAAACATACTTCTTCATATTCCTCTTAAATATACTACTTCATATTCCTCTTAATTATATTACTTCATATTGCTTTTAAATATACTACTCATATTCCTCTTAAACATATTTCTTCATATTCCTCCTAAATATACTACTTCATTTTCCTCTTATATATATAACTTCATACTTCTCTTAAACATACTACTTCATATTCCCCTTTAATATACTACTTCATATTCCTCTAATTATATTACTTCATATTTCTCTTAAATATACTACTTCATATTCCTCTTAAACATATTTCTTCATATTCCTCTAAATATACTACTTCATTTTCCTCTTAAATACATAACTTCATACTCCTCTTAAATATACTACTTCATATTCCTCTTAAACATACTACTTCATATTCCTCTTTAATATACTACTTCATATTCCTCTTAAGCATACTTCTTCATATTCCTCTTAAATATACTACTTCATTTTCCTCTTAAATATATTACTTCATACTCCTCTTAAATATACAACTTCATATTCCTCTTAAACATACTACTTCATATTCCTCTTAAATATACTACTTTATATTCCACTTAAACATACTACTTGATATTCCTCTTACACATACTACTTCATATTCCTTTTAAACATAATACTTCATATTCCTCTTAAACATACTACTTCATATTCCTCTTAAATATACTACTTCATATTCCTCTTAAATATACTACTGCATATTGCTCTTAAATATACTACTTCATATTGCTCTAAAACATACTACATCATATTCTTCTTAAACATACTACTTCATATTCCTCTTAGATATACTACTTCATATTCCTCTTAAACATACTACTTCATATTCCTCTTAAATATACTATTTCATATTCCTCTTTAACATTTAACTTCATATTCCTCTTAAACATACTACTTCATATTCTTCTTAAACATACTACATCATATTCCTCTTAAATATACTACTTCATATTTCCCTTAAATATACTACTTCACATTCCTCTTAAACATAGTTTTTCATATTCCTCTTAAATATACTACTTGATTTTCCTCTTAAATATATTACTTCATACTCCTCTTAAATATACTACTTCATATTCCTCTTAAACATACTACTTCATATTCCTCTTTAATATACTACTTCATATTCGTCTTAAACATACTACTTTATATTCCTCTTAAACATACTACTTCATATTCCTCTTAAACATACTACTTCATATTCCTCTTTAATATACTACTTCATATTCCTCTTAAACATACTAGAAGAAGATACTCCTCTTAAAAATATTACTTCATATTCATCTTAAACACACTACTTCATTTTGCTCTTAAACATACTACTTCATATTTCTCAAATATCCTACTTCATATTCCTCTTTAATATACTACTTCATATTCCTCTTAAACATACTACTTCATATTCGTTTTAAACATACTACATCATATTCCTCTTAAATATACTACTTCATATTTCCCTTAAATATACTACTTCACATTCCTCTTAAACATAGTTTTTCATATTCCTCCTAAATATACTACTTGATTTTCCTCTTAAATATATTACTTCATACTGCTCTTAAATATACTACTTCATATTCCTCTTAAACATACTACTTCATATTCCTCTTTCATATACTACTTCATATTCCTCTTAAACATACTACTTCATATTTCTCTTAAATATACTACTTCATATTCCTCTTAAGCATACTTTTTCATATTCCTCTTAAATATACTACTTGATTTTCCTCTTAAATATATTACTTCATACTCCTCTTAAATATACTACTTCATATTCCTCTTAAATATCCTACTTCATATATCTCTTAAATAAACTACTTCATATTCCTCTTAAACATATTACTTCATATTCCTCTTAAACATACTACTTCATTTTCCTCTTAAATATCCTAATTCATATTCCTCTTAAATATACTACTGCATATTCCTCTTAAATATACTACTTCATATTGCTCTTAAACATACTACTTCATATTTCTCTTAAACATACTACTTCATATTCCTATTAAACATACTACTTCATATTTCTCTTAAACATACTACTTCATATTCCTCTTAAACATACTACTTCATATTCCTCTTAAACATACTTCTTCATATTCCCCTTAATATACTACTTCATATTCCTCTTAATTATATTACTTCATATTTCTCTTAAATATACTACTTCATATTGCTCTTAAACATACTTCTTCATATTTCTCTTAAACATACTACTTCATATTCCTATTAAACATACTACTTCATATTCCTCTTAAACATACTACTTCATATTCCTCTTAAACATACTACTTCATATTCCTCTTAAACATACTACTTCATATTCCTCTTAAATATACTATTTCATATTCCTCTTTAACATTTAACTTCATATTCCTCTTAAACATACTACTTCATATTCTTCTTAAACATACTACATCATATTCCTCTTAAATATACTACTTCATATTTCCCTTAAATATACTACTTCACATTCCTCTTAAACATAGTTTTTCATATTTCTCTTAAATATACTACTTGATTTTCCTCTTAAATATATTACTTCATACTCCTCTTAAATATACTACTTCATATTCCTCTTAAACATACTACTTCATATTCCTCTTTAATATACTACTTCATATTCGTCTTAAACATACTACTTCATATTCCTCTTAAACATACTACTTCATATTCCTCTTAAACATACTACTTCATATTCCTCTTTAATATACTACTTCATATTCCTCTTAAACATACTACTTCATACTCCTCTTAAAAATATTACTTCATATTCATCTTAAACACACTACTTCATTTTGCTCTTAAACATACTACTTCATATTTCTCAAATATCCTACTTCATATTCCTCTTTAATATACTACTTCATATTCCTCTTAAACATACTACTTCATATTCGTTTTAAACATACTACATCATATTCCTCTTAAATATACTACTTCATATTTCCCTTAAATATACTACTTCACATTCCTCTTAAACATAATTTTTCATATTCCTCTTAAATATACTACTTGATTTTCCTCTTAAATATATTACTTCATACTGCTCTTAAATATACTACTTCATATTCCTCTTAAACATACTACTTCATATTCCTCTTTCATATACTACTTCATATTCCTCTTAAACATACTACTTCATATTTTCTCTTAAATATACTACTTCATATTCCTCTTAAGCATACTTTTTCATATTCCTCTTAAATATTCTACTTGATTTTCCTCTTAAATATATTACTTCATACTCCTCTTAAATATACTACTTCATATTCCTCTTAAATATCCTACTTCATATATCTCTTAAATAAACTACTTCATATTCCTCTTAAACATATTACTTCATATTCCTCTTAAACATACTACTTCATTTTCCTCTTAAATATCCTAATTCATATTCCTCTTAAATATACTACTGCATATTCCTCTTAAATATACTACTTCATATTGCTCTTAAACATACTACTTCATATTTCTCTTAAACATACTACTTCATATTCCTATTAAACATACTACTTCATATTTCTCTTAAACATACTACTTCATATTCCTCTTAAACATACTACTTCATATTCCTCTTAAACATACTTCTTCATATTCCCCTTAATATACTACTTCATATTCCTCTTAATTATATTACTTCATATTTCTCTTAAATATACTACTTCATATTGCTCTTAAACATACTTCTTCATATTTCTCTTAAACATACTACTTCATATTCCTATTAAACATACTACTTCATATTCCTCTTAAACATACTACTTCATATTCCTCTTAAACATACTACTTCATATTCCTCTTAAACATACTTCTTCATATTCCTCTTTAATATGCTACTTCATATTCCTCTTAAACATACTACTTATATTCCTCTTAAAAATACTACTTCATATTCATCTTAAACACACTATTTCATATTGCTCTTAAACATACTACTTCATATTCCTCTTAAATATACTACTTCATATTCCTCTTAAATATCCTACTTCATATATCTCTTAAATAAACTACTTCATATTCCTCTTAAACATATTACTTCATATTCCTCTTAAACATACTACTTCATATTCCTCTTAAATATCCTAATTCATATTCCTCTTAAATATACTACTACATATTCCTCTTAAATATACTACTTCATATTCCTCTTAGACATAATACTTCATATTCGTCTTAAACATACTACTTCATATTCCTCTTAAACATACTACTTCATATTCCTCTTAAACATACTACTTCATATTCCTCTTTAATATACTACTTTATATTCCTCTTAAACATACTACTTCATACTCCTCTTAAAAATACTCTTCATATTCATCTTAAACACACTACTTCATTTTGCTCTTAAACATACTACTTCCTATTCCTCTTATATATCCTACTTCATATTCCTCTTTAATATACTACTTCATATTCCTCTTAAACATACTACTTCATATTCGTTTTAAACATACTACATCATATTCCTCTTAAATATACTACTTCATATTTCCCTTAAATATACTACTTCATATTCCTCTTAAACATACTACTTCATACTCCTCTTAAAAATACTACTTCATATTCATCTTAAACACACTACTTCATTTTGCTCTTAAACATACTACTTCATATTCCTCTTAAATATCCTACTTCATATTCCTCTTAAATATACTACTTCATATTGCTCTTAAACATACTACTTCATATTTCTCTTAAACATACTACTTCATATTCCTCTTAAACATACTACTTCATATTTCTCTTAAACATACTACTTCATATTCCTCTTAAACATACTACTTCATATTCCTCTTAAACATACTTCTTCATATTCCCCTTAAATATACTACTTCATATTCCTCTTAATTATATTACTTCATATTTCTCTTAAATATACTACTTCATATTGCTCCTTAACATACTTCTTCATATTTCTCTTAAACATACTACTTCATATTCCTATTAAACATGCTACTTCATATTCCTCTTAAACATACTACTTCATAGTCCTCTTAAATATACTACTTCATATTCCTCTTAAACATACTTCTTCATATTCCTCTTAAATATACTACTTCATATAATTCATGAATTATATTACTTCATATTGCTTTTAAATATACTACTTCATATTCCTCTTAAACATATTTCTTCATATTCCTCCTAAATATACTACTTCATTTTCCTCTTATATATATAACTTCATACTTCTCTTAAACATACTTACTTCTCTTAAACATACTACTTCCCATTCCTCTTTAATATACTACTTCATATTCCTCTTAATTATATTACTTCATATTTCTCTTAAATATACTACTTCATATTCCTCTTAAACATATTTCTTCATATTCCTCTTAAATATACTACTTCATTTTCCTCTTAAATACATAACTTCATACTCCTCTTAAATATACTACTTCATATTCCTCTTAAACATACTACTTCATATTCCTCTTTAATATACTACTTCATATTCCTCTTAAGCATACTTCTTCATATTCCTCTTAAATATACTACTTCATTTTCCTCTTAAATATATTACTTCATACTCCTCTTAAATATACAACTTCATATTCCTCTTACACATACTACTTCATATTCCTCTTAAATATACTACTTCATATTCCTCTTAAATATACTACTGCATATTGCTCTTAAATATACTACTTTATATTGCTCTAAAACATACTACATCATATTCTTCTTAAACATACTACTTCATATTCCTCTTAAATATACTACTTCATATTCCTCTTAAACATACTACTTCATACTCCTCTTAAAAATACTACTTCATATTCATCTTAAACACACTACTTCATTTTGCTCTTAAACATACTACTTCATATTCCTCTTAAATATCCTACTTCATATTCCTCTTAAATATACTAATTCATTGCTCTTAAACATACTACTTCATATTTCTCTTAAACATACTACTTCATATTCCTCTTAAACATACTACTTCATATTTCTCTTAAACATACTACTTCATATTCCTCTTAAACATACTACTTCATATTCCTCTTAAACATACTTCTTCATATATTCCCCTTAAATATACTACTACATATTCCTCTTAATTATATTACTTCATATTTCTCTTAAATATACTACTTCATATTGCTCCTTAACATACTTCTTCATATTTCTCTTAAACATACTACTTCATATTCCTATTAAACATACTACTTCATATTCCTCTTAAACATACTACTTCATAGTCCTCTTAAACATACTACTTCATATTCCTCTTAAACATACTTCTTCATATTCCTCTTAAATATACTACTTCATATTCCTCTTAATTATATTACTTCATATTGCTTTTAAATATACTACTTCATATTCCTCTTAAACATATTTCTTCATATTCCTCCTAAATATACTACTTCATTTTCCTCTTATATATATAACTTCATACTTCTCTTAAACATACTACTTCATATTCCTCTTTAATATACTACTTCATATTCCTCTTAATTATATTACTTCATATTTCTCTTAAATATACTACTTCATATTCCTCTTAAACATATTTCTTCATATTCCTCTAAATATACTACTTCATATTCCTCTTAAACATACTACTTCATATTCCTCTTAAATATACTATTTCATATTCCTCTTTAACATTTAACTTCATATTCCTCTTAAACATACTACTTCATATTCTTCTTAAACATACTACTTCATATTCCTTTTAAACATACTACTTCATATTCCTCTTAAACATACTACTTCATATTCCTCTTAAATATACTACTTCATATTCCTCTTAAATATCCTACTTCATATATCTCTTAAATAAACTACTTCATATTCCTCTTAAACATATTACTTCATATTCCTCTTAAACATACTACTTCATATTCCTCTTAAATATCCTAATTCATATTCCTCTTAAATATACGACTGCATATTCCTCTTAAATATACTACTTCATATTCATCTTAGACATAATACTTCATATTCGTCTTAAACATACTACTTCATATTCCTCTTAAACATACTACTTTATATTCCTCTTAAACATACTACTTCATATTCCTCTTTAATATACTACTTCATATTCCTCTTAAACATACTACTTCATACTCCTCTTAAAAATACTACTTCATATTCATTATAAACACACTACTTCATTTTGCTCTTAAACATACTACTTCATATTCCTCTTAAATATCCTACTTCATATTCCTCTTTAATATACTTCTTCATATTCCTCTTAAACATACTACTTCATATTCGTTTTAAACATACTACATCATATTCCTCTTAAATATACTACTTCATATTTCCCTTAAATATACTACTTCATATTCCTCTTAAACATACTACTTCATACTCCTCTTAAAAATACTACTTCATATTCATCTTAAACACACTACTTCATTTTGCTCTTAAACATACTACTTCATATTCCTCTTAAATATCCTACTTCATATTCCTCTTAAATATACTACTTCATATTGCTCTGAAACATACTACTTCATATTTCTCTTAAACATACTACTTCATATTCCTCTTAAACATACTACTTCATATTTCTCTTAAACATACTACTTCATATTCCTCTTAAACATACTACTTCATATTCCTCTTAAACATACTTCTTCATATTCCCCTTAAATATACTACTTCATATTCCTCTTAATTATATTACTTCATATTTCTCTTAAATATACTACTTCATATTGCTCTTAAACATACTTCTTCATATGTCTCTTAAACATACTACTTCTTATTCCTATTAAACATACTACTTCATATTCCTCTTAAACATACTACTTCATATTCCTCTTAAACATACTACTTCATATTCCTCTTAAACATACTTCTTCATATTCCTCTTTAATATGCTACTTCATATTCCTCTTAAACATATTACTTCATATTTCTCTTAAATATACTACTTCATATTTCTTAAATATACTACTTCATATTCCTCTTAAACATACTACTTCATATTCCTCTTTCATATACTACTTCATATTCCTCTTAAACATACTACTTCATATTTCTCTTAAATATACTACTTCATATTCCTCTTAAGCATACTTTTTCATATTCCTCTTAAATATTCTACTTGATTTTCCTCTTAAATATATTACTTCATACTCCTCTTAAATATACTACTTCATATTCCTCTTAAATATCCTACTTCATATATCTCTTAAATAAACTACTTCATATTCCTCTTAAACATATTACTTCATATTCCTCTTAAACATACTACTTCATTTTCCTCTTAAATATCCTAATTCATATTCCTCTTAAATATACTACTGCATATTCCTCTTAAATATACTACTTCATATTGCTCTTAAACATACTACTTCATATTTCTCTTAAACATACTACTTCATATTCCTATTAAACATACTACTTCATATTTCTCTTAAACATACTACTTCATATTCCTCTTAAACATACTACTTCATATTCCTCTTAAACATACTTCTTCATATTCCCCTTAATATACTACTTCATATTCCTCTTAATTATATTACTTCATATTTCTCTTAAATATACTACTTCATATTGCTCTTAAACATACTTCTTCATATTTCTCTTAAACATACTACTTCATATTCCTATTAAACATACTACTTCATATTCCTCTTAAACATACTACTTCATATTCCTCTTAAACATACTACTTCATATTCCTCTTAAACATACTTCTTCATATTCCTCTTTAATATGCTACTTCATATTCCTCTTAAACATACTACTTATATTCCTCTTAAAAATACTACTTCATATTCATCTTAAACACACTATTTCATATTGCTCTTAAACATACTACTTCATATTCCTCTTAAATATACTACTTCATATTCCTCTTAAATATCCTACTTCATATATCTCTTAAATAAACTACTTCATATTCCTCTTAAACATATTACTTCATATTCCTCTTAAACATACTACTTCATATTCCTCTTAAATATCCTAATTCATATTCCTCTTAAATATACTACTACATATTCCTCTTAAATATACTACTTCATATTCCTCTTAGACATAATACTTCATATTCGTCTTAAACATACTACTTCATATTCCTCTTAAACATACTACTTCATATTCCTCTTAAACATACTACTTCATATTCCTCTTTAATATACTACTTTATATTCCTCTTAAACATACTACTTCATACTCCTCTTAAAAATACTCTTCATATTCATCTTAAACACACTACTTCATTTTGCTCTTAAACATACTACTTCCTATTCCTCTTATATATCCTACTTCATATTCCTCTTTAATATACTACTTCATATTCCTCTTAAACATACTACTTCATATTCGTTTTAAACATACTACATCATATTCCTCTTAAATATACTACTTCATATTTCCCTTAAATATACTACTTCATATTCCTCTTAAACATACTACTTCATACTCCTCTTAAAAATACTACTTCATATTCATCTTAAACACACTACTTCATTTTGCTCTTAAACATACTACTTCATATTCCTCTTAAATATCCTACTTCATATTCCTCTTAAATATACTACTTCATATTGCTCTTAAACATACTACTTCATATTTCTCTTAAACATACTACTTCATATTCCTCTTAAACATACTACTTCATATTTCTCTTAAACATACTACTTCATATTCCTCTTAAACATACTACTTCATATTCCTCTTAAACATACTTCTTCATATTCCCCTTAAATATACTACTTCATATTCCTCTTAATTATATTACTTCATATTTCTCTTAAATATACTACTTCATATTGCTCCTTAACATACTTCTTCATATTTCTCTTAAACATACTACTTCATATTCCTATTAAACATGCTACTTCATATTCCTCTTAAACATACTACTTCATAGTCCTCTTAAATATACTACTTCATATTCCTCTTAAACATACTTCTTCATATTCCTCTTAAATATACTACTTCATATAATTCATGAATTATATTACTTCATATTGCTTTTAAATATACTACTTCATATTCCTCTTAAACATATTTCTTCATATTCCTCCTAAATATACTACTTCATTTTCCTCTTATATATATAACTTCATACTTCTCTTAAACATACTTACTTCTCTTAAACATACTACTTCCCATTCCTCTTTAATATACTACTTCATATTCCTCTTAATTATATTACTTCATATTTCTCTTAAATATACTACTTCATATTCCTCTTAAACATATTTCTTCATATTCCTCTTAAATATACTACTTCATTTTCCTCTTAAATACATAACTTCATACTCCTCTTAAATATACTACTTCATATTCCTCTTAAACATACTACTTCATATTCCTCTTTAATATACTACTTCATATTCCTCTTAAGCATACTTCTTCATATTCCTCTTAAATATACTACTTCATTTTCCTCTTAAATATATTACTTCATACTCCTCTTAAATATACAACTTCATATTCCTCTTACACATACTACTTCATATTCCTCTTAAATATACTACTTCATATTCCTCTTAAATATACTACTGCATATTGCTCTTAAATATACTACTTTATATTGCTCTAAAACATACTACATCATATTCTTCTTAAACATACTACTTCATATTCCTCTTAAATATACTACTTCATATTCCTCTTAAACATACTACTTCATACTCCTCTTAAAAATACTACTTCATATTCATCTTAAACACACTACTTCATTTTGCTCTTAAACATACTACTTCATATTCCTCTTAAATATCCTACTTCATATTCCTCTTAAATATACTAATTCATTGCTCTTAAACATACTACTTCATATTTCTCTTAAACATACTACTTCATATTCCTCTTAAACATACTACTTCATATTTCTCTTAAACATACTACTTCATATTCCTCTTAAACATACTACTTCATATTCCTCTTAAACATACTTCTTCATATATTCCCCTTAAATATACTACTACATATTCCTCTTAATTATATTACTTCATATTTCTCTTAAATATACTACTTCATATTGCTCCTTAACATACTTCTTCATATTTCTCTTAAACATACTACTTCATATTCCTATTAAACATACTACTTCATATTCCTCTTAAACATACTACTTCATAGTCCTCTTAAACATACTACTTCATATTCCTCTTAAACATACTTCTTCATATTCCTCTTAAATATACTACTTCATATTCCTCTTAATTATATTACTTCATATTGCTTTTAAATATACTACTTCATATTCCTCTTAAACATATTTCTTCATATTCCTCCTAAATATACTACTTCATTTTCCTCTTATATATATAACTTCATACTTCTCTTAAACATACTACTTCATATTCCTCTTTAATATACTACTTCATATTCCTCTTAATTATATTACTTCATATTTCTCTTAAATATACTACTTCATATTCCTCTTAAACATATTTCTTCATATTCCTCTAAATATACTACTTCATATTCCTCTTAAACATACTACTTCATATTCCTCTTAAATATACTATTTCATATTCCTCTTTAACATTTAACTTCATATTCCTCTTAAACATACTACTTCATATTCCTCTTAAATATCCTAATTCATATTCCTCTTAAATATACGACTGCATATTCCTCTTAAATATACTACTTCATATTCATCTTAGACATAATACTTCATATTCGTCTTAAACATACTACTTCATATTCCTCTTAAACATACTACTTTATATTCCTCTTAAACATACTACTTCATATTCCTCTTTAATATACTACTTCATATTCCTCTTAAACATACTACTTCATACTCCTCTTAAAAATACTACTTCATATTCATTATAAACACACTACTTCATTTTGCTCTTAAACATACTACTTCATATTCCTCTTAAATATCCTACTTCATATTCCTCTTTAATATACTTCTTCATATTCCTCTTAAACATACTACTTCATATTCGTTTTAAACATACTACATCATATTCCTCTTAAATATCCTAATTCATATTCCTCTTAAATATACGACTGCATATTCCTCTTAAATATACTACTTCATATTCATCTTAGACATAATACTTCATATTCGTCTTAAACATACTACTTCATATTCCTCTTAAACATACTACTTTATATTCCTCTTAAACATACTACTTCATATTCCTCTTAAATATACTACTTCATATTGCTCTGAAACATACTACTTCATATTTCTCTTAAACATACTACTTCATATTCCTCTTAAACATACTACTTCATATTTCTCTTAAACATACTACTTCATATTCCTCTTAAACATACTACTTCATATTCCTCTTAAACATACTTCTTCATATTCCCCTTAAATATACTACTTCATATTCCTCTTAATTATATTACTTCATATTTCTCTTAAATATACTACTTCATATTGCTCTTAAACATACTTCTTCATATGTCTCTTAAACATACTACTTCATATTCCTATTAAACATACTACTTCATATTCCTCTTAAACATACTACTTCATATTCCTCTTAAACATACTACTTCATATTCCTCTTAAACATACTTCTTCATATTCCTCTTTAATATGCTACTTCATATTCCTCTTAAACATATTACTTCATATTTCTCTTAAATATACTACTTCATATTGCTCCTTAACATACTTCTTCATATTTCTCTTAAACATACTACTTCATATTCCTATTAAACATACTACTTCATATTCCTCTTAAACATACTACTTCATAGTCCTCTTAAACATACTACTTCATATTCCTCTTAAACATACTTCTTCATATTCCTCTTAAATATACTACTTCATATTCCTCTTAATTATATTACTTCATATTGCTTTTAAATATACTACTTCATATTCCTCTTAAACATATTTCTTCATATTCCTCCTAAATATACTACTTCATTTTCCTCTTATATATATAACTTCATACTTCTCTTAAACATACTACTTCCCATTCCTCTTTAATATACTACTTCATATTCCTCTTAATTATATTACTTCATATTTCTCTTAAATATACTACTTCATATTCCTCTTAAACATATTTCTTCATATTCCTCTTAAATATACTACTTCATTTTCCTCTTAAATACATAACTTCATACTCCTCTTAAATATACTACTTCATATTCCTCTTAAACATACTACTTCATATTCCTCTTTAATATACTACTTCATATTCCTCTTAAGCATACTTCTTCATATTCCTCTTAAATATACTACTTCATTTTCCTCTTAAATATATTACTTCATACTCCTCTTAAATATACAACTTCATATTCCTCTTACACATACTACTTCATATTCCTCTTAAATATACTACTTCATATTCCTCTTAAATATACTACTGCATATTGCTCTTAAATATACTACTTTATATTGCTCTAAAACATACTACATCATATTCTTCTTAAACATACTACTTCATATTCCTCTTAAATATACTACTTCATATTCCTCTTAAACATACTACTTCATATTCCTCTTAAATATACTATTTCATATTCCTCTTTAACATTTAACTTCATATTCCTCTTAAACATACTACTTCATATTCCTCTTAAACATACTACTTCATACTCCTCTTAAAAATACTACTTCATATTCATTATAAACACACTACTTCATTTTGCTCTTAAACATACTACTTCATATTCCTCTTAAATATCCTACTTCATATTCCTCTTTAATATACTTCTTCATATTCCTCTTAAACATACTACTTCATATTCGTTTTAAACATACTACATCATATTCCTCTTAAATATACTACTTCATATTTCCCTTAAATATACTACTTCATATTCCTCTTAAACATACTACTTCATACTCCTCTTAAAAATACTACTTCATATTCATCTTAAACACACTACTTCATTTTGCTCTTAAACATACTACTTCATATTCCTCTTAAATATCCTACTTCATATTCCTCTTAAATATACTACTTCATATTGCTCTTAAACATACTACTTCATATTTCTCTTAAACATACTACTTCATATTCCTCTTAAACATACTACTTCATATTTCTCTTAAACATACTACTTCATATTCCTCTTAAACATACTACTTCATATTCCTCTTAAACATACTTCTTCATATTCCCCTTAAATATACTACTTCATATTCCTCTTAATTATATTACTTCATATTTCTCTTAAATATACTACTTCATATTGCTCTTAAACATACTTCTTCATATGTCTCTTAAACATACTACTTCATATTCCTATTAAACATACTACTTCATATTCCTCTTAAACATACTACTTCATATTCCTCTTAAACATACTACTTCATATTCCTCTTAAACATACTTCTTCATATTCCTCTTTAATATGCTACTTCATATTCCTCTTAAACATATTACTTCATATTTCTCTTAAATATACTACTTCATATTGCTCCTTAACATACTTCTTCATATTTCTCTTAAACATACTACTTCATATTCCTATTAAACATACTACTTCATATTCCTCTTAAACATACTACTTCATAGTCCTCTTAAACATACTACTTCATATTCCTCTTAAACATACTTCTTCATATTCCTCTTAAATATACTACTTCATATTCCTCTTAATTATATTACTTCATATTGCTTTTAAATATACTACTTCATATTCCTCTTAAACATATTTCTTCATATTCCTCCTAAATATACTACTTCATTTTCCTCTTCTATATATAACTTCATACTTCTCTTAAACATACTACTTCCCATTCCTCTTTAATATACTACTTCATATTCCTCTTAATTATATTACTTCATATTTCTCTTAAATATACTACTTCATATTCCTCTTAAACATATTTCTTCATATTCCTCTTAAATATACTACTTCATTTTCCTCTTAAATACATAACTGCATACTCCTCTTAAATATACTACTTCATATTCCTCTTAAACATACTACTTCATATTCCTCTTTAATATACTACTTCATATTCCTCTTAAGCATACTTCTTCATATTCCTCTTAAATATACTACTTCATTTTCCTCTTAAATATATTACTTCATACTCCTCTTAAATATACAACTTCATATTCCTCTTACACATACTACTTCATATTCCTCTTAAATATACTACTTCATATTCCTCTTAAATATACTACTGCATATTGCTCTTAAATATACTACTTTATATTGCTCTAAAACATACTACATCATATTCTTCTTAAACATACTACTTCATATTCCTCTTAAATATACTACTTCATATTCCTCTTAAACATACTACTTCATACTCCTCTTAAAAATACTACTTCATATTCATCTTAAACACACTACTTCATTTTGCTCTTAAACATACTACTTCATATTCCTCTTAAATATCCTACTTCATATTCCTCTTAAATATACTACTTCATATTGCTCTTAAACATACTACTTCATATTTCTCTTAAACATACTACTTCATATTCCTCTTAAACATACTACTTCATATTTCTCTTAAACATACTACTTCATATTCCTCTTAAACATACTACTTCATATTCCTCTTAAACATACTTCTTCATATATTCCCCTTAAATATACTACTACATATTCCTCTTAATTATATTACTTCATATTTCTCTTAAATATACTACTTCATATTGCTCCTTAACATACTTCTTCATATTTCTCTTAAACATACTACTTCATATTCCTATTAAACATACTACTTCATATTCCTCTTAAACATACTACTTCATAGTCCTCTTAAACATACTTCTTCATATTCCTCTTAAATATACTACTTCATATTCCTCTTAATTATATTACTTCATATTGCTTTTAAATATACTACTTCATATTCCTCTTAAACATATTTCTTCATATTCCTCCTAAATATACTACTTCATTTTCCTCTTATATATATAACTTCATACTTCTCTTAAACATACTACTTCATATTCCTCTTTAATATACTACTTCATATTCCTCTTAATTATATTACTTCATATTTCTCTTAAATATACTACTTCATATTCCTCTTAAACATATTTCTTCATATTCCTCTAAATATACTACTTCATTTTCCTCTTAAATACATAACTTCATACTCCTCTTAAATATACTACTTCATATTCCTCTTAAACATACTACTTCATATTCCTCTTTAATATACTACTTCATATTCCTCTTAAGCATACTTCTTCATATTCCTCTTAAATATACTACTTCATTTTCCTCTTAAATATATTACTTCATACTCCTCTTAAATATACAACTTCATATTCCTCTTAAACATACTACTTCATATTCCTCTTAAATATACTACTTTATATTCCACTTAAACATACTACTTCATATTCCTCTTACACATACTACTTCATATTCCTTTTAAACATAATACTTCATATTCCTCTTAAACATACTACTTCATATTCCTCTTAAATATACTACTTCATATTCCTCTTAAATATACTACTGCATATTGCTCTTAAATATACTACTTCATATTGCTCTTAAACATACTACATCATATTCTTCTTAAACATACTACTTCATATTCCTCTTAGATATACTACTTCATATTCCTCTTAAACATACTACTTCATATTCCTCTTAAATATACTATTTCATATTCCTCTTTAACATTTAACTTCATATTCCTCTTAAACATACTACTTCATATTCTTCTTAAACATACTACTTCATATTCCTTTTAAACATACTACTTCATATTCCTCTTAAACATACTACTTCATATTCCTCTTAAATATACTACTTCATATTCCTCTTAAATATCCTACTTCATATATCTCTTAAATAAACTACTTCATATTCCTCTTAAACATATTACTTCATATTCCTCTTAAACATACTACTTCATATTCCTCTTAAATATCCTAATTCATATTCCTCTTAAATATACGACTGCATATTCCTCTTAAATATACTACTTCATATTCATCTTAGACATAATACTTCATATTCGTCTTAAACATACTACTTCATATTCCTCTTAAACATACTACTTTATATTCCTCTTAAACATACTACTTCATATTCCTCTTTAATATACTACTTCATATTCCTCTTAAACATACTACTTCATACTCCTCTTAAAAATACTACTTCATATTCATTATAAACACACTACTTCATTTTGCTCTTAAACATACTACTTCATATTCCTCTTAAATATCCTACTTCATATTCCTCTTTAATATACTTCTTCATATTCCTCTTAAACATACTACTTCATATTCGTTTTAAACATACTACATCATATTCCTCTTAAATATACTACTTCATATTTCCCTTAAATATACTACTTCATATTCCTCTTAAACATACTACTTCATACTCCTCTTAAAAATACTACTTCATATTCATCTTAAACACACTACTTCATTTTGCTCTTAAACATACTACTTCATATTCCTCTTAAATATCCTACTTCATATTCCTCTTAAATATACTACTTCATATTGCTCTTAAACATACTACTTCATATTTCTCTTAAACATACTACTTCATATTTCTCTTAAACATACTACTTCATATTCCTCTTAAACATACTACTTCATATTTCTCTTAAACATACTACTTCATATTCCTCTTAAACATACTTCTTCATATTCCCCTTAAATATACTACTTCATATTCCTCTTAATTATATTACTTCATATTTCTCTTAAATATACTACTTCATATTGCTCTTAAACATACTTCTTCATATGTCTCTTAAACATACTACTTCATATTCCTATTAAACATACTACTTCATATTCCTCTTAAACATACTACTTCATATTCCTCTTAAACATACTACTTCATATTCCTCTTAAACATACTTCTTCATATTCCTCTTTAATATGCTACTTCATATTCCTCTTAAACATATTACTTCATATTTCTCTTAAATATACTACTTCATATTGCTCCTTAACATACTTCTTCATATTTCTCTTAAACATACTACTTCATATTCCTATTAAACATACTACTTCATATTCCTCTTAAACATACTACTTCATAGTCCTCTTAAACATACTACTTCATATTCCTCTTAAACATACTTCTTCATATTCCTCTTAAATATACTACTTCATATTCCTCTTAATTATATTACTTCATATTGCTTTTAAATATACTACTTCATATTCCTCTTAAACATATTTCTTCATATTCCTCCTAAATATACTACTTCATTTTCCTCTTATATATATAACTTCATACTTCTCTTAAACATACTACTTCCCATTCCTCTTTAATATACTACTTCATATTCCTCTTAATTATATTACTTCATATTTCTCTTAAATATACTACTTCATATTCCTCTTAAACATATTTCTTCATATTCCTCTTAAATATACTACTTCATTTTCCTCTTAAATACATAACTTCATACTCCTCTTAAATATACTACTTCATATTCCTCTTAAACATACTACTTCATATTCCTCTTTAATATACTACTTCATATTCCTCTTAAGCATACTTCTTCATATTCCTCTTAAATATACTACTTCATTTTCCTCTTAAATATATTACTTCATACTCCTCTTAAATATACAACTTCATATTCCTCTTACACATACTACTTCATATTCCTCTTAAATATACTACTTCATATTCCTCTTAAATATACTACTGCATATTGCTCTTAAATATACTACTTTATATTGCTCTAAAACATACTACATCATATTCTTCTTAAACATACTACTTCATATTCCTCTTAAATATACTACTTCATATTCCTCTTAAACATACTACTTCATATTCCTCTTAAATATACTATTTCATATTCCTCTTTAACATTTAACTTCATATTCCTCTTAAACATACTACTTCATATTCTTCTTAAACATACTACTTCATATTCCTCTTAAACATACTACTTCATATTCCTCTTAAATATACTACTTCATATTCCTCTTTAACATACTACTTCATATTCCTCTTAAACATACTACTTCATATTTCTCTTAAACATAATACTTCATATTCGTCTTAAACATACTACTTCATATTCCTCTTAAACATACTACTTCATATTCCTCTTAAACATAATACTTCATATTCGTCTAAAACATACTACTTCATATTCCTCTTAAACATACTACTGCATATTCCTCTTAAACATACTACTTCATATATCTCTTAAATATACTACTTCATATTCCTCTTAAACATATTACTTTATATTCCTCTTAAACATACTACTTCTATTCCTCTTAAATATCCTACTTCATATTCCTCTTAAATATACTACTGAATATTCGTCTTAAATATACTACTTCATATTGCTCTTAAACATACTACTTCATATTTCTCTTAAACATACTACTTCATATTCCTATTAAACATACTACTTCATATTTCTCTTAAACATACTACTTCATATTCCTCTTAAACATACTACTTCATATTCCTCTTAAACATACTTCTTCATATTCCCCTTAAATATACTACTTCATATTCCTCTTAATTATATTACTTCATATTTCTCTTAAATATACTACTTCATAT
>CATQJD010000065.1:115000-117500 GCA_958298945.1 Atherix ibis | reverse complement strand
AGAGGAAGAAGGAGAAGAAGAGGAAGAAGAGGAAGAAAGAGGAAGAGAGGAAGAAGAGGAAGATGAGAGAGAAGAGGAAAAAGAGGAAGAAGAGGAAGAAGAGGTAGAGGAAGAAGAAGAGGAAGAAGAGAAGAAGAAGAAGAAGGGGAAGAGAGGAAGAAGAGGAAGAAGAGAGAGAGGAAGAAGAGGAAGAATAGGAAGATGAGAGAGAAGAGGAAGAAGAGGAAGAAGGGGAAGAAGAGGCAGAAGAGGAAGAAGAGGAAGAACAGGAAGAAGAGAAAGAACAGGAAGAAGAGAACGAAGAAGAAGAAGAGGAAGAAGATGAAGAAGAGGAGAAGAGGAAGAAGAGGAAGAAGAGTGAGAAGAAAAGGAAGAAGAGGAAGAAGAGGAAGAAGTTAAAGAAGAGGAAGAAGAGGAAGAAGGGGAAGAAGAGGAAGAAGGGGAAGAAGAGGAAGAAGAAGAAGATGAGAGAGAAGAGGAAGAAGAGGAAGAGGATGAAGAGGAAGAAGAGGAAGAAGAAAAGGAAGAAGAGGACAAAGAGGATGAAGAAGAAGAAGAGCAGAAGAGGAAGAAGAAGAAGAAGAGGAGAAAGAGGAAGGATGAGAAGAGGAAGAAGAGGAAGAAAAGGAAGAAGAGGAAGAAGAAGAGGAAGAAGAAGAAGAAGAGGAAGAAGAGGAAGAAGAGGAAGAAGAGGAGAAGAAGAGGAAGAAGAAGAGAAAGAGGAAGAAGAAAGGAAGAATAGGAAGAAGAAGAAGAAGAGAAGAAGAGGAAGAGAGGAAGAAGATGAAGATGAGAGAGAAGAGAAGAAGAGGAATAAGAGGAAGAACAGGAAGAAGAGAAAGAAGAGGAAGAGAGAAAGAAGAAGAGGAAGAAGAGGAAGAAGAGGAAGAAGAGGAAGAATGAGGAAGAGAGGACGAAGAGGAAGAAGAGGAAGAGAGGAAGAAGAGGAAGATGAGAGAGAAGAGGAAGAAGAGGAAGAAGGGGAAGAAGAGGCAGAAGAGGAAGAAGAGGAATAAGAGGAAGAAAGGAAGAGAGAAAGAAGAGGAAGAAGAAGAAGAAGAGAAAGAAGAAGTGGAAGAAGTGGAAGAAGAAGCAGAGGAAGAGAAAAGAAGAGGAAGAAGGGGAAGAAGAGGAAGATGGGAGAGAAGAGGAAGAAGAGGAAGAGGATGAAGAGGAAGAAGAAAAGGAAGAAGAGGACAAAGAGAATGAAGAAGAAGAAGAGGAAGAAGAGGAAGAAGAAGAACAAAAGGAAGAAGAGGAAGAAGAGGAAGAAGGGGAAGAAGAGGAAGAAGGAAGAAGGAGAAGAAGAGGAAGAAGAGAAGAAGAGGAAGAAGAGGAAGAAGAGGAAGATGAGAGAGAAGAGGAAGAAGGGGAAGAAGAGGCAGACAGATGAAGAAGAGGAATAAGAGGAAGAAGGGGAAGAAGAGGAAGAAGAGGAAGAAGGAGAAGAAGAGGAAGAAGAGGAAGAAGAGGAAGAAGAGGAAGAAGAGGAAGATGAGAGAGAAGAGGAAGAAGAGGAAGAAGGGGAAGAAGAGGGAGAAGAGGAAGAAGAGGAATAAGAGGAAGAAGAGTGAGAAGAAAAGGAACGAAGAGGAAGAAGAGGCAGAAGAGGAAGAAGAGGTAGAGGAAGAAGAAGAGGAAGAAGAGGAAGAAGAAGAAGAAGAAGAAGAGGTAAGAAGAGGAAGAAGATGAAGATGAGAGAGAAGAGGAAGAAAAGGAAGAAGGGGAAGAAGAGGAAGAAGAGGAAGAAGAGAATAAGAGGAAGAAGAGGAGAAGAGGAAGAAGAGGAAGAAGAGGAAGAAGAGGAAGAAGAGGAAGAAGAGGAAGAAGAGAGGAAGAAGAGGAAGAAGAGGAAGAAGAGAGAAGAGGAAGAAGAAGAGAAGAAGAGGAAGAAGAGGAAGAAGAGGAAGGAGAGGAAGAGAGGAAGAAGAGGAAGAAGAGGAAGAAGAGGAAGAAGAGGAACAAGAGGAAGAAGAGGAACAAGAGAAGAGGGAAGAATAGGAAGAGAGGAAGAAGAGGAAGAAGAGGAAGAAGAGGAAGATGAGAGAGAAGAGGAAGAAGAGGAAGAGGATGAAGAAGAGGCAGAAGAGGAAGAAGAGGAATAAGAGGAAGAGGAAGAAGAGGAAGAAGAGGAAGAAGATGAAGATGAGAGAGAAGAGGAAGAAAGGAAGAAGAGGAAGAAGATGAAGATGAGAGAGAAGAGGAAGAAGAGGAAGAAGGGGAAGAAGAGGAATAGGAGGAAGAACAGGAAGAAGCGAAAGTAGAGGAAGAAGAGAAAGAAGAGATAGAAGAAGAGGAAGAAGAGAAAGAAGAGGAAGAAGAGGAAGAAGAGGAAGATGAGAGAGAAGAGGAAGAAGTGGAAGAAGAGGAAGAAGAGGAAGAAGAGGAAGAGCGGAAGAAGAGGAAGAAGAGGGAAGAAGAGGAAGAAGAAGAGGAAGAAGAGGAGAAGAGGAAGAAGAGGAAGAAGAGGAAGAAGAGAGAAAGAAAGAAGAAGAGGAAG
>CATQJD010000064.1:1200000-1551842 GCA_958298945.1 Atherix ibis | reverse complement strand
TAGTATATTTAAGAGGAATATGAAGTAGTATGTTTAAGGGGAATATGAAGTAGTATGCTTAAGATGAATATGAAGTGGTATATTTAAGAGGAATATGAAGTAGTATATTTAAGAGGAATATGAAGTAGTATGTTTAAGAGGAATATGAAGTAGTATGTTTAAGAGGAATATGAAGTGGTATATTTAAGAAGAATATGAAGTAGCATATTTAAGAGGAACATGAAGTAGTATGTTTAAGAGGAATAAGAAGTAGTATGTTTAAGAGGAATATGTAGTAGTATGTTTAAGAGGAATATGAAGTAGTATGTTTAAGAGGAATATGAAGTAGTATGTTTAAGAGGAATATGAAGTAGTATGTTTAGGAGGAATATGAAGTAGTATGTTTAAGAGAAATATGAAGTAGTATATTTAAGAGGAATATGACGCAGTATATTTAAAAGGAATATGAAGTAGTATGTTTAAGAGGAATATGAAGTAGTATGTTTAAGATGAATATGAAGTAGTATATTTAAGAGGAATATGAAGTAGTATATTTAAGAGGAATATGAAGTGGTATGTTTGAGAGGAATATGAAGTAGTATGTTTAAGAGGAATATGAAGTAGTATGTTTAAGAGGAATATGAACTAGTATGTTTAAGAGGAATATGAAGTAGTATGTTTAAGAGGAATATGAAATAGTATATTTAAGGGGAATATGAAGTAGTATGTTTAAGAGGAATAGGAAGTAGTATGTTTAAGAGGAATATGAAGTAGCATGTTTAAGAGGAATGTGAAGTAGTATGTTTAAGAGGAATATGAAGTAGTATATTTAAGAGGAATATGAAGTAGTATGGTTAAGAGGAATATGAAGTAGTATGCTTAAGAGGAATATGAAGTAGTATGTTTAAGAGGAATATGAAGTATTATATTTAAGGCGAATATGAAGTAGTATGTTTAAGAGGAATATGAAGTAGTATGTTTAAGAGGAATATGAAGTAGTATGTTTTAGAGGAATATGAAGTAGTATGTTTAAGAGGAATATGCAGTAGTATGTTTAAGAGGAATTTGAAGTAGTATGTTTCAGAGGAATATGAAGTAGTATATTTAAGAGGAATATGAAGTAGTATGTTTAAGAGGAATATGAAGTAGTATATTTAAGAGGAATATGAACAAGTATATTTAAGAGGAATATGAAGTAGTCTATTTAAGAGGAATATGAAGTAGTATGTTTAAGAGGAATATGAAGTAGTCTGTTTAAGAGGAAAATGAAGTAGTATGTTTAAGAGGAATATGAAATAGTATGTTTAAGAGGAATATGAAGTAGTATATTTAAGGGGAATATGAAGTAGTATGTCTAAGAGGAATAGGAAGTAGTATGTTTAAGAGGAATATGAAGTAGCATGTTTAAGAGGAATGTGAAGTAGTATGTTTAAGAGGAATATGAAGTAGTATATTTAAGAGGAATATGAAGTAGTATGGTTAAGAGGAATATGAAGTCGTATGCTTAAGAGGAATATGAAGTAGTATGTTTAAGTGGAATATGAAGTATTATATTTAAGGCGAATATGAAGTAGTATGTTTAAGAGGAATATGAAGTAGTATGTTTAAGAGGAATATGAAGTAGTATGTTTTAGAGGAATATGAAGTAGTATGTTTAAGAGGAATATGCAGTAGTATGTTTAAGAGGAATTTGAAGTAGTATGTTTCAGAGGAATATGAAGTAGTATATTTAAGAGGAATATGAAGTAGTATGTTTAAGAGGAATATGAAGTAGTATATTTAAGAGGAATATGAACAAGTATATTTAAGAGGAATATGAAGTAGTCTATTTAAGAGGAATATGAAGTAGTATGTTAAAGAAGAATATGAAGTAGTATGTTTAAGAGGAATATGAAGTAGTATATTTAAGAGGAATATGAAGTAGTATGCTTAAGGGGAATATGAAGTAGTATGCTTAAGATGAATATGAAGTGGTATATTTAAGAGGAATATGAAGTAGTATATTTAAGAGGAATATGAAGTAGTATGTTTAAGAGGAATATGAAGTAGTATGTTTAAGAGGAATATGAAGTGGTATATTTAAGAAGAATATGAAGTAGCATATTTAAGAGGAACATGAAGTAGTATGTTTAAGAGGAATAAGAAGTAGTATGTTTAAGAGGAATATGTAGTAGTATGTTTAAGAGGAATATGAAGTAGTATGTTTAAGAGGAATATGAAGTAGTATGTTTAAGAGGAATATGAAGTAGTATGTTTAGGAGGAATATGAAGTAGTATGTTTAAGAGAAATATGAAGTAGTATATTTAAGAGGAATATGACGCAGTATATTTAAAAGGAATATGAAGTAGTATGTTTAAGAGGAATATGAAGTAGTATGTTTAAGATGAATATGAAGTAGTATATTTAAGAGGAATATGAAGTAGTATATTTAAGAGGAATATGAAGTGGTATGTTTGAGAGGAATATGAAGTAGTATGTTTAAGAGGAATATGAAGTAGTATGTTTAAGAGGAATATGAACTAGTATGTTTAAGAGGAATATGAAGTAGTATGTTTAAGAGGAATATGAAATAGTATATTTAAGAGGAATTTGAAGTAGTATGTTTAAGAGCAAAATGAAGTAACATGTTTAAGAGGAATGTGTAGTAGTATGTTTAAGATGAATATGAAGTAGTATTTTTAAGAGGAATATAAAGTAGTATGTTTAAGAGGAATATGAAGTAGTCTGTTTAAGAGGAAAATGAAGTAGTATGTTTAAGAGGAATAAGAAATAGTATGTTTAAGAGGAATGTGAAGTAGTATGTTTAAGAGGAATATGAAGTAGTATATTTAAGAGGAATATGAAGTAGTATGGTTAAGAGGAATATGAAGTAGTATGCTTAAGAGGAATATGAAGTAGTATGTTTAAGAGGAATATGAAGTATTATATTTAAGGCGAATATGAAGTAGTATGTTTAAGAGGAATATGAAGTAGTATGTTTAAGAGGAATATGAAGTAGTATATTTAAGAGGATTATGAACAAGTATATTTAAGAGGAATATGAAGTGGTATATTTAAGAGGAATATGAAGTAGTATGTTAAAGAGGAATATGAAGTAGTATGTTTAAGAGGAATATGAAGTAGTATGTTTAAGAGGAATATGAAGTAGTATGTTTAAGAGGAATATGAAGTAGTATGTTTAAGATGAATATGAAGTAGTATGTTTAAGATGAATATGAAGTAGTATATTTAAGAGGAATATGAAGTAGTATGTTTAAGAAGAATATGAAGTAGTATGTTTAAGAGGAATATGAAGTAGTATGTTTAAGAGGAATATGAAGTAGTATGTTTAAGAGGAATATGAAGTATTATATTTAAGATGAATATGAATTAGTATATTTAAGAAGAATATGAAGTAATATGTTTAAGAGGAATATGAAGTGGTATGTTTAAGAGGAATATGAAGTAGTATGTTTTAGAGGAATATGAAGTAGTATGTTTAAGAGGAATATGCAGTAGTATGTTTAAGAGGAATTTGAAGTAGTATGTTTCAGAGGAATATGACGTAGTATATTTAAGAGGAATATGAAGTAGTATGTTTAAGAGGAATATGAAGTAGTATATTTAAGAGGAATATGAACAAGTATATTTAAGAGGAATATGAACTAGTCTATTTAAGAGGAATATGAAGTAGTATGTTAAAGAAGAATATGAAGTAGTATGTTTAAGAGGAATATGAAGTAGTATATTTAAGAGGAATATGAAGTAGTATGTTTAAGGGGAATATGAAGTAGTATGCTTAAGATGAATATGAAGTGGTATATTTAAGAGGAATATGAAGTAGTATATTTAAGAGGAATATGAAGTAGTATGTTTAAGAGGAATATGAAGTAGTATGTTTAAGAGGAATATGAAGTGGTATATTTAAGAAGAATATGAAGTAGCATATTTAAGAGGAACATGAAGTAGTATGTTTAAGAGGAATAAGAAGTAGTATGTTTAAGAGGAATATGTAGTAGTATGTTTAAGAGGAATATGAAGTAGTATGTTTAACAGGAATATGAAGTAGTATGTTTAAGAGGAATATGAAGTAGTATGTTTAGGAGGAATATGAAGTAGTATGTTTAAGAGAAATATGAAGTAGTATATTTAAGAGGAATATGACGCAGTATATTTAAAAGGAATATGAAGTAGTATGTTTAAGAGGAATATGAAGTAGTATGTTTAAGATGAATATGAAGTAGTATATTTAAGAGGAATATGAAGTAGTATATTTAAGAGGAATATGAAGTGGTATGTTTGAGAGGAATATGAATTAGTATGTTTAAGAGGAATATGAAGTAGTATGTTTAAGAGGAATATGAACTAGTATGTTTAAGAGGAATATGAAGTAGTATGTTTAAGAGGAATATGAAATAGTATATTTAAGGGGAATATGAAGTAGTATGTTTAAGAGGAATAGGAAGTAGTATGTTTAAGAGGAATATGAAGTAGCATGTTTAAGAGGAATGTGAAGTAGTATGTTTAAGAGGAATATGAAGTAGTATATTTAAGAGGAATATGAAGTAGTATGGTTAAGAGGAATATGAAGTAGTATGCTTAAGAGGAATATGAAGTAGTATGTTTAAGAGGAATATGAAGTATTATATTTAAGGCGAATATGAAGTAGTATGTTTAAGAGGAATATGAAGTAGTATGTTTAAGAGGAATATGAAGTAGTATGTTTTAGAGGAATATGAAGTAGTATGTTTAAGAGGAATATGCAGTAGTATGTTTAAGAGGAATTTGAAGTAGTATGTTTCAGAGGAATATGAAGTAGTATATTTAAGAGGAATATGAAGTAGTATGTTTAAGAGGAATATGAAGTAGTATATTTAAGAGGAATATGAACAAGTATATTTAAGAGGAATATGAAGTAGTCTATTTAAGAGGAATATGAAGTAGTATGTTTAAGAGGAATATGAAGTAGTCTGTTTAAGAGGAAAATGAAGTAGTATGTTTAAGAGGAATATGAAATAGTATGTTTAAGAGGAATATGAAGTAGTATATTTAAGGGGAATATGAAGTAGTATGTCTAAGAGGAATAGGAAGTAGTATGTTTAAGAGGAATATGAAGTAGCATGTTTAAGAGGAATGTGAAGTAGTATGTTTAAGAGGAATATGAAGTAGTATATTTAAGAGGAATATGAAGTAGTATGGTTAAGAGGAATATGAAGTCGTATGCTTAAGAGGAATATGAAGTAGTATGTTTAAGTGGAATATGAAGTATTATATTTAAGGCGAATATGAAGTAGTATGTTTAAGAGGAATATGAAGTAGTATGTTTAAGAGGAATATGAAGTAGTATGTTTTAGAGGAATATGAAGTAGTATGTTTAAGAGGAATATGCAGTAGTATGTTTAAGAGGAATTTGAAGTAGTATGTTTCAGAGGAATATGAAGTAGTATATTTAAGAGGAATATGAAGTAGTATGTTTAAGAGGAATATGAAGTAGTATATTTAAGAGGAATATGAACAAGTATATTTAAGAGGAATATGAAGTAGTCTATTTAAGAGGAATATGAAGTAGTATGTTAAAGAAGAATATGAAGTAGTATGTTTAAGAGGAATATGAAGTAGTATATTTAAGAGGAATATGAAGTAGTATGCTTAAGGGGAATATGAAGTAGTATGCTTAAGATGAATATGAAGTGGTATATTTAAGAGGAATATGAAGTAGTATATTTAAGAGGAATATGAAGTAGTATGTTTAAGAGGAATATGAAGTAGTATGTTTAAGAGGAATATGAAGTGGTATATTTAAGAAGAATATGAAGTAGCATATTTAAGAGGAACATGAAGTAGTATGTTTAAGAGGAATAAGAAGTAGTATGTTTAAGAGGAATATGTAGTAGTATGTTTAAGAGGAATATGAAGTAGTATGTTTAAGAGGAATATGAAGTAGTATGTTTAAGAGGAATATGAAGTAGTATGTTTAGGAGGAATATGAAGTAGTATGTTTAAGAGAAATATGAAGTAGTATATTTAAGAGGAATATGACGCAGTATATTTAAAAGGAATATGAAGTAGTATGTTTAAGAGGAATATGAAGTAGTATGTTTAAGATGAATATGAAGTAGTATATTTAAGAGGAATATGAAGTAGTATATTTAAGAGGAATATGAAGTGGTATGTTTGAGAGGAATATGAAGTAGTATGTTTAAGAGGAATATGAAGTAGTATGTTTAAGAGGAATATGAACTAGTATGTTTAAGAGGAATATGAAGTAGTATGTTTAAGAGGAATATGAAATAGTATATTTAAGAGGAATTTGAAGTAGTATGTTTAAGAGCAAAATGAAGTAACATGTTTAAGAGGAATGTGTAGTAGTATGTTTAAGATGAATATGAAGTAGTATTTTTAAGAGGAATATAAAGTAGTATGTTTAAGAGGAATATGAAGTAGTCTGTTTAAGAGGAAAATGAAGTAGTATGTTTAAGAGGAATAAGAAATAGTATGTTTAAGAGGAATATGAAGTAGTATATTTAAGGGGAATATGAAGTAGTATGTTTAAGAGGAATAGGAAGTAGTATGTTTAAGAGGAATATGAAGTAGCATGTTTAAGAGGAATGTGAAGTAGTATGTTTAAGAGGAATATGAAGTAGTATATTTAAGAGGAATATGAAGTAGTATGGTTAAGAGGAATATGAAGTAGTATGCTTAAGAGGAATATGAAGTAGTATGTTTAAGAGGAATATGAAGTATTATATTTAAGGCGAATATGAAGTAGTATGTTTAAGAGGAATATGAAGTAGTATGTTTAAGAGGAATATGAAGTAGTATATTTAAGAGGATTATGAACAAGTATATTTAAGAGGAATATGAAGTGGTATATTTAAGAGGAATATGAAGTAGTATGTTAAAGAGGAATATGAAGTAGTATGTTTAAGAGGAATATGAAGTAGTATGTTTAAGAGGAATATGAAGTAGTATGTTTAAGAGGAATATGAAGTAGTATGTTTAAGATGAATATGAAGTAGTATGTTTAAGATGAATATGAAGTAGTATATTTAAGAGGAATATGAAGTAGTATGTTTAAGAAGAATATGAAGTAGTATGTTTAAGAGGAATATGAAGTAGTATGTTTAAGAGGAATATAAACTAGTATGTTTAAGGGGAATATGAAGTAGTATGTTTAAGAGGAATATGAAATAGAATATTTAAGAGGAATTTGAAGTAGTATGTTTAAGAGCAAAATGAAGTAACATGTTTAAGAGGAATGTGTAGTAGTATGTTTAAGATGAATATGAAGTAGTATATTTAAGAGGAATATAAAGTAGTATGTTTAAGAGGAATATGAAGTAGTCTGTTTAAGAGGAAAATGAAGTAGTATGTTTAAGAGGAATATGAAGTAGTCTGTTTAAGAGGAAAATGAAGTAGTATGTTTAAGAGGAATATGAAATAGTATGTTTAAGAGGAATATGAAGTAGTATGTTTAAGGGGAATATGAAGTAGTATGTTTAAGAGGAATAGGAAGTAGTATGTTTAAGAGGAATATGAAGTAGCATGTTTAAGATGAATATGAAGTAGTATGTTTAAGAGGAATATGAAGTAGTATATTTAAGAGGAATATGAAGTAGTATGGTTAAGAGGAATAACAAGTAGTATGGTTAAGAGGAATATGAAGTAGTATGTTTAAGAGGAATATGAAGTATTATATTTAAGGCGAATATGAAGTAGTATGTTTAAGAGGAATATGAAGTAGTATGTTTAAGAGGAATATGAAGTAGTATATTTAAGAGGATTATGAACAAGTATATTTAAGAGGAATATGAAGTGGTATATTTAAGAGGAATATGAAGTAGTATGTTAAAGGGGAATATGAAGTAGTATGTTTAAGAGGAATATGAAGTAGTATGTTTAAGAGGAATATGAAGTAGTATGTTTAAGAGGAATATGAAGTAGTATGTTTAAGATGAATATGAAGTAGTATATTTAAGAGGAATATGAAGTAGTATATTTAAGAGGAATATGAAGTAGTATGTTTAAGAGGAATATGAAGTAGTATGTTTAAGAGGAATATGAAGTAGTATGTTCAAGAGGAATATAAAGTAGTATGTTTTAGAGGAATATGCAGTAGTATGTTTAAGAGGAATATGAAGTAGTATGTTAAAGAGGAATATGAAGTAGTGTGTTTAAGAGGAATCTGAAGTAGTATGTTTAAGAGGAATATAAAGTAGTATGTTTAAGAGGAATATGAAGTACTATATTTAAGAGGAACATCAAGTAGTATATTTAACAGGAATATGAAGTATTATGTTTAAGAGTAATATAAAGTAACATAGTATGTTTAAGAGAAATATGAAGTTGTATGTTTAAGAGGAATATGAAGTAGCATATTTAAGAGGAATATGAAGTAGAATGTTTAAGAGAAATATGAAGTAGTATATTTAAGAGGAATATGAAGCAGTATATTAAAGATGAATATGAAGTAGTATGTTTAAGAGGAATATGAAGTAGTATGTGTAAGAGGAACATGAAGTAGTATTTTTAAGAGGAATATGAAGTAGTATATTTAAGAGGAATATGAAGTAGTATATTTAAGAGGAATATGAAGTAGTATGTTTAAAAGGAATCTGAAGTAGTATATTTAAGAGGAATATGAAGTAGTATATTTAAGAGGAATATGAAGTAGTATGTTTAAGAGGAATATGAAGTAGTATGTTTAAGACAAATATGAAGTAGTATATTTAAGAGGAATATGAAGTAGTATATTTAAGAGGAATATGAAGTAGTCTGTTTAAGAGGAATATGAAGTAGTATATTTAAGAGGAATATGAAGTAGTATGTTTAAGATAAATATTAAGAAGTATGTTTAAGAGGAATATGAAGTAGTATGTTTAAGAGGAATATGAAGTAGTATGTTTAAGAGGAATATGAAGTAGTATGTTCAAGAGGAATATAAAGTAGTATGTTTTAGAGGAATATGCAGTAGTATGTTTAAGAGGAATATGAAGTAGTATGTTAAAGAGGAATATGAAGTAGTGTGTTTAAGAGGAATCTGAAGTAGTATGTTTAAGAGGAATATAAAGTAGTATGTTTAAGAGGAATATGAAGTAGTAAATTTAAGAGGAATATCAAGTAGTATATTTAAGAGGAATATGAAGTATAATGTTTAAGAGGAATATAAAGTAACATAGTATGTTTAAGAGAAATATGAAGTTGTATGTTTAAGAGGAATATGAAGTAGTATATTTAAGAGGAATATGAAGTAGAATGTTTAAGAGAAATATGAAGTAGTATATTTAAGAGGAATATGAAGTAGTATGTTTAAGATGAATATGAAGTAGTATGTGTAAGAGGAATATGAAGCACTATGTTTAAGAGGAATATGAAGCAGTTTGCTTAGGAGGAATATGAAGTAGTATGTTTAAGAGGAATATGAAGTAGTATGTTTAAGAGGAATATGAAGCAGTATATTTAATAGGAATATGAAGTA
The DNA here is from genome assembly GCA_958298945.1 of Atherix ibis. NCBI lineage: Eukaryota > Metazoa > Arthropoda > Insecta > Diptera > Athericidae > Atherix > Atherix ibis. The sequence continues at coordinate 1,542,405 of CATQJD010000064.1, read as the reverse complement.
GTATATTTAAGAGGAATATGAAATAATATGTTAAAGAGGAATATGAAGTAGTATGTTTAAGAGGAATATGAAGTAGTATATTTAAGAGGAATGGGGAATTGTATTTTTAAGAGGAATATGAAGTAGAATATTGAAGATGAATATGAAGTAGTATATTTAAGAGGAATATGAAGTAGTATGTTTAAAATGAATATGAAGTAGTATGTTTAGGAGGAATATGAAGTAGTATGTTTAAGAGGAATATGAAGTATTATATTTAAGAGGAATATGAAGTAGTATATTTAAGAGGAATATGAAGTAGTATATGTAAGAGGAATATGAAGTAGTATATTTAGGAGGAATATGAAGTAGTATGTTTAAGAGGAATATGAAGTATTATATTTAAGAGGAATATGAAGTAGTATATTTAAGAGGAATATGAAGTAGTATATATAAGAGGAATATGAAGTAGTATATTTAAGAGTAATATGAAGTAGTATATTTAAGAGGAATATGAATTAGTATATTTAAGAAGAATATGAAGTAGTATGGTTAAGAGGAATATGAAGTGGTATGTTTAAGAGGAATATGAAGTAGTATGTTTAAGAGGAATATGAAGTAGTATGTTTAAAAGGAATATGCAGTAGTATGTATAAGAGGAATATGAAGTAGTATGTTTCAGAGGAATATGAAGTAGTATATTTAAGAGGAATATGAAGTAGTATGCTTAAGAGGAATATGAAGTAGTATATTTAAGAGGAATATGAAGAAGTATATTTAAGAGGAATATGAAGTAGTATATTTAAGAGGAATATGAAGTAGTATATTTAAGAGGAATATGAAGGAGTATGTTTAAGAGGAATATGAAGTAGAATGTTTAAGAGGAATATGAAGTAGTATGTTTAAGAGGAATATGAAGTAGTATGTTTAAGAGGAATATGAACTAGTATGTTTAAGAGGAATATGAAGTAGTATGTTTAAGAGGAATATGAAGTAGTATGTTTAAGAGGAATATGAAGTAGTATATTTAAGAGGAATTTGAAGTAGTATGTTTAAGAGCAAAATGAAGTAGCATGTTTAAGAGGAATATGTAGTAGTATGTTTAAGATGAATATGAAGTAGTATATTTAAGAGGAATATAAAGTAGTATGTTTAAAAGGAATATGAACTAGTCTGTTTAAGAGGAAAATGAAGTAGTATGTTTAAGGGGAATATGAAATAGTATGTTTAAGAGGAATATGAAGTAGTATGTTTAAGGGGAATATGAAGTAGTATGTTTAAGAGGAATATGAAGTAGCATGTTTAAGAGGAATATGAAGTAGTATGTTTAAGAGGAATATGAAGTAGTATGTTTAAGAGGAATATGAAGTAGTATATTTAAGATGAATATGAAGTATTATGGTTAAGAGGAATATGAAATAGTATGTTTAAGAGGAATATGAAGTATTATGTTTAAGAGGAATATGAAGTAGTATATTTAAGGGGAATATGAAGTAGTATGTTTAAGAGGAATATGAAGTAGTATGTTTAAGAGGAATATGAAGTAGTGTGTTTAAGAGGAATATGAAGTAGTATGTTTAAGAGGAATATGAAGTAGTATATTTAAGAGGAATATGAAGTAGTATGTTTAAGAGGAATTTGAAGTAGTATGTTTAAGAGGAATATGAAGCAGTATATTTAATAGGAATATGAAATAGTATGTTTAAGAGGAATATGAAGTAGTATGTTTAAGAGGAATATGAAGTAGTATTTTTAAGAGGAATATAAAGTAGTATGCTTAAGAGGAATATAAAGTAGTATATTTAAGAGGAATGTGAAGTAGTATGTTTAAAAGGATTATGAAGTAGTATGTTTAAGAGGAATATGAAGTAGTATGTTTAAGAGGAATATGAAGTAGTATGTTTAAGAGGAATATGAAGTAGTATGTTTAAGAGGAATATGAAGTAGTATATTTAAGAGGAATATGAAGTATTATGTTTAAGAGGACAATGAAGTAGTATGTTTAAGACGAATATGAAGTAATATTTTTAAGAGGAATATGAAGTAGTATGTTTAAGAGGAATATGAAGTAGTATGTTTAAGAGGAATATGAAGTAGTATGTTTAAGAGGAATATGAAGTAGTATGTTTAAGAGGAATATGAAGTAGTATGTTTAAGAGGAATATGAAGTAGTATGTTTAAGAGGAATATGAAGTTTTATGTTTAAGAGGAAAATGAAGTAGTATATTTAAGATGAATTTGAAGTAGTATGTTTAAGAGGAATATGAAGTAGCATGTTTAAGAGGAATATGTAGTGGTATGTTTAAGATGAATATGAAGTAGTATATTTAAGAGGAAAATGAAGTAGTATGTTTAAGAGGAATATGAAGTAGTATGTTTAAGAGGAATATGAAATAGTATGTTTAAGAGGAATATAAGTAGTATGTTTAAGAGGAATATGAAGTAGTATGTTTAAGAGGAAAATGAAGTAGTATGTTTAAGAGAAATATGAAGTAGTATGTTTAAGAGGAATATGAAAGAGTATGTTTAAGAGGAATATGAAGTAGTATATTTAAGAGCAATATGAAGTAGTATGTTTAAGAAGAATATGAAGTAGTATGTTTAAGAGGAATATGAAGTAGTATGTTTAAGAGGAATATGAAGTAGTATATTTAAGAGGAATATTAAGTAGTATGTTTAAGAGGAATATGAAGTAGTATATTTAAGGGGAATATGAAGTAGTATGTTTAAGAGGAATATGAAGTAGTATGTTTTAGAGGAATATGAAGTAGTATGTTTAAGAGGAATATGAAGCAGTATATTTAAGATGAATATGAAGTAGTATGTTTAAGAGGAATATGAAGTAGTATGTGTAAGAGGAACATGAAGTAGTATTTTTAAGAGGAATATGAAGTAATATATTTAAGAGGAATATGAAGTAGTATATTTAAGAGGAATATGAAGTAGTATGTTTAAGAGGAATCTGAAGTAGTATATTTAAGAGGAATAAGAAGTAGTATATTTAAGAGGAATATGAAGTAGTATATTTAAGAGGAATATGAAGTAGTATGTTTAAGACAAATATGAAGTAGTATATTTAAGAGGAATATGAAGTAGTATATTTAAGAGGAATATGAAGTAGTCTGTTTAAGAGGAATATGAAGTAGTATATTTAAGAGGAATATGAATTAATATGTTTAAGATAAATATTAAGTAGTTTGTTTAAGAGGAATATGAAGTAGTATGTTTAAGAGGAATATGAAGTAGTATGTTTAAGAGGAATATGAAGTAGTATGTTCAAGAGGAATATAAAGTAGTAAGTTTTAGAGGAATATGCAGTAGTATGTTTAAGAGGAATATGAAATAGTATGTTAAAGAGGAATATGAAGTAGTGTGTTTAAGAGGAATCTGAAGTAGTATGTTTAAGAGGAATATGAAGTAGTATGTTTAAGAGGAATATGAAGTAGTATATTTAAGAGGAATATCAAGTAGTATATTTAAGAGGAATATGAAGTATTATGTTTAAGAGGAATATAAAGTAACATAGTATGTTTAAGAGAAATATGAAGTTGTATGTTTAAGAGGAATATGAAGTAGTATATTTAAGAGGAATATGAAGTAGAATGTTTAAGAGGAATATGAAGTAGTATATTTAAGAGGAATATGAAGTAGTATGTTTAAGATGAATATGAAGTAGTATGTGTAAGAGGAATATGAAGCACTATGCTTAAGAGGAATATGAAGTAGTTTGTTTAGGAGGAATATGAAGTAGTATGTTTAAGAGGAATATGAAGTAGTATGTTTAAGAGGAATATGAAGCAGTATATTTAATAGGAATATGAAGTAGTATATTTAAGAGGAATATGAAATAATATGTTAAAGAGGAATATGAAGTAGTATGCTTAAGAGGAATATGAAGTAGTATATTTAAGAGGAATGGGGAATTGTATTTTTAAGAGGAATATGAAGTAGAATATTGAAGATGAATATGAAGTAGTATATTTAAGAGGAATATGAAGTAGTATGTTTAAAATGAATATGAAGTAGTATGTTTAAGAGGAATATGAAGTAGTATGTTTAAGAGGAATATGAATTAGTATGTTTAAGAGGAATATGAAGTAGTATGTTTAAGAGGAATATGAAGTAGTGTATTTAAGACGAATATGAAGTAGAATGTTTAAGAGGAATATGAAGTAGTATATTTAAGACGAATATGAAGTAGTATGTTTAAGATGAATATGAAGTAGTATGTGCAAGAGGAATACGAAGAACTATGTTTAAGAGGAATATGAAGTAGTTTGTTTAGGAGGAATATGAAGTAGTATGTTTAAGAGGAATATGAAGTAGTATGTTTAAGAAGAATATGAAGTAGTATGTCCAAGAGGAATATGAAGTAGTATGTTAGGAAGGAATATGAAGTAGTATGTTCAAGATGAATATGAAGTAGTATGTTTAAGAGGAATATGAAGTAGTATGTTTAAGAGGAATAAGAAGTAGTATGTTTAAGAGGAATATGAAGTAGTATGTTTAAGATGAATATGAAGTAGTATATTTAAGAGGAATATGAAGTAGTATATTTAAGAGGAATATGAAGTAGTATGTTTAAAAGGAATATAAAGTAGTATGTTTAAGAGGAATATGAAGTAGTATGTTTAAGAGGAATATGAAGTGGTATATTTAAGAGGAATATGAAGTAGTTTGTTTAGGAGGAATATGAAGTAGTATGTTTAAGAGGAATATGAAGCAGTATGTTTAAGAAGAATATGAAGTAGTATGTTCAAGAGGAATATGAAGTAGTATGTTAGGAAGGAATATGAAGTAGTATGTTCAAGATGAATATGAAGTAGTATATTTAAGGGGAATATGAAGTAGTATGTTAAAGATAAATATGAAGTAGTATGTTTTAGAGGAATATGAAGCACTATGTTTAAGAGGAATATGAAGTAGAATGTTTAAGAGGAATATGAAGTAGTATGTTTAAGAGGAATATGAAGTAGTATGTTTAAGAAGAATATGAAGTAGTATATTCAAGAGAAATATGAAGTAGTATGTTTGAGAGGAATATGAAGTAGTATGTTCAAGAGGAATATGAAGTAGTATGTTTAAGAGGAATATGAAGTAGTATGTTTAAGAGGAATATGAAGTAGTATGTTTAAGAGGAATATGAAGTAGCATGTTTAAGAGGAATATGAAGTAGTATATTTAAGATGAATATGAAGTAGTATATTTAAGAGGAATATGAAGTAGTATATTTAAGAAGAATATGAAGTAGTATGTTTAAGAGGAATATGAAGTAGTATGCTTAAGAGGAATATGAAGTAGTATGTTTAAGAGGAATATGAAGTGGTATATTTAAGAGGAATATGAAGTAGTATATTTAAGAGGAATATGAAGTAGTATGTTTAAGAGGAATAAGAAGTAGTATGTTTAAGAGGAATATGTAATAGTATGTTTAAGAGGAATATGAAGTAGTATGTTTAAGAGGAATATGAAGTAGTATGTTTAAGAGGAATATGAAGTAGTATGTTTAGGAGGAATATGAAGTAGTATGTTTAAGAGGAATATGAAGTAGTATATTTAAGAGGAATATGAAGCAGTATATATTAAAGGTATATGAAGTAGTATATTTAAGAGGAATATGAACTAGTATATTTAAGAGTAATATGAAGTAGTATATTTAAGATGAATATGAATTAGTATATTTAAGAAGAATATGAAGTAATATGTTTAAGAGGAATATGAAGTGGTATGTTTAAGAGGAATATGAAGTAGTATGTTTTAGAGGAATATAAAGTAGTATGTTTAAGAGGAATATGCAGTAGTATGTTTAAGAGGAATTTGAAGTAGTATGTTTCAGAGGAATATGAAGTAGTATATTTAAGAGGAATATGAAGTAGTATGTTTAAGAGGAATATGAAGTAGTATATTTAAGAGGAATATGAACAAGTATATTTAAGAGGAATATGAAGTAGTCTATTTAAGAGGAATATGAAGTAGTATGTTAAAGAGGAATATGAAGTAGTATGTTTAAGAGGAATATGAAGTAGTATATTTAAGAGGAATATGAAGTAGTATATTTAAGGGGAATATGAAGTAGTATGTTTAAGAGGAATTTGAAGTAGTATGTTTCAGAGGAATATGAAGTAGTATATTTAAGAGGAATATGAAGTAGTATGTTTAAGAGGAATATGAAGTAGTATATTTAAGAGGAATATGAACAAGTATATTTAAGAGGAATATGAAGTAGTCTATTTAAGAGGAATATGAAGTAGTATGTTAAAGAGGAATATGAAGTAGTATGTTTAAGAGGAATATGAAGTAGTATATTTAAGAGGAATATGAAGTAGTATATTTAAGGGGAATATGAAGTAGTATGTTTGAGATGAATATGAAGTGGTATATTTAAGAGGAATATGAAGTAGTATATTTAAGAGGAATATGAAGTAGTATGTTTAAGAGGAATATGAAGTAGTATGTTTAAGAGGAATATGAAGTGGTATATTTAAGAGGAATATGAAGTAGTATATTTAAGAGGAATATAAAGTAGTATGTTTAAGAGGAATAAGAAGTAGTATGTTTAAGAGGAATATGTAGTAGTATGTTTAAGAGGAATATGAAGTAGTATGTTTAAGAGGAATATGAAGTAGTATGTTTAAGAGGAATATGAAGTAGTATGTTTAGGAGGAATATGAAGTAGTATGTTTAAGAGAAATATGAAGTAGTATATTAAAGAGGAATATGACGCAGTATATTTAAAAGGAATATGAAGTAGTATGTTTAAGAGGAATATGAAGTAGTATGTTTAAGATGAATATGAAGCAGTATATTTAAGAGGAATATGAAGTAGTATATTTAAGAGGAATATTAAGTAGTATGTTTAAGAGGAATATGAAGTAGTATGTTTAAGAGAAATATGAAGTAGTATGTTTAAGAGGAATATGAACTAGTATGTTTAAGATGAATATGAAGTAGTATGTTTAAGAGGAATATGAAAGAGTATATTTAAGAGGAATTTGAAGTAGTATGTTTAAGAGCAAAATGAAGTAACATGTTAAAGAGGAATGTGTAGTAGTATGTTTAAGATGAATATGAAGTAGTATATTTAAGAGGAATATAAAGTAGTATGTTTAAGAGGAATATGAAGTAGTCTGTTTAAGAGGAAAATGAAGTAGTATGTTTAAGAGGAATATGAAATAGTATGTTTAAGAGGAATATGAAGTAGTATGTTTAAGGGGAATATGAAGTAGTAGGTTTAAGAGGAATAGGAAGTAGTATGTTTAAGAGGAATATGAAGTAGCATGTTTAAGAGGAATATGAAGTAGTATGTTTGAGAGGAATATGAAGTAGTATATTTAAGAGGAATATGAAGTAGTATGGTTAAGAGGAATATGAAGTAGTATGCTTAAGAGGAATATGAAGTAGTATGTTTAAGAGGAATATGAAGTATTATATTTAAGGCGAATATGAAGTAGTATGTTTAAGAGGAATATGAAGTAGTATGTTTAAGAGGAATATGAAGTAGTATATTTAAGAGGAATATGAACAAGTATATTTAAGAGGAATATGAAGTGGTATATTTAAGAGGAATATGAAGTAGTATGTTAAAGAGGAATATGAAGTAGTATGTTTAAGAGGAATATGAAGTAGTATGTTTAAGAGGAATATGAAGAAGTATGTTTAAGAGGAATATGAAGTAGTATGTTTAAGATGAATATGAAGTAGTATATTTAAGAGGAATATGAAGTAGTATATTTAAGAGGAATATGAAGTAGTATGTTTAAGAGGAATAAGAAGTAGTATGTCTAAGAGGAATATGAAGTAGTATGTTTAAGAGGAATATGAAGTGGTATATTTAAGAGGAATATGAAGTAGTATATTTAAGAGGAATATGAAGTAGTATGTTTAAGAGGAATAAGAAGTAGTATGTTTAAGAGGAATATGTAGTAGTATGTTTAAGAGGAATATGAAGTAGTATGTTAAAGAGGAATATGAAGTAGTATGTTTAAGAGGAATATGAAGTAGTATGTTTAGGAGGAATATGAAGTAGTATGTTTAAGAGGAATATGAAGTAGTATATTTAAGAGGAATATGAAGCAGTATATTTAAGAGGAATATGAAGTAGTATGTTTAAGAGGAATATGAAGTAGTATGTTTAAGATGAATATGAAGTAGTATATTTAAGAGGAATATGAAGTAGTATATTTAAGAGGAATATGAAGTAGTATGTTTAAGAGGAATGTGAAGTAGTATGTTTAAGAGGAATATGAAGTAGTATGTTTAAGAGGAATATGAAGTGGTATGTTTAAGAGGAATAAGAAGTAGTATGTTTAAGAGGAATATGAAGTAGTATATTTAAGAGGAATATGAAGTAGAATGTTTAAGAGGAATAAGAAGTAGTATATTTAAGAGGAATATGAAGTAGTATGTTTAAGATGAATATGAAGTAGTATGTGTAAGAGGAATATGAAGCACTATGTTTAAGAGGAATATGAAGTAGTTTGTTTAGGAGGAATATGAAGTAGTATGTTTAAGAGGAATATGAAGTAGTATGTTTAAGAAGAATATGAAGTAGCATGTTCAAGAGGAATATGAAGTAGTATGTTAGGGAGGAATATGAAGTAGTATGTTCAAGATGAATATGAAGTAGTATGTTTAAGAGGAATATGAAGTAGTATCTTTAAGAGGAATATGAAATAGTATGTTTAAGAGGAATATGAAGTAGTATGTTTAAGATGAATATGAAGTAGTATATTTAAGAGGAATATGAAGTAGTATATTTATGAGGAATATGAAGTAGTATGTTTAAAAGGAATATAAAGTAGTATGTTTAAGAGGAATATGAAGTAGTATGTTTAAGAGGAATATGAAGTATTGTATTTAAGGCGAATATGAAGTAGTATGTTTAAGAGGAATATGAAGTAGTATATTTAAGAGGAATATGAAGTAGTATGTTAAAGAGGAATATGAAGTAGTATGTTTAAGAGGAATATGAAGTAGTATGTTTAAGAGGAATATGAAGTAGTATGTTTAAGAGGAATATGAAGTAGTATGTTTAAGATGAATATGAAGTAGTATATTTAAGAGGAATATGAAGTATTATATTTAAGAGGAATATGAAGTAGTATGTTTAAGAGGAATATGAAGTAGTATGTCTAAGAGGAATATGAAGTAGTATGTTTAAGAGGAATATGAAGTGGTATATTTAAGAGGAATATGAAGTAGTATATTTAAGAGGAATATGAAGTAGTATGTTTAAGAGAATTAAGAAGTAGTATGTTTAAGAGGAATATGTAGTAGTATGTTTAAGAGGAATATGAAGTAGTATGTTAAAGAGGAATATGAAGTAGTATATTTAAGAGGAATATGAAGTAGTATATTTATGAGGAATATGAAGTAGTATGTTTAAAAGGAATATAAAGTAGTATGTTTAAGAGGAATATGAAGTAGTATGTTTAAGAGGAATATGAAGTATTGTATTTAAGGCGAATATGAAGTAGTATGTTTAAGAGGAATATGAAGTAGTATATTTAAGAGGAATATGAAGTAGTATGTTAAAGAGGAATATGAAGTAGTATGTTTAAGAGGAATATGAAGTAGTATGTTTAAGAGGAATATGAAGTAGTATGTTTAAGAGGAATATGAAGTAGTATGTTTAGGAGGAATATGAAGTGGTATGTTTAAGAGGAATATGAAGTAGTATATTTAAGAGGAATATGAAGTAGTATGTTTAAGAGGAATATGAAGTAGTATGTTTAAGATGAATATGAAGTAGTATATTTAAGAGGAATATGAAGTAGTATATTTAAGAGGAATATGAAGTAGTATGTTTAAGAGGAATGTGAAGTAGTATGTTTAAGAGGAATATGAAGTAGTATGTTTAAGAGGAATATGAAGTGGTATGTTTAAGAGGAATAAGAAGTAGTATGTTTAAGAGGAATATGAAGTAGTATATTTAAGAGGAATATGAAGTAGAATGTTTAAGAGGAATAAGAAGTAGTATATTTAAGAGGAATATGAAGTAGTATGTTTAAGATGAATATGAAGTAGTATGTGTAAGAGGAATATGAAGCACTATGTTTAAGAGGAATATGAAGTAGTATGTTTAAGAGGAATATGAAGTAGTATATTTAAGAGGAATATGAAGTAGTATGTTAAAGAGGAATATGAAGTAGTATGTTTAAGAGGAATATGAAGTAGTATGTTTAAGAGGAATATGAAGTAGTATGTTTAAGAGGAATATGAAGTAGTATGTTTAGGAGGAATATGAAGTGGTATGTTTAAGAGGAATATGAAGTAGTATATTTAAGAGGAATATGTAGCAGTATATTTAAAAGGAATATGAAGTAGTATGTTTAAGAGGAATACGAAGTAGTATGTTTAAGATGAATATGAAGTAGTATATTTAAGAGGAATATGAAGTAGTATATTTAAGAGGAATATGAAGTAGTATGTTTAAGAGGAATATGAAGTAGTATGTTTAAGAGGAATATGAAGTAGTATGTTTAAGAGGAATATTAAGTTGTATGTTTAAGAGGAATAAGAAGTAGTATGTTTAAGAAAAATATGAAGTAGTATATTTAAGAGGAATATGAAGTAGAATGTTTAAGAGGAATAAGAAGTAGTATATTTAAGAGGAATATGAAGTAGTATGTTTAAGATGAATATGAAGTAGTATGTGTCAGAGGAATATGAAGCACTATGTTTAAGAGGAATATGAAGTAGTTTGTTTAGGAGGAATATGAAGTAGTATGTTTAAGAGGAATATGAAGTAGTATGTTTAAGAAGAATATGAAGTAGCATGTTCAAGAGGAATATGAAGTAGTATGTTAGGGAGGAACATGAAGTAGTATGTTCAAGATGAATATGAAGTAGTATGTTTAAGAGGAATATGAATTAGTATGTTTAAGAGGAATAAGAAGTAGTATGTTTAAGAGGAATATGAAGTAGTATGTTTAAGATGAATATGAAGTAGTATATTTAAGAGGAATATGAAGTAGTATATTTAAGAGGAATATGAAGTAGTATGTTTAAAAGGAATATAAAGTAGTATGTTTAAGAGGAATATGAAGTAGTATGTTTAAGAGGAATATGAAGTGGTATATTTAAGAGGAATATGAAGTAGTATATTTAAGAGGAATATAAAGTAATATGTTTAAGAGGAATAAGAAGTAGTATGTTTAAGAGGAACATGAAGTAGAATGTTTAGGAGGAATATGAAGTAGTATATTTAAGGGGAATATGAAATAGTATGTTTAAGATAAATATGAAGTAGTATGTTTTAGAGGAATATGAAGCACTATGTTTAAGAGGAATATGAAGTAGAATGTTAAAGAGGAATATGAAGTAGTATGTTTAAGAGGAATATGAAGTAGTATGTTTAAGAAGAATATGAAGTAGTATATTCAAGAGGAATATGAAGTAGTATGTTTAAGAGGAATATGAAGTAGTATGTTCAACAGAAATATGAAGTAGTATGTTTAAGAGGAATATGAAGTAGTATGTTTAAGTGGAATATGAAGTAGTATATTTAAGACGAATATGAAGTAGTATATTTAAGAGGAATATGAAGTAGTATATTTAAGAGGAATATGAAGTAGTATGTTTAAGAGGAATATGTAGTAGTATGTTTAAGAGGAATATGAAGTAGTATGTTAAAGAGGAATATGAAGTGGTATGTTTAAGAGGAATATGAAGTAGTATGCTTAGGAGGAATATGAAGTAGTATGTTTAAGAGGAATATGAAGTAGTATATTTAAGAGGAATATGAAGCAGTATATTTAAAAGGAATATGAAGTAGTATGTTTAAGAGGAATATGAAGTAGTATGTTTAAGATGAATATGAAGTAGTATATTTAAGAGGAATATGAAGTAGTATATTTAAGAGGAATATGAAGTAGTATGTTTAAGAGGAATATGAAGTAGTATGTTTAAGAGGAATATGAAGTAGTATGTTTAAGAGGAATATGAAGTAGTATGTTTAAGAGGAATAAGAAGTAGTATGTTTAAGAAAAATATGAAGTAGTATATTTAAGAGGAATACGAAGTAGAATGTTTAAGAGGAATAAGAAGTAGTATATTTAAGAGGAATATGAAGTAGTATGTTTAAGATGAATATGAAGTAGTATGTGTAAGAGGAATATGAAGCACTATGTTTAAGAGGAATATGAAGTAGTTTGTTTAGGAGGAATATGAAGTAGTATGTTTAAGAGGAATATGAAGTAGTATGTTTAAGAAGAATATGAAGTAGCATGTTCAAGAGGAATATGAAGTAGTATGTTAGGGAGGAACACGAAGTAGTATGTTCAAGATGAATATGAAGTAGTATGTTTAAGAGGAATATGAAGTAGTATGTTTAAGAGGAATAAGAAGTAGTATGTTTAAGAGGAATATGAAGTAGTATGTTTAAGATGAATATGAAGTAGTATATTTAAGAGGAATATGAAGTAGTATATTTAAGAGGAATATGAAGTAGTATGTTTAAAAGGAATATAAAGTAGTATGTTTAAGAGGAATATGAAGTAGTATGTTTAAGAGGAATATGAAGTGGTATATTTAAGAGGAATATGAAGTAGTATATTTAAGAGGAATATAAAGTAATATGTTTAAGATGAATAAGAAGTAGTATGTTTAAGAGGAACATGAAGTAGAATGTTTAGGAGGAATATGAAGTAGTATATTTAAGGGGAATATGAAATAGTATGTTTAAGATAAATATGAAGTAGTATGTTTTAGAGGAATATGAAGCACTATGTTTAAGAGGAATATGAAGTAGAATGTTTAAGAGGAATATGAAGTAGTATGTTTAAGAGGAATATGAAGTAGTATGTTTAAGAAGAATATGAAGTAGTATATTCAAGAGGAATATGAAGTAGTATGTTTAAGAGGAATATGAAGTAGTATGTTCAACAGAAATATGAAATAGTATGTTTAAGAGGAATATGAAGTAGTATGTTTAAGTGGAATATGAAGTAGTATATTTAAGACGAATATGAAGTAGTATATTTAAGAGGAATATGAAGTAGTATATTTAAGAGGAATATGAAGTAGTATGTTTAAGAGGAATATGAAGTAGGATGTTTAAGAGGAATATGAAGTAGTATGTTTAAGAGGAATATGAAGTGGTATATTTAAGAGGAATATGAAGTAGTATATTTAAGATGAATATGAAGTAGTATGTTTAAGAGGAATAAGAAGTAGTATGTTTAAGAGGAATATGTAATAGTATGTTTAAGAGGAATATGAAGTAGTATGTTTAAGAGGAATATGAAGTAGTATGTTTAAGAGGAATATGAAGTAGTATGTTTAGGAGGAATTTGAAGTAGTATGTTTGAGAGGAATATGAAGTAGTATATTTAAGAGGAATATGATGCAGTATATTTAAAAGGAATATTAAGCTGTATATTTAAGAGGAATATGAAGTAGTATATTTAAGAGTAATATGAAGTAGTATATTTAAGATGAATATGAATTAGTATATTTAAGAAAAATATGAAGTAGTATGTTTAAGAGGAATATGAAGTGGTATGTTTAAGAGGAATATGAAGTAGTATGTTTAAGAGGAATATGAAGTAGTATGTTTAAGAGGAATATGCAGTAGTATGTTTAAGAGGAATTTGAAGTAGTATGTTTCAGAGGAATATGAAGTAGTATATTTAAGAGGAATATGAAGTAGTATGTTTAAGAGGAATAAGAAGTAGTATATTTAAGAGGAATATGAACAAGTATATTTAAGAGGAATATGAAGTAGTATATTTAAGAGGAATATGAAGTAGTATGTTAAAGAGGAATATGAAGTAGTATGTTTAAGAGGAATATGAAGTAGTATGTTTAAGAAGAATATGAAGTAGTATGTTTAAGAGGAATATGAAGTAGTATGTTTAAGATGAATATGAAGTAGTATATTTAAGAGGAATATGAAGTAGTATATTTAAGAGGAATATGAAGTAGTATGATTAAGAGGAATATGAAGTAGTATGTTTAAGAGGAATATGAAGTAGTATGTTTAAGAGGAATATAAAGTGGTATATTTAAGAGGAATATAAAGTAGTATATTTAAGAGGAATATGAAGTAGTATGTTTAAGAGGAATATGAAGTAGTCTGTTTAAGATGAATATGAAGTTATATATTTAAGAGGAATATGAAGTAGTATATTTAAGAGGAATATGAAGTAGTATGTTTAAGAGGAATATGAAGAAGTATGTTTAAGAGAAATATGAAGTAGTATGTTTAAGAGGAATATGAACTAGTATGTTTAAGAGGAATATGAAGTAGTATGTTTAAGAGGAATATGAAGTAGTATATTTAAGAGGAATTTGAAGTAGTATGTTTAAGAGCAAAATGAAGTAGCATGTTTAAGAGGAATATGTAGCAGTATGTTTAAGATGAATATGAAGTAGTATATTTAAGAGGAATATAAAGTAGTATGTTTAAGAGGAATATGAAGTAGTCTGAGGAAAATGAAGTAGTATGTTTAAGAGGAATATGAAATAGTATGTTTAAGAGGAATATGAAGTAGTATGTTTAAGAGGAATATGAAGTAGTATGTCTAAGAGGAATATGAAGTAGTATGTTTAAGAGGAATATGAAGTGGTATATTTAAGAGGAATATGAAGTAGTATAGTTAAAGGAATATGAAGTAGTATGTTTAAGAGGAATAAGAAGTAGTATGTTTAAGAGGAATATGTAGTAGTATGTTTAAGAGGAATATGAAGTAGTATGTTTAGGAGGAATATGAAGTAGTATATTTAAGATGAATATGAAGTAGTATATTTAAGAGGAATATGAAGTAGTATATTTAAGAAGAATATGAAGTAGTATGTTTAAGAGGAATATGAAGTAGTATGTTTAAGAGGAATATGAAGTAGTATGTTTAAGAGGAATATGGAGTGGTATATTTAAGAGGAATATGAAGTAGTATGTTTAAGCGGAATATGAAGTAGTATGTTTCAGAGGAATATGAAGTAGTATGTTTAGGAGGAATATGAAGTAGTATATTTAAGATGAATATGAAGTAGTATATTTAAGAGGAATATGAAGTAGTATATTTAAGAAGAATATGAAGTAGTATGTTTAAGAGGAATATGAAGTAGTATGTTTAAGAGGAATATGAAGTAGTATGTTTAAGAGGAATATGAAGTGGTATATTTAAGAGGAATATGAAGTAGTATATTTAAGAGGAATATGAAGTAGTATGTTTAAGAGGAATAAGAAGTAGTATGTTTAAGAGGAATATGTAATAGTATGTTTAAGAGGAATATGAAGTAGTATGTTTAGGAGGAATATGAAGTAGTATGTTTAAGAGGAATATGAAGTAGTATGTTTAGGAGGAATATGAAGTAGTATGTTTAAGAGGAATATGAAGTAGTATATTTAAAAGGAATATGAAGCAGTATATTTAAAAGGTATATGAAGTAGTATATTTAAGAGGAATATGAACTAGTATATTTAAGAGTAATATGAAGTAGTATATTTAAGATGAATATGAATTAGTATATTTAAGAAGAATATGAAGTAATATGTTTAAGAGGAATATGAAGTGGTATGTTTAAGAGGAATATGAAGTAGTATGTTTTAGAGGAATATGAAGTAGTATGTTTAAGAGGAATATGCAGTAGTATGTTTAAGAGGAATTTGAAGTAGTATGTTTCAGAGGAATATGAATTAGTATGTTTAAGGGGAATATGAAGTAGTATGTTTAAGAGGAATATGAAGTAGTATGTTTAAGAGGAATATGAAGTAGTCTATTTAAAAGGAATATGAAGTAGTATGTTAAAGAGGAATATGAAGTAGTATGTTTAAGAGGAATATGAAGTAGTATATTTAAGAGGAATATGAAGTAGTATGTTTAAGGGGAATATGAAGTAGTATGTTTAAGATGAATATGAAGTGGTATATTTAAGAGGAATATGAAGTAGTATATTTAAGAGGAATATGAAGTAGTATGTTTAAGAGGAATATGAAGTAGTATGTTTAAGAGGAATATGAAGTGGTATATTTAAGAGGAATATGAAGTAGTATATTTAAGAGGAATATGAAGTAGTATGTTTAAGAGGAATAAGAAGTAGTATGTTTAAGAGGAATATGTAGTAGTATGTTTAAGAGGAATATGAAGTAGTATGTTTAAGAGGAATATGAAGTAGTATGTTTAAGAGGAATATGAAGTAGTATGTTTAGGAGGATTATGAAGTAGTATGTTTAAGAGAAATATGAAGTAGTATATTTAAGAGGAATATGACGCAGTATATTTAAAACGAATATGAAGTAGTATGTTTAAGAGGAATATGAAGTAGTATGTTTAAGATGAATATGAAGCAGTATATTTAAGTGGAATATGAAGTAGTATATTTAAGAGGAATATGAAGTAGTATGTTTAAGAGGAATATGAAGTAGTATGTTTAAGAGGAATATGAAGTAGTATGTTTAAGAGGAATATGAACTAGTATGTTTAAGAGGAATATGAAGTAGTATGTTTAAGAGGAATGTGAAATAGTATATTTAAGAGGAATTTGAAGTAGTATGTTTAAGAGTAAAATGAAGTAACATGTTTAAGAGGAATGTGTAGTAGTATGTTTAAGAGGAATATGAAGTAGTATATTTAAGAGGAATATGAAGTAGTATGGTTAAGAGGAATATGAAGTAGTATGCTTAAGAGGAATATGAAGTAGTATGTTTAAGAGGAATATGAAGTATTATATTTAAGGCAAATATGAAGTAGTATGTTTAAGAGGAATATGAAGTAGTACGTTTAAGAGGAATATGAAGTAGTATATTTAAGAGGAATATGAACAAGTATATTTAAGAGGAATATGAAGTGGTATATTTAAGAGGAATATGAAGTAGTATGTTAAAGAGGAATATGAAGTAGTATGTTTAAGATGAATATGAAGCAGTATATTTAAGAGGAATATGAAGTAGTATGTTTAAGAGGAATATGAAGTAGTATGTTTAAGAGGAATATGAAGTAGTATGTCTAAGAGGAATATGAAGTAGTATGTTTAAGAGGAATATGAAGTGGTATATTTAAGAGGAATATGAAGTAGTATATTTAAGAGGAATATGAAGTAGTATGTTTAAGAAGAATAAGAAGTAGTATGTTTAAGAGGAATATGTAGTAGTATGTTTAAGAGGAATATGAAGTAGTTTGTTAAAGAGGAATATGAAGTAGTATGTTTAAGAGGAATATGAAGTAGTATGTTTAGGAGGAATATGAAGTAGTATGTTTAAGAGGAATATGAAGTAGTATATTTAAGAGGAATATGAAGCAGTATATTTAAAAGGAATATGAAGTAGTATGTTTAAGAGGAATACGAAGTAGTATGTTAAAGATGAATATGAAGTAGTATATTTAAGAGGAATATGAAGTGGTATATTTAAGAGGAATATGAAGTAGTATGTTTAAGAGGAATTTGAAGTAGTATGTTTAAGAGGAATAAGAAGTAGTATGTTTAAGAGGAATATGAAGTAGTATATTTAAGAGGAATATGAAGTAGAATGTTTAAGAGGAATAAGAAGTAGTATATTTAAGAGGAATATGAAGAAGTATGTTTAAGATGAATATGAAGTAGTATGTGTAAGAGGAATATGAAGCACTATGTTTAAGAGGAATATGAAGTAGTTTGTTTAGGAGGAATATGAAGTAGTATGTTTAAGAGGAATATGAAGTAGTATGTTTAAGAAGAATATGAAGTAGCATGTTCAAGAGGAATATGAAGTAGTATGTTAGGGAGGAATATGAAGTAGTATGTTCAAGATGAATATGAAGTAATATGTTTAAGAGGAATATGAAGTAGTATGTTTAAGAGGAATAAGAAGTAGTATGTTTAAGAGGAATATGAAGTAGTATGTTAAAGATGAATATGAAGTAGTATATTTAAGAGGAATATGAAGTAGTATATTTAAGAGGAATATGAAGTAGTATGTTTAAAAGGAATATAAAGTAGTATGTTTAAGAGGAATATGAAGTAGTATGTTTAAGAGGAATATGAAGTAGTATGTTTAAGGGGAATATGAAGTAGTATATTTAAGAGGAATATGAAGTAGTATGTTAAAGAGGAATATGAAGTAGTATGTTTAAGAGGAATATGAAGTAGTATGTTTAAGAGGAATATGAAGTAGTATGTTTAAGGGGAATATGAAGTAGTATGTTTAAGATGAATATGAAGTAGTATATTTAAGAGGAATATGAAGTAGTATATTTAAAAGGAATATGAAGTAGTATGTTTAAGAGGAATATGAAGTAGTATGTCTAAGAGGAATATGAAGTAGTATGTTTAAGAGGAATATGAAGTGGTATATTTAAGAGGAATATGAAGTAGTATATTTAAGAGGAATATGAAGTAGTATATTTAAGAGGAATAAGAAGTAGTATGTTTAAGAGGAATATGTAGTAGTATGTTTAAGAGGAATATGAAGTAGTATGTTAAAGAGGAATATGAAGTTGTATGTTTAAGAGGAATATGAAGTAGTATGTTTAGGAAGAATATGAAGTAGTATGTTTAAGAGGAATATGAAGTAGTATGTTTAAGAGGAATATGAAGTAGTATGTTTAGGAGGATTATGAAGTAGTATGTTTAAGAGAAATATGAAGTAGTATATTTAAGAGGAATATGACGCAGTATATTTAAAACGAATATGAAGTAGTATGTTTAAGAGGAATATGAAGTAGTATGTTTAAGATGAATATGAAGCAGTATATTTAAGAGGAATATGAAGTAGTATATTTAAGAGGAATATGAAGTAGTATGTTTAAGAGGAATATGAAGTAGTATGTTTAAGAGGAATATGAAGTAGTATGTTTAAGAGGAATATGAACTAGTATGTTTAAGAGGAATATGAAGTAGTATGTTTAAGAGGAATGTGAAATAGTATATTTAAGAGGAATTTGAAGTAGTATGTTTAAGAGTAAAATGAAGTAACATGTTTAAGAGGAATGTGTAGTAGTATGTTTAAGAGGAATATGAAGTAGTATATTTAAGAGGAATATGAAGTAGTATGGTTAAGAGGAATATGAAGTAGTATGCTTAAGAGGAATATGAAGTAGTATGTTTAAGAGGAATATGAAGTATTATATTTAAGGCAAATATGAAGTAGTATGTTTAAGAGGAATATGAAGTAGTACGTTTAAGAGGAATATGAAGTAGTATATTTAAGAGGAATATGAACAAGTATATTTAAGAGGAATATGAAGTGGTATATTTAAGAGGAATATGAAGTAGTATGTTAAAGAGGAATATGAAGTAGTATGTTTAAGATGAATATGAAGCAGTATATTTAAGAGGAATATGAAGTAGTATGTTTAAGAGGAATATGAAGTAGTATGTTTAAGAGGAATATGAAGTAGTATGTCTAAGAGGAATATGAAGTAGTATGTTTAAGAGGAATATGAAGTGGTATATTTAAGAGGAATATGAAGTAGTATATTTAAGAGGAATATGAAGTAGTATGTTTAAGAGGAATAAGAAGTAGTATGTTTAAGAGGAATATGTAGTAGTATGTTTAAGAGGAATATGAAGTAGTTTGTTAAAGAGGAATATGAAGTAGTATGTTTAAGAGGAATATGAAGTAGTATGTTTAGGAGGAATATGAAGTAGTATGTTTAAGAGGAATATGAAGTAGTATATTTAAGAGGAATATGAAGCAGTATATTTAAAAGGAATATGAAGTAGTATGTTTAAGAGGAATACGAAGTAGTATGTTAAAGATGAATATGAAGTAGTATATTTAAGAGGAATATGAAGTGGTATATTTAAGAGGAATATGAAGTAGTATGTTTAAGAGGAATTTGAAGTAGTATGTTTAAGAGGAATAAGAAGTAGTATGTTTAAGAGGAATATGAAGTAGTATATTTAAGAGGAATATGAAGTAGAATGTTTAAGAGGAATAAGAAGTAGTATATTTAAGAGGAATATGAAGAAGTATGTTTAAGATGAATATGAAGTAGTATGTGTAAGAGGAATATGAAGCACTATGTTTAAGAGGAATATGAAGTAGTTTGTTTAGGAGGAATATGAAGTAGTATGTTTAAGAGGAATATGAAGTAGTATGTTTAAGAAGAATATGAAGTAGCATGTTCAAGAGGAATATGAAGTAGTATGTTAGGGAGGAATATGAAGTAGTATGTTCAAGATGAATATGAAGTAATATGTTTAAGAGGAATATGAAGTAGTATGTTTAAGAGGAATAAGAAGTAGTATGTTTAAGAGGAATATGAAGTAGTATGTTAAAGATGAATATGAAGTAGTATATTTAAGAGGAATATGAAGTAGTATATTTAAGAGGAATATGAAGTAGTATGTTTAAAAGGAATATAAAGTAGTATGTTTAAGAGGAATATGAAGTAGTATGTTTAAGAGGAATATGAAGTAGTATGTTTAAGGGGAATATGAAGTAGTATATTTAAGAGGAATATGAAGTAGTATGTTAAAGAGGAATATGAAGTAGTATGTTTAAGAGGAATATGAAGTAGTATGTTTAAGAGGAATATGAAGTAGTATGTTTAAGGGGAATATGAAGTAGTATGTTTAAGATGAATATGAAGTAGTATATTTAAGAGGAATATGAAGTGGTATATTTAAAAGGAATATGAAGTAGTATGTTTAAGAGGAATATGAAGTAGTATGTCTAAGAGGAATATGAAGTAGTATGTTTAAGAGGAATATGAAGTGGTATATTTAAGAGGAATATGAAGTAGTATATTTAAGAGGAATATGAAGTAGTATATTTAAGAGGAATAAGAAGTAGTATGTTTAAGAGGAATATGTAGTAGTATGTTTAAGAGGAATATGAAGTAGTATGTTAAAGAGGAATATGAAGTTGTATGTTTAAGAGGAATATGAAGTAGTATGTTTAGGAAGAATATGAAGTAGTATGTTTAAGAGGAATATGAAGTAGTATATTTAAGAGGAATATGAAGCAGTATATTTAAAAGGAATATGAAGTAGTATGTTTAAGAGTAATATGAAGTAGTATGTTTAAGATGAATATGAAGTAGTATATTTAAGAGGAATATGAAGTAGTATATTTAAGAGGAATATGAAGTAGTATGTTTAAGAGGAATATGAAGTAGTATGTTTAAGAGGAATATGAGGTAGTATGTTTAAGAGGAATATGAAGTAGTATGTTTAAGAGGAATAAGAAGTAGTATGTTTAAGAGGAATATGAAGTAGTATATTTAAGAGGAATATGAAGTAGAATGTTTAAGAGGAATAAGAAGTAGGATATTTAAGAGGAATATGAAGTAGTATGTTTAAGATGAATATGAAGTAGCATGTGTAAGAGGAATATGAAGCACTATGTTTAAGAGGAATATGAAGTAGTTTGTTTAGGAGGAATATGAAGTAGTATGTTTAAGAGGAATATGAAGTAGTATGTTTAAGAAGAATATGAAGTAGCAGGTTTAAGAGGAATAAGAAGTAGTATGTTTAAGAGAAATAAGAAGTAGTATGTTTAAGATGAATATGAAGTAGTATATTTAAGAGGAATATGAAGTAGTATATTTAAGAGGAATATGAAGTAGTATGTTTAAAAGGAATATAAAGTAGTATGTTTAAGAGGAATATGAAGTAGTATGTTTAAGAGGAATATGAAGTGGTATATTTAAGAGGAATATGAAGTAGTATATTTAAGAGGAATATAAAGTAGTATGTTTAAGAGGAACATGAAGTAGAATGTTTAGGAGGAATATGAAGTAGTATATTTAAGGGGAATATGAAGTAGTATGTTTAAGATAAATATGAAGTAGTATGTTTTAGAGGAATATGAAGCACTATGTTTAAGAGGAATATGAAGTAGAATGTTTAAGAGGAATATGAAGTAGTATGTTTAAGAGGAATATGAAGTAGTATGTTTAAGAAGAATATGAAGTAGTATATTCAAGAGGAATATGAAGTTGTATGTTTAAGAGGAATATGAAGTAGTAAGTTCAACAGAAATATGAAGTAGTATGTTTAAGAGGAATATGAAGTAGTATGTTTAAGTGGAATATGAAGTAGTATATTTAAGACGAATATGAAGTAGTATATTTAAGAGGAATATGAAGTAGTATATTTAAGAGGAATATGAAGTAGTATGTTTAAGAGGAATATGAAGTAGGATGTTTAAGAAGAATACGAAGCACTATGTTTAAGAGGAATATGTAGTAGTATGTTTAAGAGGAATATGAAGTAGTATGTTTAAGAGGAATATGAAGTAGTATGTTTAAGAGGAATATGAAGTAGTATGTTTAGGAGGAATATGAAGTAGTATGTTTAAGAGAAATATGAAGTAGTATATTTAAGAGGAATATGACGCAGTATATTTAAAACGAATATGAAGTAGTATGTTTAAGAGGAATATGAAGTAGTATGTTTAAGATGAATATGAAGCAGTATATTTAAGAGGAATATGAAGTAGTATATTTAAGAGGAAAATGAAGTAGTATGTTTAAGAGGAATATGAAGTAGTATGTTTAAGAGGAATATGAAGTAGTATGTTTAAGAGGAATATGAACTAGTATGTTTAAGAGGAATATGAAGTAGTATGTTTAAGAGGAATATGAAATAGTATATTTAAGAGGAATTTGAAGTAGTATGTTTAAGAGCAAAATGAAGTAACATGTTTAAGAGGAATGTGTAGTAGTATGTTTAAGATGAATATGAAGTAGTATATTTAAGAGGAATATAAAGTAGTATGTTTAAGAGGAATATGAAGTAGTCTGTTTAAGAGGAAATTGAAGTAGTATGTTTAAGAGGAATATGAAATAGTATGTTTAAGAGGAATATGAAGTAGTATGTTTAAGGGGAATATGAAGTAGTATGTTTAAGAGGAATAGGAAGTAGTATGTTTTAGAGGAATATGAAGTAGCATGTTTAAGAGGAATATGAAGTAGTATTTTTAAGAGGAATATGAAGTAGTATATTTAAGAGGAATATGAAGTAGTATGGTTAAGAGGAATATGAAGTATTATGCTTAAGAGGAATATGAAGTAGTATGTTTAAGAGGAATATGAAGTATTATATTTAAGGCGAATATGAAGTAGTATGTTTAAGAGGAATATGAAGTAGTATGTTTAAGAGGAATATGAAGTAGTATATTTAAGAGGAATATGAACAAGTATATTTAAGAGGAATATGAAGTGGTATATTTAAGAGGAATATGAAGTAGTATGTTAAAGAGGAATATGAAGTAGTATGTTTAAGATGAATATGAAGTAGTATATTTAAGAGGAATATGAAGTAGTATGTTTAAGAGGAATATGAAGTAGTATGTTTAAGAGGAATATGAAGTAGTATGTCTAAGAGGAATATGAAGTAGTATGTTTAAGAGGAATATGAAGTGGTATATTTAAGAGGAATATGAAGTAGTATATTTAAGAGGAATATGAAGTAGTATGTTTAAGAGGAATAAGAAGTAGTATGTTTAAGAGGAATATGTAGTAGTATGTTTAAGAGGAATATGAAGTAGTTTGTTAAAGAGGAATATGAAGTAGTATGTTTAAGAGGAATATGAAGTAGTATGTTTAGGAGGAATATGAAGTAGTATGTTTAAGAGGAATATGAAGTAGTATATTTTAGAGGAATATGAAGCAGTATATTTAAAAGGAATATGAAGTAGTATGTTTAAGAGGAATACGAAGTAGTATGTTTAAGATGAATATGAAGTAGTATATTTAAGAGGAATATGAAGTGGTATATTTAAGAGGAATATGAAGTAGTATGTTTAAGAGGAATGTGAAGTAGTATGTTTAAGAGAAATATGAAGTAGTATGTTTAAGAGGAATATGAAGTAGTATGTTTAAGAGGAATAAGAAGTAGTATGTTTAAGAGGAATATGAAGTAGTATATTTAAGAGGAATATGAAGTAGAATGTTTAAGAGGAATAAGAAGTAGTATATTTAAGAGGAATATGAAGAAGTATGTTTAAGATGAATATGAAGTAGTATGTGTAAGAGGAATATGAAGCACTATGTTTAAGAGGAATATGAAGTAGTTTGTTTAGGAGGAATATGAAGTAGTATGTTTAAGAGGAATATGAAGTAGTATGTTTAAGAAGAATATGAAGTAGCATGTTCAAGAGTAATATGAAGTAGTATGTTAGGGAGGAATATGAAGTAGTATGTTCAAGATGAATATGAAGTAGTATGTTTAAGAGGAATATGAAGTAGTATGTTTAAGAGGAATAAGAAGTAGTATGTTTAAGAGGAATATGAAGTAGTATGTTTAAGATGAATATGAAGTAGTATATTTAAGAGGAATATGAAGTAGTATATTTAAGAGGAATATGAAGTAGTATGTTTAAAAGGAATATAAAGTAGTATGTTTAAGAGGAATATGAAGTAGTATGTTTAAGAGGAATATGAAGTAGTATGTTTAAGGGGAATATGAAGTAGTATATTTAAGAGGAATATGAAGTAGTATGTTAAAGAGGAATATGAAGTAGTATGGTTAAGAGGAATATGAAGTAGTATGTTTAAGAGGAATATGAAGTAGTATGTTTAAGGGGAATATGAAGTAGTATGTTTAAGATGAATATGAAGTAGTATATTTAAGAGGAATATGAAGTAGTATATTTAAGAGGAATATGAAGTAGTATGTTTAAGAGGAATATGAAGTAGTATGTCTAAGAGGAATATGAAGTAGTATGTTTAAGAGGAATATGAAGTGGTATATTTAAGAGGAATATGAAGTAGTATATTTAAGAGGAATATGAAGTAGTATATTTAAGAGGAATAAGAAGTAGTATGTTTAAGAGGAATATGTAGTAGTATGTTTAAGAGGAATATGAAGTAGTATGTTAAAGAGGAATATGAAGTTGTATGTTCAAGAGGAATATGAAGTAGTATGTTTAGGAAGAATATGAAGTAGTATGTTTAAGAGGAATATGAAGTAGTATATATAAGAGGAATATGAAGCAGTATATTTAAAAGGAATATGAAGTAGTATGTTTAAGAGTAATATGAAGTAGTATGTTTAAGATGAATATGAAGTAGTATATTTAAGAGGAATATGAAGTAGTATATTTAAGAGGAATATGAAGTAGTATGTTTAAGAGGAATATGAAGTAGTATGTTTAAGAGGAATATGAAGTAGTATGTTTAAGAGGAATATGAAGTAGTATGTTTAAGAGGAATAAGAAGTAGTATGTTTAAGAGGAATATGAAGTAGTATATTTAAGAGGAATATGAAGTAGAATGTTTAAGAGGAATAAGAAGTAGTATATTTAAGAGGAATATGAAGTAGTATGTTTAAGATGAATATGAAGTAGCATGTGTAAGAGGAATATGAAGCACTATGTTTAAGAGGAATATGAAGTAGTTTGTTTAGGAGGAATATGAAGTAGTATGTTTAAGAGGAATATGAAGTAGTATGTTTAAGAAGAATATGAAGTAGCAGGTTTAAGAGGAATAAGAAGTAGTATGTTTAAGAGGAATAAGAAGTAGTATGTTTAAGATGAATATGAAGTAGTATATTTAAGAGGAATATGAAGTAGTATATTTAAGAGGAATATGAAGTAGTATGTTTAAAAGGAATATAAAGTAGTATGTTTAAGAGGAATATGAAGTAGTATGTTTAAGAGGAATATGAAGTGGTATATTTAAGAGGAATATGAAGTAGTATATTTAAGAGGAATATAAAGTAATATGTTTAAGAGGAATAAGAAGTAGTATGTTTAAGAGGAACATGAAGTAGAATGTTTAGGAGGACTATGAAGTAGTATATTTAAGGGGAATATGAAGTAGTATGTTTAAGATAAATATGAAGTACTATGTTTTAGAGGAATATGAAGCACTATGTTTAAGAGGAATATGAAGTAGAATGTTTAAGAGGAATATGAAGTAGCATGTTTAAGAGGAATATGAAGTAGTATGTTTAAGAGGAATAAGAAGTAGTATATTTAAGAGGAATATGAACAAGTATATTTAAGAGGAATATGAAGTAGTATATTTAAGAGGAATATGAAGTAGTATGTTAAAGAGGAATATGAAGTAGTATGTTTAAGAGGAATATGAAGTAGTATGTTTAAGAGGAATATGAAGTAGTATGTTTAAGAGGAATATGAAGTAGTATGTTTAAGATGAATATGAAGTAGTATATTTAAGAGGAATATGAAGTAGTATATTTAAGAGGAATATGAAGTAGTATGATTAAGAGGAATATGAAGTAGTATGTTTAAGAGGAATATGAAGTAGTATGTTTAAGAGGAATATGAAGTGGTATATTTAAGAGGAATATAAAGTAGTATATTTAAGAGGAATATGAAGTAGTATGTTTAAGAGGAATAAGAAGTAGTATGTTTAAGAGGAATATGTAGTAGTATGTTTAAGAGGAATATGAAGCAGTATGTTTAAGAGGAATATGAAGTAGTATGTTTAAGAGGAATATGAAGTAGTATGTTTAGGAGGAATATGAAGTAGTATGTTTAAGAGGAATATGAAGTAGTATATTTAAGAGGAATATGAAGCAGTATATTTAAAAGGAACATGAAGTAGTATGTTTAAGAGGAATATGAAGTAGTCTGTTTAAGATGAATATGAAGTAGTATATTTAAGAGGAATATGAAGTAGTATATTTAAGAGGAATATGAAGTAGTATGTTTAAGAGGAATATGAAGAAGTATGTTTAAGAGGAATATGAAGTAGTATGTTTAAGAGGAATATGAACTAGTATGTTTAAGAGGAATATGAAGTAGTATGTTTAAGAGGAATATGAAGTAGTATGTTTAAGAGGAATATGAAGTAGTATATTTAAGAGGAATATGAAGCAGTATATTTAAAAGGAATATGAAGTAGTATGTTTAAGAGGAATATGAAGTAGTCTGTTTAAGATGAATATGAAGTAGTATATTTAAGAGGAATATGCAGTAGTATGTTTAAGAGCAAAATGAAGTAGCATGTTTAAGAGGAATATGTAGCAGTATGTTTAAGATGAATATGAAGTAGTATATTTAAGAGGAATATAAAGTAGTATGTTTAAGAGGAATATGAAGTAGTCTGAGGAAAATGAAGTAGTATGTTTAAGAGGAATATGAAATAGTATGTTTAAGAGGAATATGAAGTAGTATGTTTAAGAGGAATATGAAGTAGTATGTCTAAGAGGAATATGAAGTAGTATGTTTAAGAGGAATATGAAGTGGTATATTTAAGAGAAATATGAAGTAGTATATTTAAAGGAATATAAAGTAGTATGTTTAAGAGGAATAAGAAGTAGTATGTTTAAGAGGAATATGTAGTAGTATGTTTAAGAGGAATATGAAGTAGTATTTTTAAGCGGAATTTGAAGTAGTATGTTTAAGAGGAATATGAAGTAGTATGTTTAGGCGGAATATGAAGTAGTATGTTTAAGAGGAATATGAAGTACTATATTTAATAGGAATATGAAGCAGTATATTTAAAAGGAATATGAAGTAGTATGTTTAAGAGGAATATGAAGTAGTATGTTTAAGATGAATATGAAGTAGTATTTTTAAGAGGAATATGAAGTAGTATATTTAAGAGGAATATGAAGTAGTATGTTTAAGAGGAATATGAAGTAGTATGTTTAAGAGGAATATGAAGTAGTATGTTTAAGAGGAATATGAACTAGTATGTTTAAGAGGAATATGAATTAGTATGTTTAAGAGGAATATGAAGTAGTATGTTTAAGAAGAATATGAAGTAGTATATTTAAGAGGAATTTGAAGTAGTATGTTTAAGAGCAAAATGAAGTAGCATGTTTAAGAGGAATATGTAGTAGTATGTTTAAGATGAATACGAAGTAGTATATTTAAGAGGAATATAAAGTAGTATGTTTAAGAGGAATATGAAGTTGTCTGTTTAAGAGGAAAATGAAGTAGTATGTTTAAGAGGAATATGAAATAGTATGTTTAAGAGGAATATGAAGTAGTATGTTTAAGGGGAATATGAAGTAGTATGTTTAAGAGGAATAGGAAGTAGTATGTTTAAGAGGAATATGAAGTAGCATGTTTAAGAGGAATATGAACTAGTATGTTTAAGAGGAATATGAAGTAGTTTATTTAAGAGTAATATGAAGTAGTATGGTTAAGAGGAATATGAAGTAGTATGCTTAAGAGGAATATGAATTAGTATGTTTAAGAGGAATATGAAGTAGTATATTTAAGGCGAATATGAAGTAGTATGTTTAAGAGGAATATGAAGTAGTATGTTTAAGAGGAATATGAAGTAGTATGTTTAAGAGGAATATGAAGTAGTATGTTTAAGAGTAATATGAACTAGTATGTTTAAGAGGAATATGAAGAAGTATGTTTAAGAGGAATATGAAGTAGTATGTTTAAGAGGAATATGAAGTAGTATATTTAAGAGGAATTTGAAGTACTATGTTTAAGAGCAAAATGAAGTAGCATTTTTAAGAGGAATATGTAGTAGTATGTTTAAGATGAATATGAAGTAGTATATTTAAGAGGAATAAAAAGTAGTATGTTTAAGAGGAATATGAAGTAGTGTGTTTAAGAGGAAAATGAAGTAGTATGTTTAAGAGGAATATGAAATAGTATGTTTAAGAGGAATGTGAAGTAGTATGTTTAAGGGGAATATGAAGTAGTATGTTTAAGAGGAATAGGAAGTAGTATGTTTAAGAGGAATATGAAGTAGCATGTTTAAGAGGAATATGAAGTAATATGTTTAAGAGGAATATGAAGTAGTATATTTAAGAGGAATATGAAGTAGTATGGTTAAGAGGAATATGAAGTAGTATGCTTAAGAGGAATATGAAGTAGTATGTTTAAGAGGAATATGAAGTAGTATATTTAAGGCGAATATGAAGTGGTATGTTTAAGAGGAATATGAAGTAGTATGTTTAAGAGGAATATGAAGTAGTATATTTAAGAGGAATGTGAACAAGTATATCTAAGAGAAATATGAAGAAGTATATTTAAGAGGAATATGAAGTAGTATGTTAAAGAGGAATATGAAGTAGTATGTTTAAAAGGAATATGAAGTAGTATGTTTTAGAGGACTATGAAGTAGTATGTTTAAGAGGAATATGAAGTAGTATATTTAAGAGGAATATGAAGCAGTATATTTAAAAGGAATATGAAATAGTATGTTTAAGAGGAATATGAAGTAGTATGTTTAAGATGAATATGAAGTAGTATATTTAAGAGGAATATGAAGTAGTATATTTAAGAGGAATATGAAGTAGGATGTTTAAGAGGAATATGAAGTAGTATGTTTAAGAGGAATATGAAGTAGTATGTGTAAGAGGAATATGAACTAGTATGTTTAAGAGGAATATGAAGTAGTATGTTTAAGAGGAATATGAAGTAGTATGTTTAAGAGGAATATGAAGTAGTATATTTAAGAGGAATTTGAAGTAGTATGTTTAAGAGGAATATGAAGTAGTATGTTTAAGAGGAATATGAAGTAGTATGTTTAAGAGGAATATGAAGTAGTATATTTAAGAGGAATTTGAAGTAGTATGTTTAAGAGCAAAATGAAGTAGCATGTTTAAGAGGAATATGTAGTAGTATGTTTAAGATGAATATGAAGTAGTATATTAAAGAGGAATATAAAGTAGTATGTTTAAGAGGAATATGAAGTAGTCTGTTTAAGAGGAAAATGAAGTAGTATGTTTAAGAGGAATATGAAATAGTATGTTTAAGAGGAATATGAAGTAGTATGTTTAAGGGGAATATGAAGTAGTATGTTTAAGAGGAATAGGAAGTAGTATGTTTAAGAGGAATACGAAGTAGCATGTTTAAGAGGAATATGAAGTAGTATGCTTAAGAGGAATATGAAATAGTATGTTTAAGAGGAATATGAAGTAGTATGTTTAAGAGGAATATGAAGTAGTATGTATAAGAGGAATATGAAGTAGTATGTTTAAGAGAAATATGAATTAGTATGTTTAAGAGGAATATGAAAGAGTATGTTTAAGAGGAATATGACGTAGTATATTTAAGAGGAATATGAAGTAGTATGTTTAAGAGGAATATGAAGTAGTATGTTTAAGAGGAATATGAAGTAGTATGTTTAAGAGGAACATGAAGTAGTATTTTTAAGAGGAATATGAAGGAGTATATATAAGAGGAATATGAAGTAGTATATTTAAGAGGAGTATGAAGTAGTATGTTTAAGAGGAATCTGAAGTAGTATATTTAAGAGGAATATGAAGTAGTATATTTAAGAGGAATATGAAGTAGTATGTTTAAGAGGAATATGAAGTAGTATGTTTAAGAGAAATATAAAGTAGTATATTTAAGAGGAATATGAAGTAGTATATTTAAGAGGAATATGAAGTAGTCTGTTTAAGAGGAATATGAAGTAGTATATTTAAGAGGAATATGAAGTAATATGTTTAAGATAACTATGAAGTAGTATGTTTAAGAGGAATATGAAGTAGTATGTTTAAGAGGAACATGAAGTAGTATGTTGAAGAGGAATATGAAGTAGTATGTTCAAGAGGAATATAAAGTAGTATGTTTTAGAGGAATATGCAGTAGTATGTTTTAGAGGAATATGCAGTAGTATGTTTAAGAAGAATATGAAGTAGTGTGTTTAAGAGGAATCTGAAGTAGTATGTTTAAGAGGAATATGAAGTAGTATGTTTAAGAGGAATATTAAGTAGTATATTTAAGAGGAATATGAAGTAGTATATTTAAGAGGAATATGGAGTATTATGTTTAAGAGGAATATGAAGTAACATAGTATGTTTAAGAGGAATATGAAGTTGTATATGTAAGAGGAATATGAAGTAGTATATTTAAGAGAATATGAAGTAGTATATTTAAGAGGAATATGAAGTAGTATGTGTAAGAGGAATATGAAGTAGTATGTTTAAGAGGAATATGAAGTAGTATATTTAAAAGAAATATGAAGTAGTATATTTAAGAGGAATATGAAGTAGTATGTTTAAGAGGAATATGAAATAATATGTTAAAGAGGAATATGAAGTAGTAAGTTTAAGAGGAGTATGAAGTAGTATGTTTAAGAGTAATGGGGAATTGTATTTTTAAGAGGAATATGAAGTAGAATATTGAAGATGAATATGAAGTAGTATATTTAAGAGGAATATGAAGTAGTATGTTTAAAATGAATATGAAGTAGTATGTTTAAGAGGAATATGAAGTAGTATGTTTAAGAGGAATATGAATTAGTATGTTTAAGAGGAATATGAAGTAGTATGTTTAAGAGGAATATGAAGTAGTATATTTAAGAGGAATATGAAGTAGAATGTTTAAGAGGAATATGAAGTAGTATGTTTAAGAGGAATATGAAGTGGTATGTTTAAGAGGAATATGAAGTGGTATATTTAAGAGGAATATGAAGTAGTATATTTAAGAGGAATATAAAGTAATATGTTTAAGAGTAATAAGAAGTAGTATGTTTAAGAGGAATATGTAGTAGTATGTTTAAGAGGAATATGAAGTAGAATGTTTAAGAGGAATATGAAGTAGTATATTTAAGAGGAATATGAAGTAGTGTGTTTAAGATAAATATAAAGTAGTATGTTTTAGAGAAATATGAAGCACTATGTTTAAGAGGAATATGAAGTAGTATGTTTAAGAGGAATATGAAGTAGTATGTTTAAGAGGAATATGAAGTAGTATGTTTAAGAAGAATATGAAGTAGTATATTCAAGAGGAATATGAAGTATTATGTTTAAGAAGAATATGAAATAGTATGTTCAAGAGGAATATGAAGTAGTATGTTTAAGAGGAATATGAAGTAGTATGTTTAAGAGGAATATGAAGTAGTATATTTAAGAGGAATATGAACAAGCATATTTAAGAGGAATATGAAGTAGTATATTTAACAGGAATATGAAGTAGTATGTTTAAGAGGAATATGAAGCAGTATATTTAATAGGAATATAAAATAGTATGTTTAAGAGGAATATGAAGTAGTATGTTTAAGAGGAATATGAAGTAGTATGTTTAAGAGGAATATGAAGTAGTATATTTAAGGGGAATTTGAAGTAGTATGTTTAAGAGGAATATGAAGTAGTATGTTTAAGAGGAATATGAAGTAGTATGTTTAAGAGGAATATGAAGTAGTATGTTTAAGAGGAATATGAAGTAGTATGTTTAAGAGGAATATGCAGTAGTATGTTTAAGAGGAATATGAAGTAGTATGTTTAAGAGGAATGCGAAGTAGTATATTTAAGAGGAATATGAAGTAGTATATTTAAAAGGAATATGAAGTAGTATGTTTAAGAGGAATATGAAGTAGTATGTTTAAGAGGAACATGAAGTAGTATTTTTAAGGGGAATATGAAGGAGTATATTTAAGAGGAATATGAAGTAGTATATTTAAGAGGAATATGAAGTAGTATGTTTAAGAGGAATCTGAAGTAGTATATTTAAGAGGAATATGAAGTAGTATATTTAAGAGGAATATGAAGTAGTATGTTTAAGAGGAATATGAAGTAGTATGTTTAAGAGAAATATAAAGTAGTATATTTAAGAGGAATATGAAGTAGTATATTTAAGAGGAATATGAAGTAGTCTGTTTAAGAGGAATATGAAGTAGTATATTTAAGAGGAATATGAAGTAATATGTTTAAGATAAATATGAAGTAGTATGTTTAAGAGGAATATGAAGTAGTATGTTTAAGAGGAACATGAAGTAGTATGTTTAAGAGGAATATGAAGTAGTATGTTCAAGAGGAATATAAAGTAGTATGTTTTAGAGGAATATGCAGTAGTATGTTTAAGAGGAATATGCAGTAGTATGTTTAAGAAGAATATGAAGTACTGTGTTTAAGAGGAATCTAAAGTAGTATGTTTAAGATGAATATGAAGTAGTATGTTTAAGAGGAATATTAAGTAGTATATTTAAGAGGAATATGAAGTAGTATATTTAAGAGGAATATGGAGTATTATGTTTAAGAGGAATATGAAGTAACATAGTATGTTTAAGAGGAATATGAAGTTGTATATGTAAGAGGAATATGAAGTAGTATATTTGAGAGGAATATGAAGTAGTATATTTAAGAGGAATATGAAGTAGTATGTTTAAGAGGAATATGAAGTAGTATGTTTAAGAGGAATATGAAGTAGTATATTTAAAAGAAATATGAAGTAGTATATTTAAGAGGAATATGAAGTAGTATGTTTAAGAGGAATATGAAATAATATGTTAAAGAGGAACATGAAGTAGTAAGTTTAAGAGGAATATGAAAGAGTATGTTTAAGAGGAATGGGGAATTGTATTTTTAAGAGGAATATGAAGTAGAATATTGAAGATGAATATGAAGTTGTATATTTAAGAGGAATATGAAGTAGTATGTTTAAAATGAATATGAAGTAGTATGTTTAAGAGGAATATGAAGTAGTATGTTTAAGAGGAATATGAATTAGTATGTTTAAGAGGAATATGAAGTAGAATGTTTAAGAGGAATATGAAGTAGTATAATTAAGAGGAATATGAAGTAGTATGTTTAAGATGAATATGAAGTAGTTTGTTTAGGAGGAATATGAAGTAGTATGTTTAAGAGGAATATGAAGTAGTATGTTTAAGAAGAATATGAAGTAGTATGTTCAAGAGGAATATGAAGTAGTATGTTAGGGAGGAATATGAAGTAGTATGTTCAAGAGGAATATGAAATAGTATGTTTAAGAGGAATACGAAGTAGTATGTTTAAGAGGAATAAGAAGCAGTATGTTTAAGAGGAATATGAAGTGGTATGTTTAAGAGGAATATGAAGTGGTGTATTTAAGAGGAATATGAAGTAGTATATTTAAGAGGAATATAAAGTAATATGTTTAAGAGGAATAAGAAGTAGTATGTTTAAGAGGAATATGAAGTAGTATGTTCAAGAGGAATATAAAGTAGTATGTTTTAGAGGAATATGCAGTAGTATGTTTAAGAGGAATATGCGGTAGTATGTTTAAGAAGAATATGAAGTAGTGTGTTTAAGAGGAATCTGAAGTAGTATGTTTAAGAGGAATATGAAGTAGTATGTTTAAGAGGAATATTAAGTAGTATATTTAAGAGGAATATGAAGTAGTATATTTAAGAGGAATATGGAGTATTATGTTTAAGAGGAATATGAAGTAACATAGTATGTTTAAGAGGAATATGAAGTTGTATATGTAAGAGGAATATGAAGTAGTATATTTAAGAGGAATATGAAGTTATATATTTAAGAGGAATATGAAGTAGTATGTTTAAGAGGAATATGAAATAGTATGTTTAAGAGGAATATGAAGTAGTATATTTAAAAGAAATATGAAGTAGTATATTTAAGAGGAATATGAAGTAGTATGTTTAAGAGGAATATGAAATAATATGTTAAAGAGGAATATGAAGTAGAATGTTTAAGAGGAATATGAAGTAGTATATTTAAGAGGAATATGAAGTAGTATGTTTAAGATGAATATGAAGTAGTTTGTTTAGGAGGAATATGAAGTAGTATGTTTAAGAGGAATATGAAGTAGTATGTTTAAGAAGAATATGAAGTAGTATGTTCAAGAGGAATATGAAGTAGTATGTTAGGGAGGAATTTGAAGTAGTATGTTCAAGAGGAATATGAAATAGTATGTTTAAGAGGAATACGAAGTAGTATGTTTAAGAGGAATAAGAAGCAGTATGTTTAAGAGGAATATGCAGTAGTATGTTTAAGATGAATATGAAGTAGTATATTTAAGAGGAATATGAAGTAGTATATTTAAGAGGAATATGAACTAGTATTTTTAAAATGCATATAAAGTAGTATGTTTAAGAGGAATATGAAGTGGTATGTTTAAAAGGAATATGAAGTGGTATATTTAAGAGGAATATGAAGTAGTATATTTAAGAGGAATATAAAGTAATATGTTTAAGAGGAATAAGAAGTAGTATGTTTAAGAGGAATATTTAGTAGTATGTTTAAGAGGAATATGAAGTAGAATGTTTAAGAGGAATATGAAGTAGTATATTTAAGAGGAATATGAAGTAGTATGTTTAAGATAAATATGAAGTAGAATGTTTTAGAGAAATATGAAGCACTATGTTTAAGAGGAATATGAAGTAGTATGTTTAAGAGGAATATGAAGTAGTATGTTTAAGAGGAATATGAAGTAGTATGTTTAAGAAGAATATGAAGTAGTATATTCAAGAGGAATATGAAGTATTATGTTTAAGAGGAATATGAAGTAGTATGTTCAAGAGGAATATGAAGTAGTATGTTTAAGAGGAATATGAAGTAGTATGTTTAAGAGGAATACGAAGTAGTATATTTAAGAGGAATATGAACAAGCATATTTAAGAGGAATATGAAGTAGTATATTTAACAGGAATATGAAGTAGTATGTTTAAGAGGAATATGAAGCAGTATATTTAATAGGAATATGAAATAGTATGTTTAAGAGGAATATGAAGTAGTATGTTTAAGAGGAATATGAAGTAGTATGTTTAAGAGGAATATGAAGTAGTATATTTAAGGGGAATATGAAGTAGTATGTTTAAGAGGAATATGAAGTAGTATGTTTAAGAGGAATATGAAATAGTATGTTTAAGAGGAATATGAAGTAGTATATTTAAAAGAAATATGAAGTAGTATATTTAAGAGGAATATGAAGTAGTATGTTTAAGAGGAATATGAAATAATATGTTAAAGAGGAATATGAAGTAGAAAGTTTAAGAGGAATATGAAGTAGTATATTTAAGAGGAATATGAAGTAGTATGTTTAAGATGAATATGAAGAAGTTTGTTTAGGAGGAATATGAAGTAGTATGTTTAAGAGGAATATGAAGTAGTATGTTTAAGAAGAATATGAAGTAGTATGTTCAAGAGGAATATGAAGTAGTATGTTAGGGAGGAATATGAAGTAGTATGTTCAAGAGGAATATGAAATAGTATGTTTAAGAGGAATACGAAGTAGTATGTTTAAGAGGAATAAGAAGCAGTATGTTTAAGAGGAATATTAAGTAGTATATATAAGAGGAATATGAAGTAGTATATTTAAGAGGAATATGGAGTATTATGTTTAAGAGGAATATGAAGTAACATAGTATGTTTAAGAGGAATATGAAGTTGTATATGTAAGAGGAATATGAAGTAGTATATTTAAGAGAATATGAAGTAGTATATTTAAGAGGAATATGAAGTAGTATGTGTAAGAGGAATATGAAGTAGTATGTTTAAGAGGAATATGAAGTAGTATATTTAAAAGAAATATGAAGTAGTATATTTAAGAGGAATATGAAGTAGTATGTTTAAGAGGAATATGAAATAATATGTTAAAGAGGAATATGAAGTAGTAAGTTTAAGAGGAGTATGAAGTAGTATGTTTAAGAGTAATGGGGAATTGTATTTTTAAGAGGAATATGAAGTAGAATATTGAAGATGAATATGAAGTAGTATATTTAAGAGGAATATGAAGTAGTATGTTTAAAATGAATATGAAGTAGTATGTTTAAGAGGAATATGAAGTAGTATGTTTAAGAGGAATATGAAGTAGTATATTTAAGAGGAATATGAAGTAGAATGTTTAAGAGGAATATGAAGTAGTATGTTTAAGAGGAATATGAAGTGGTATGTTTAAGAGGAATATGAAGTGGTATATTTAAGAGGAATATGAAGTAGTATATTTAAGA
The DNA here is from genome assembly GCA_958298945.1 of Atherix ibis. Taxonomy (NCBI): domain Eukaryota; kingdom Metazoa; phylum Arthropoda; class Insecta; order Diptera; family Athericidae; genus Atherix; species Atherix ibis. Next base: position 1,505,935 of record CATQJD010000064.1, on the reverse strand, counting down.
GGAATATAAAGTAATATGTTTAAGAGTAATAAGAAGTAGTATGTTTAAGAGGAATATGTAGTAGTATGTTTAAGAGGAATATGAAGTAGAATGTTTAAGAGGAATATGAAGTAGTATATTTAAGAGGAATATGAAGTAGTGTGTTTAAGATAAATATGAAGTAGTATGTTTTAGAGAAATATGAAGCACTATGTTTAAGAGGAATATGAAGTAGTATGTTTAAGAGGAATATGAAGTAGTATGTTTAAGAGGAATATGAAGTAGTATGTTTAAGAAGAATATGAAGTAGTATATTCAAGAGGAATATGAAGTATTATGTTTAAGAAGAATATGAAATAGTATGTTCAAGAGGAATATGAAGTAGTATGTTTAAGAGGAATATGAAGTAGTATGTTTAAGAGGAATATGAAGTAGTATATTTAAGAGGAATATGAACAAGCATATTTAAGAGGAATATGAAGTAGTATATTTAACAAGAATATGAAGTAGTATGTTTAAGAGGAATATGAAGCAGTATATTTAATAGGAATATAAAATAGTATGTTTAAGAGGAATATGAAGTAGTATGTTTAAGAGGAATATGAAGTAGTATGTTTAAGAGGAATATGAAGTAGTATATTTAAGGGGAATTTGAAGTAGTATGTTTAAGAGGAATATGAAGTAGTATGTTTAAGAGGAATATGAAGTAGTATGTTTAAGAGAGAATATGAAGTAGTATGTTTAAGAGGAATATGAAGTAGTATGTTTAAGAGGAATATGCAGTAGTATGTTTAAGAGGAATATGAAGTAGTATGTTTAAGAGGAATGCGAAGTAGTATATTTAAGAGGAATATGAAGTAGTATATTTAAAAGGAATATGAAGTAGTATGTTTAAGAGGAATATGAAGTAGTATGTTTAAGAGGAACATGAAGTAGTATTTTTAAGGGGAATATGAAGGAGTATATTTAAGAGGAATATGAAGTAGTATATTTAAGAGGAATATGAAGTAGTATGTTTAAGAGGAATCTGAAGTAGTATATTTAAGAGGAATATGAAGTAGTATATTTAAGAGGAATATGAAGTAGTATGTTTAAGAGGAATATGAAGTAGTATGTTTAAGAGAAATATAAAGTAGTATATTTAAGAGGAATATGAAGTAGTATATTTAAGAGGAATATGAAGTAGTCTGTTTAAGAGGAATACGAAGTAGTATATTTAAGAGGAATATGAAGTAATATGTTTAAGATAAATATGAAGTAGTATGTTTAAGAGGAATATGAAGTAGTATGTTTAAGAGGAACATGAAGTAGTATGTTTAAGAGGAATATGAAGTAGTATGTTCAAGAGGAATATAAAGTAGTATGTTTTAGAGGAATATGCAGTAGTATGTTTAAGAGGAATATGCAGTAGTATGTTTAAGAAGAATATGAAGTACTATGTTTAAGAGGAATCTAAAGTAGTATGTTTAAGATGAATATGAAGTAGTATGTTTAAGAGGAATATTAAGTAGTATATTTAAGAGGAATATGAAGTAGTATATTTAAGAGGAATATGGAGTATTATGTTTAAGAGGAATATGAAGTAACATAGTATGTTTAAGAGGAATATGAAGTTGTATATGTAAGAGGAATATGAAGTAGTATATTTGAGAGGAATATGAAGTAGTATATTTAAGAGGAATATGAAGTAGTATGTTTAAGAGGAATATGAAGTAGTATGTTTAAGAGGAATATGAAGTAGTATATTTAAAAGAAATATGAAGTAGTATATTTAAGAGGAATATGAAATAGTATGTTTAAGAGGAATATGAAATAATATGTTAAAGAGGAACATGAAGTAGTAAGTTTAAGAGGAATATGAAAGAGTATGTTTAAGAGGAATGGGGAATTGTATTTTTAAGAGGAATATGAAGTAGAATATTGAAGATGAATATGAAGTTGTATATTTAAGAGGAATATGAAGTAGTATGTTTAAAATGAATATGAAGTAGTATGTTTAAGAGGAATATGAAGTAGTATGTTTAAGAGGAATATGAATTAGTATGTTTAAGAGGAATATGAAGTAGAATGTTTAAGAGGAATATGAAGTAGTATAATTAAGAGGAATATGAAGTAGTATGTTTAAGATGAATATGAAGTAGTTTGTTTAGGAGGAATATGAAGTAGTATGTTTAAGAGGAATATGAAGTAGTATGTTTAAGAAGAATATGAAGTAGTATGTTCAAGAGGAATATGAAGTAGTATGTTAGGGAGTAATATGAAGTAGTATGTTCAAGAGGAATATGAAATAGTATGTTTAAGAGGAATACGAAGTAGTATGTTTAAGAGGAATAAGAAGCAGTATGTTTAAGAGGAATATGAAGTGGTATGTTTAAGAGGAATATGAAGTGGTGTATTTAAGAGGAATATGAAGTAGTATATTTAAGAGGAATATAAAGTAATATGTTTAAGAGGAATAAGAAGTAGTATGTTTAAGAGGAATATGAAGTAGTATGTTCAAGAGGAATATAAAGTAGTATGTTTTAGAGGAATATGCAGTAGTATGTTTAAGAGGAATATGCGGTAGTATGTTTAAGAAGAATATGAAGTAGTGTGTTTAAGAGGAATCTGAAGTAGTATGTTTAAGAGGAATATGAAGTAGTATGTTTAAGAGGAATATTAAGTAGTATATTTAAGAGGAATATGAAGTAGTATATTTAAGAGGAATATGGAGTATTATGTTTAAGAGGAATATGAAGTAACATAGTATGTTTAAGAGGAATATGAAGTTGTATATGTAAGAGGAATATGAAGTAGTATATTTAAGAGGAATATGAAGTAATATATTTAAGAGGAATATGAAGTAGTATGTTTAAGAGGAATATGAAATAGTATGTTTAAGAGGAATATGAAGTAGTATATTTAAAAGAAATATGAAGTAGTATATTTAAGAGGAATATGAAGTAGTATGTTTAAGAGGAATATGAAATAATATGTTAAAGAGGAATATGAAGTAGAATGTTTAAGAGGAATATGAAGTAGTATATTTAAGAGGAATATGAAGTAGTATGTTTAAGATGAATATGAAGTAGTTTGTTTAGGAGGAATATGAAGTAGTATGTTTAAGAGGAATATGAAGTAGTATGTTTAAGAAGAATATGAAGTAGTATGTTCAAGAGGAATATGAAGTAGTATGTTAGGGAGGAATATGAAGTAGTATGTTCAAGAGGAATATGAAATAGTATGTTTAAGAGGAATACGAAGTAGTATGTTTAAGAGGAATAAGAAGCAGTATGTTTAAGAGGAATATGCAGTAGTATGTTTAAGATGAATATGAAGTAGTATATTTAAGAGGAATATGAAGTACTATATTTAAGAGGAATATGAACTAGTATTTTTAAAATGCATATAAAGTAGTATGTTTAAGAGGAATATGAAGTGGTATGTTTAAAAGGAATATGAAGTGGTATATTTAAGATGAATATGAAGTAGTATATTTAAGAGGAATATAAAGTAATATGTTTAAGAGGAATAAGAAGTAGTATGTTTAAGAGGAATATTTAGTAGTATGTTTAAGAGGAATATGAAGTAGAATGTTTAAGAGGAATATGAAGTAGTATATTTAAGAGGAATATGAAGTAGTATGTTTAAAATAAATATGAAGTAGAATGTTTTAGAGAAATATGAAGCACTATGTTTAAGAGGAATATGAAGTAGTATGTTTAAGAGGAATATGAAGTAGTATGTTTAAGAGGAATATGAAGTAGTATGTTTAAGAAGAATATGAAGTAGTATATTCAAGAGGAATATGAAGTATTATGTTTAAGAGGAATATGAAGTAGTATGTTCAAGAGGAATATGAAGTAGTATGTTTAAGAGGAATATGAAGTAGTATGTTTAAGAGGAATACGAAGTAGTATATTTAAGAGGAATATGAACAAGCATATTTAAGAGGAATATGAAGTAGTATATTTAACAGGAATATGAAGTAGTATGTTTAAGAGGAATATGAAGCAGTATATTTAATAGGAATATGAAATAGTATGTTTAAGAGGAATATGAAGTAGTATGTTTAAGAGGAATATGAAGTAGTATGTTTAAGAGGAATATGAAGTAGTATATTTAAGGGGAATATGAAGTAGTATGTTTAAGAGGAATATGAAGTAGTATGTTTAAGAGGAATATGAAATAGTATGTTTAAGAGGAATATGAAGTAGTATATTTAAAAGAAATATGAAGTAGTATATTTAAGAGGAATATGAAGTAGTATGTTTAAGAGGAATATGAAATAATATGTTAAAGAGGAATATGAAGTAGAAAGTTTAAGAGGAATATGAAGTAGTATATTTAAGAGGAATATGAAGTAGTATGTTTAAGATGAATATGAAGTAGTTTGTTTAGGAGGAATATGAAGTAGTATGTTTAAGAGGAATATGAAGTAGTATGTTTAAGAAGAATATGAAGTAGTATGTTCAAGAGGAATATGAAGTAGTATGTTAGGGAGGAATATGAAGTAGTATGTTCAAGAGGAATATGAAATAGTATGTTTAAGAGGAATACGAAGTAGTATGTTTAAGAGGAATAAGAAGCAGTATGTTTAAGAGGAATATGCAGTAGTATGTTTAAGATGAATATGAAGTAGTATATTTAAGAGGAATATGAAGTAGTATATTTAAGAGGAATATGAACTAGTATTTTTAAAATGAATATAAAGTAGTATGTTTAAGAGGAATATGAAGTGGTATGTTTAAAAGGAATATGAAGTGGTATATTTAAGAGGAATATGAAGTAGTATATTTAAGAGGAATATAAAGTAATATGTTTAAGAGGAATAAGAAGTAGTATGTTTAAGAGGAATATTTAGTAGTATGTTTAAGAGGAATATGAAGTAGAATGTTTAAGAGGAATATGAAGTAGTATATTTAAGAGGAATATGAAGTAGTATGTTTAAGATAAATATGAAGTAGAATGTTTTAGAGAAATATGAAGCACTATGTTTAAGAGGAATATGAAGTAGTATGTTTAAGAGGAATATGAAGTAGTATGTTTAAGAGGAATATGAAGTAGTATGTTTAAGAAGAATATGAAGTAGTATATTCAAGAGGAATATGAAGTATTATGTTTAAGAGGAATATGAAGTAGTATGTTCAAGAGGAATATGAAGTAGTATGTTTAAGAGGAATATGAAGTAGTATGTTTAAGAGGAATACGAAGTAGTATATTTAAGAGGAATATGAACAAGCATATTTAAGAGGAATATGAAGTAGTATATTTAACAGGAATATGAAGTAGTATGTTTAAGAGGAATATGAAGCAGTATATTTAATAGGAATATGAAATAGTATGTTTAAGAGGAATATGAAGTAGTATGTTTAAGAGGAATATGAAGTAGTATGTTTAAGAGGAATATGAAGTAGTATATTTAAGGGGAATATGAAGTAGTATGTTTAAGAGGAATATGAAGTAGTATGTTTAAGAGGAATATGAAGTAGTATGTTTAAGAGGAATATGAAGTAGTATGTTTAAGAGGAATATAAAGTAGTATGTGTTAGAGGAATATGCAGTAGTATGTTTAAGACGAATATGAAGTAGTATGTTTAAGAGGAATATGAAGCAGTATATTTAAGAGGAATATGAAGTAGAATGTTTAAGAGGAATATGAAGTAGTATATTTAAGAGGAATATGAAGTAGTATGTTTAAGAGGAATATGAAGCAGTATATTTAATAGGAATATGAAATAGTATGTTTAAGAGGAATATGAAGTAGTATGTTTAAGAGGAATATGAAGTAGTATGTTTAAGAGGAATATGAAGTAGTATATTTAAGGGGAATATGAAGTATTATGTTTAAGAGGAATATGAAGTAGTATGTTCAAGAGGAATATGAAGTAGTATGTTTAAGAGGAATATCAAGTAGTATGTTTAGGAGGAATATGAAGTAGTATATTTAAGAGGAATATGAACAAGCATATTTAAGAGGAATATGAAGTAGTATATTTAGCAGGAATATGAAGTAGTATGTTTAAGAGGAATATGAAGCAGTATATTTAATAGGAATATGAAATAGTATGTTTAAGAGGAATATGAAGTAGTATGTTTAAGTGGAATATGAAGTAGTATGTTTGAGAGGAATATGAAGCAGTTTATTTAAGAGGAATATGAAGTAGTATGTTTAAGAGGAATATGAAGTAGTATATTTAAGGGGAATATGAAGTAGTATGTTTAAAAGGAATATGAAGTAGTATGTTTAAGAGGAATATGAAGTAGTATGTTTAAGAGGAATATGAAGTAGTATGTTTAAGAGGAATATGAAGTAGTATGTTTAAGAGGAATATGCAGTAGTATGTTTAAGAGGAATATGAAGTAGTATGTTTAAGAGGAATATGAAGTAGTATATTTAAGAGGAAATGAAGTAGTATATTTAAGAGGAATATGAAGTAGTATGTTTAAGAGGAATATGAAGTAGTATGTTTAAGAGGAATATGAAGTAGTATGTTTAAGAGGAATATGAAGTAGTATGTTTAAGAGGAATATGAAGTAGTATATTTAAGAGGAATATGAAGTAGTATATTTAAGAGGAATATGAAGTAGTCTGTTTAAGAGGAATATGAAGTAGTATATTTAAGAGGAATATGAAGTAGTATGTTTAAGAGGAATATGAAGTAGTATGTTCAAGAGGAATATAAAGTAGTATGTTTTAGAAGAATATGCAGTAGTATGTTTAAGAGGAGTGTGAAGTAGTATGTTTAAGAGGAATATGAAGTAGTTTGTGTAAGAGGAATATGAAGTAGTTTGTTTAAGAGGAATATGAAGTAGTATGTTTAAGAGGAATATTAAGTAGTATATTTAAGAGGAATATGAAATAATATGTTTAAGAGGAATATGAAGTAGTATGTTTCAGAGGAATGTGAAGTAGTATGTTTAAGAGGAATGGGGAATTGTATTTTTAAGAGGAATATGAAGTAGAATAATTAAGATGAATATGAAGTAGTATATTTTAGAGGAATATGAATTAGTATGTTTAAGAGGAATATGAAGTAGTATGTTTAAGAGGAATATGAAGTAGTATATTTAAGAGGAATATGAAGTAGAATGTTTAAGAGGCATATGAAGTAGTATATTTAAGAGGAATATGAAGTAGTATGTTTAAGATGAATATGAAGTTGAATGTGTAAGAGGAATATGAAGCACTATGTTTAAGAGGAATATGAAGTAGTATGTTTAAGAGGAATATGAAGTAGTATGTTTAAGAGGAATATGAAGTAGTATGTTTAAGAGGAATATGAAGTAGTATGTTTAAGAGGAATATGAAGTAGTATGTTTAAGAGGAATATGAAGTAGTATATTTAAGAGGAATATGAAGTAGTATATTTAAGAGGAATATGAAGTAGTCTGTTTAAGAGGAATATGAAGTAGTATATTTAAGAGGAATATGAAGTAGTATGTTTAAGAGGAATATGAAGTAGTATGTTCAAGAGGAATATAAAGTAGTATGTTTTAGAAGAATATGCAGTAGTATGTTTAAGAGGAGTGTGAAGTAGTATGTTTAAGAGGAATATGAAGTAGTTTGTGTAAGAGGAATATGAAGTAGTTTGTTTAAGAGGAATATGAAGTAGTATGTTTAAGAGGAATATTAAGTAGTATATTTAAGAGGAATATGAAATAATATGTTTAAGAGGAATATGAAGTAGTATGTTTCAGAGGAATGTGAAGTAGTATGTTTAAGAGGAATGGGGAATTGTATTTTTAAGAGGAATATGAAGTAGAATAATTAAGATGAATATGAAGTAGTATATTTTAGAGGAATATGAATTAGTATGTTTAAGAGGAATATGAAGTAGTATGTTTAAGAGGAATATGAAGTAGTATATTTAAGAGGAATATGAAGTAGAATGTTTAAGAGGCATATGAAGTAGTATATTTAAGAGGAATATGAAGTAGTATGTTTAAGATGAATATGAAGTTGAATGTGTAAGAGGAATATGAAGCACTATGTTTAAGAGGAATATGAAGTAGTATGTTTAAGAGGAATATGAAGTAGTATGTTTAAAAGGAATATGAAGTAGTATGTTCAAGAAGAATATGAAGTAGTATGTTCAAGAGGAATATGAAGTAGTATGTTTAAGAGGAATATGATGTAGTATGTTCAAGAGGAATATGAAGTAGTATGTTTAAGAGGAATATGAGGTAGTATGTTTAAGAGGAATAAGAAGTAGTATGTTTAAGAGGAATATGAATATATTTAAGATGAATATGAAGTAGTATATTTAAGAGGAATATGAAGTAGTATATTTAAGAGGAATATGAAGTAGTATGTTTAAAAGGAATATAAAGTAGTATGTTTAAGATGAATATGAAGTAGTATGTGTAAGAGGAATATGAAGCACTATGTTTAAGAGGAATATGAAGTAGTATGTTTTAGAGGAATATGAAGTAGTCTGTTTAAGAGGAATATGAAGCAGTATGTTTAAGAAGAATATGAAGTAGTATGTTCAAGAGGAATATGAAGTAGTATGTTTAAGAGGAATATGAAGTAGTATGTTCAAGAGGAATATGAAGTAGTATGTTTAAGAGGAATATAAAGTAGTATGTTTAAGAGGAATAAGAAGTAGTATGTTTAAGAGGAATATGAATATATTTAAGATGAATATGAAGTGGTATATTTAAGAGGAATATGAAGTAGTATATTTAAGAGGAATATGAAGTAGTATGTTTAAGAGGAATAAGAAGTAGTATGTTTAAGAGGAATATGTAGTAGTATGTTTAAGAGGAATATGAAGTAGAATGTTTAAGGGGAATATGAAGTAGTATATTTAAGAGGAATATGAAGTTGTATGTTTAAGATGAATATGAAGTAGTATGTTTAAGAGGAATATGAAGTAGTATGTTTAAGAAGAATATGAAGTAGTATGTTTAAGAGGAATATGAAGTAGTATGTTTAAGAGGAATATGAAGTAGTATATTTAAGAGGAATATGAACAAGCATATTTAAGAGGAATATGAAGTAGTATATTTAACAGGAATATGAAGTAGTATGTTTAAGAGGAATATGAAGCAGTATATTTAATAGGAATATGAAATAGTATGTTTAAGAGGAATATGAAGTAGTATGTTTAAGAGGAATATGAAGTAGTATGTTTAAGAGGAATATGAAGTAGTATATTTAAGGGGAATATGAAGTAGAATGTTTAAGAGGAATATGAAGTAGTATGTTTAAGAGGAATATGAAGTAGTATGTTTAAGAGGAATATGAAGTAGTATGTTTAAGAGGAATATGAAGTAGTATGTGTTAGAGGAATATGCAGTAGTATGTTTAAGAGGAATATGAAGTAGTATGTTTAAGAGGAATATGAAGCAGTATATTTAAGAGGAATATGAAGTGGAATGTTTAAGAGGAATATGAAATAGTATATTTAAGAGGAATATGAAGTAGTATGTTTAAGAGGAATATGAAGCAGTATATTTAATAGGAATATGAAATAGTATGTTTAAGAGGAATATGAAGTAGTATGTTAAAGAGGAATATGAAGTAGTATGTTTAAGAGGAATATGAAGTAGTATATTTAAGGGGAATATGAAGTATTATGTTTAAGAGGAATATGAAGTAGTATGTTCAAGAGGAATATGAAGTAGTATGTTTAAGAGGAATATGAAGTAGTATGTTTAAGAGGAATATGAAGTAGCATATTTAAGAGGAATATGAACAAGCATATTTAAGAGGAATATGAAGTAGTATATTTAACAGGAATATGAAGTAGTATGTTTAAGAGGAATATGAAGCAGTATATTTAATAGGAATATGAAATAGTATGTTTAAGAGGAATATGAAGTAGTACGTTTAAGTGGAATATGAAGTAGTATGTTTGAGAGGAATATGAAGCAGTTTATTTAAGAGGAATATGAAGTAGTATGTTTAGTAGGAATATGAAGTAGTATATTTAAGGGGAATATGAAGTAGTATGTTTAAGAGGAATATGACGTAGTATGTTTAAGAGGAATATGAAGTAGTATATTTAAGAGGAATATGAAGCAGTTTATTTAAGAGGAATATGAAGTAGTCTGTTTAAGAGGAATATGAAGTAGTATATTTAAGAGGAATATGAAGTTATATGTTTAAGATAAATATGAAGTAGTATGTTTAAGAGGAATATGAAGTAGTACGTTTAAGAGGAATATGAAGTAGTATGTTTAAGAGGAATATGAAGTAGTATGTTCAAGAGGAATATAAAGTAGTATGTTTTAGAGGAATATGCAGTAGTATGTTTAAGAGGAGTGTGAAGTAGTATGTTTAAGAGGAATATGAAGTAGTTTGTGTAAGAGGAATATGCAGTAGTTTGTTTAAGAGGAATATGAAGTAGTATGTTTAAGAGGAATATTAAGTAGTATATTTAAGACGAATATGAAGTAGTATGTTTAAGAGGAATATGAAGTAGTATGTGTTAGAGGAATATGCAGTAGTATGTTTAAGAGGAATATGAAGTAGTATGTTTAAGAGGAATATGAAGCAGTATATTTAAGAGGAATATGAAGTGGAATGTTTAAGAGGAATATGAAATAGTATATTTAAGAGGAATATGAAGTAGTATGTTTAAGAGGAATATGAAGCAGTATATTTAATAGGAATATGAAATAGTATGTTTAAGAGGAATATGAAGTAGTATGTTAAAGAGGAATATGAAGTAGTATGTTTAAGAGGAATATGAAGTAGTATATTTAAGGGGAATATGAAGTATTATGTTTAAGAGGAATATGAAGTAGTATGTTCAAGAGGAATATGAAGTAGTATGTTTAAGAGGAATATGAAGTAGTATGTTTAAGAGGAATATGAAGTAGCATATTTAAGAGGAATATGAACAAGCATATTTAAGAGGAATATGAAGTAGTATATTTAACAGGAATATGAAGTAGTATGTTTAAGAGGAATATGAAGCAGTATATTTAATAGGAATATGAAATAGTATGTTTAAGAGGAATATGAAGTAGTACGTTTAAGTGGAATATGAAGTAGTATGTTTGAGAGGAATATGAAGCAGTTTATTTAAGAGGAATATGAAGTAGTATGTTTAGGAGGAATATGAAGTAGTATATTTAAGGGGAATATGAAGTAGTATGTTTAAGAGGAATATGAAGTAGTATGTTTAAGAGGAATATGAAGTAGTATGTTTAAGAGGAATATGAAGTAGTATGTTTAAGAGGAATATGAAGTAGTATGTTTAAGAGTAATATGCAGTAGTATGTTTAAGAGGAATATGAAGTAGTATGTTTAAGAGGAATATGAAGTAGTATATTTAAGAGGAATATGAAGCAGTTTATTTAAGAGGAATATGAAGTAGTCTGTTTAAGAGGAATATGAAGTAGTATATTTAAGAGGAATATGAAGTTATATGTTTAAGATAAATATGAAGTAGTATGTTTAAGAGGAATATGAAGTAGTACGTTTAAGAGGAATATGAAGTAGTATGTTTAAGAGGAATATGAAGTAGTATGTTCAAGAGGAATATAAAGTAGTATGTTTTAGAGGAATATGCAGTAGTATGTTTAAGAGGAGTGTGAAGTAGTATGTTTAAGAGGAATATGAAGTAGTTTGTGTAAGAGGAATATGCAGTAGTTTGTTTAAGAGGAATATGAAGTAGTATGTTTAAGAGGAATATTAAGTAGTATATTTAAGACGAATATGAAGTAGTATATTTAAAAGGAATATTAAGTATTATGTTTAAGAGGAATATGAAGTAGCATAGTATGTTTAAGAGGAATATGAAGTTGTATATGTAAGAGGAATATGAAGTAGCATATTTAAGAGAAATATGAAGTAGTATATTTAAGAGGAATATGAAGTAGTATGTTTAAGAGGAATATGAAGTAGTATGTTTAAGAGGAATATGAAGTAGTATATTTAAAAGGAATATGAAGTAGTATATTTAAGAGGAATATGAAGTAGTATGTTTAAGAGGAATATGAAATAATATGTTTAAGAGGAATATGAAGTAGTATGTTTCAGAGGAATGTGAAGTAGTATGTTTAAGAGGAATGGGGAATTGTATTTTTAAGAGGAATATGAAGTAGAATAATTAAGAGGAATATGAAGTAGTATATTTAAGAGGAATATGAAGTAGTATGTTTAAAATGAATATGAAGTAGTATGTTTAAGAGGAATATGAAGTAGTATGTTTAAGAGGAATATGAATTAGTATGTTTAAGAGGAATATGAAGTAGTATGTTTAAGAGAAATATGAAGTAGTATATTTAAGAGGAATATGAAGTAGAATGTTTAAGAGGAATATGAAGTAGTATATTTAAGAGGAATATGAAGTAGTATGTTTAAGATGAATATGAAGTAGTATGTGTAAGAGGAATATGAAGCACTATGTTTAAGAGGAATATGAAGTAGTATGTTTAAGAGGAATATGAAGTAGTATGTTTAAGAGGAATATGAAGTAGTATGTTTAAGAAGAATATGAAGTAGTATGTTCAAGAGGAACATGAAGTATTATGTTTAAGAGGAATATGAAGTAGTATGTTCAAGAGGAATATGAAGTAGTATGTTTAAGAGGAATATGAGGTAGTATGTTTAAGAGGAATAAGAAGTAGTATGTTTAAGAGGAATATGAATATATTTAAGATGAATATGAAGGAGTATATTTAAGAGGAATATGAAGTAGTATATTTAAGAGGAATATGAAGTACTATGTTTAAAAGGAATATAAAGTAGTATGTTTAAGATGAATATGAAGTAGTATGTGTAAGAGGAATATGAAGCACTATGTTTAAGAGGAATATGAAGTAGTATGTTTTAGAGGAATATGAAGTAGTATGTTTAAGAGGAATATGAAGTAGTATGTTTAAGAAGAATATGAAGTAGTATGTTCAAGAGGAATATGAAGTAGTATGTTTAAGAGGAATATGAAGTAGTATGTTCAAGAGGAATATGAAGTAGTATGTTTAAGAGGAATATAAAGTAGTATGTTTAAGAGGAATAAGAAGTAGTATGTTTAAGAGGAATATGAATATATTTAAGATGAATGTAAAGTGGTATATTTAAGAGGAATATGAAGTAGTATATTTAAGAGGAATATGAAGTAGTATGTTTAAGAGGAATAAGAAGTAGTATGTTTAAGAGGAATATGTAGTAGTATGTTTAAGAGTAATATAAAGTAGAATGTTTAAGGGGAATATGAAGTAGTATATTTAAGAGGAATATGAAGTTGTATGTTTAAGATGAATATGAAGTAGTATGTTTAAGAGGAATATGAAGCACTATGTTTAAGAGGAATTTGAAGTAGTATGTTTAAGAGGAATATGAAGTAGTATGTTTAAGAGGAATATGAAGTAGTATGTTTAAGAAGAATATGAAGTATTATATTCAAGAGGAATATGAAGTAGTATGTTTAAGAGGAATATGAAGTAGTATGTTCGAGAGGAATATGAAGTAGTATGTTTAAGAGGAATATGAAGTAGTATGTTTAAAAGGAATATGAAGTAGTATGTTTAAGAGGAATATGAAGTAGTATGTTTAAGATGAATATGAAGTAGTATATTGAAGAGGAATATGAAGTAGTATATTTAAGAGTAATATGAAGTAGTATGTTTAAGAGGAATATTAAGTAGTAGTATATTTAAGAGGAATATGAAGTAGTATGTTTAAGAGGAATATGAAGTGGTATATTTAAGAGGAATATGAAGTAGCATATTTAAGAGGAATATGAAGTAGTATGTTTAAGAGGAATAAGAAGTAGTATATTTAAGAGGAATATGAAGTAGTATATTTAAAAGGAATATGAAGTAGTATGTTTAAGAGGAATATGAAGTAGTATATTTAAAGGACGAATATGAATTAAATTGTTTAAGAGGAATATAAATTAGTATGTTTAAGAGGAATATTAAGTAGTATGTGTAAGAGGAATATTAAGTAGTATATTTAAGAGGAATATGAAGTAGTATATTTAAGAGGAATATGAACTAGTATGTTTAAGAGGAATATGAAGTAGTATGTTTAAGAGGAATTTGAAGTAGTATGTTTAAGAGGAATATGAAGTAGTATGTTTAAGAGGAATATGAAGTAGAATGTTTAAGGGGAATATGAAGTAGTATGTTTAAGAGGAATATGAAGTAGAATGTTTAAGGGGAATATGAAGTAGTATATTTAAGAGGAATATGAAGTAATATGTTTAAGATGAATATGAAGCAGTATGTTTAAGAGGAATATGAAGTAGTATGTTTAAGAGGAATATGAAGCACTATGTTTAAGAGGAATATGAAGTAGTATGTTTAAGAGGAATATGAAGTAGTATGTTTAAGAGGAATATGAAGTAGTATGTTTAAGAAGAATATGAAGTAGTATATTCAAGAGGAATATGAAGTAGTATGTTTAAGAGGAATATGAAGTAGTATGTTTAAGAGGAATATGAAGTAGTATGTTTAAGATGAATATGAAGTAGTATATTTAAGAGGAATATGAAGTAGTATATTTAAGAGTAATATGAAGTAGTATGTTTAAGAGGAATATGAAGTAGTATATTTAAGAGGAATATGAAGTAGTATGTTTAAGAGGAATATGAAGTGGTATATTTAAGAGGAATATGAAGTAGTATATTTAAGACGAATATGAATTAAATTGTTTAAGAGGAATATAAATTAGTATGTTTAAGAGGAATATTAAGTAGTATGTGTAAGAGGAATATTAAGTAGTATATTTAAGAGGAATATGAAGTAGTATATTTAAGAGGAATATGAACTAGTATGTTTAAGAGGAATATGAAGTAGTATGTTTAAGAGGAATTTGAAGTAGTATGTTTAAGAGGAATATGAAGTAGTATAATTAAAAGGAATATGAAATAGTATGTTTAAGAGGAATATGAAGTAGTATATTTAAGACGAATATGAATTAAATTGTTTAAGAGGAATATAAAGTAGTATGTTTAAGAGGAATATTAAGTAGTATGTGTAAGAGGAATATCAAGTAGTATATTTAAGAGGAATATGAAGTCGTATATTTAAGAGGAATATGAACTACTATGTTTAAGAGGAATATGAAGTAGTATGTTTAAGAGGAATATGAAGTAGTATGTTTAAGAGGAATATGAAGTAGTATGTTTAGGAGGAATATAAAGTAGTATGTTTAAGAGGAATATGAAGTAGTATATTTAAGAGGAATATGAAGCAGAATATTTAAGAGGAATATGAAGTAGTATATTTAAGAGGAATATGAAGTAGTATATTTAAGAGTAATATGAAGTAGTATATTTAAGATGAATATGAATTAGTATATTTAAGAAGAATATGAAGTAGTATGTTTAAGAGGAATATGAAGTGGTATGTTTAAGAGGAATATGAAGTAATATGTTTAAGAGGAATCTGAAGTAGTATATTTAAGAGGAATATGAAGTACTATGTTTAAGAGGAATATGAAGTAGTATGTTTAAGGAGAATATGAAGTAGTATGTTTAAGAGGAATATTAAGTAGTATGTTTAAGAGGAATATGAAGTAGTATGCTTAAGAGGAATATGAAGTAGTATATTTAAGGGGAATATGAAGTAGTATGTTTAAGAGGAAGATGAAGTAGTATATTTAAGGGGAATATGAAATAGTATGTTTAAGAGGAATATGAAGTAGTATGTTTAAGAGGAAAATGAAGTAGTTTGCTTAAGAGGAATATGAAGTAGTATGTTTAAGAGGAATATGAAGTAGTATATTTAAGGGGAATATGAAGTAGTATGCATAAGAGGAATATGAAGTAGTATATTTAAGAGAAATATGAACTAGTATGTTTAAGAGGAATATGAAGTAGTATGTTTAAGAAGAATTTGAAGTAGTATGTTTAAGAGGACTATGAAGTAGTATGTTTTAGAGGAATATGAAGTAGAATGTTTAAGGGGAATATGAAGTAGTATGTTTAAGAGGAATATGAAGTAGAATGTTTAAGGGGAATATGAAGTAGTATATTTAAGAGAAATATGAAGTAATATGTTTAAGATGAATATGAAGTAGTATATTTAAGAGGAATATGAAGCACTATGTTTAAGAGAAATATGAAGTAGTATGTTTAAGAGGAATATGATGTAGTATGTTTAAGAGGAATATGAAGTAGAATGTTTAAGGGGAATATGAAGTAGTATATTTAAGAGGAATATGAAGTAGTATGTTTAAGATGAATATGAAGTAGTATGTTTAAGAGGAATATGAAGCACTATGTTTAAGAGGAATATGAAGTAGTATGTTTAAGAGGAATATGAAGTAGTATGTTTAAGAGGAATATGAAGTAGTATGTTTAAGAAGAATATGAAGTAGTATATTCAAGAGGAATATGAAGTAGTATGTTTAAGAGGAATATGAAGTAGTATGTTTAAGAGGAATATGAAGTAGTATATTTAAGAGGAATATGAAGTAGTATATTTAAGAGTAATATGAAGTAGTATGTTTACGAGGAATATGAAGTAGTATGTTTAAGAGGAATATAAAGTAGTATGTTTAAGAGGA
Organism: Atherix ibis; assembly: GCA_958298945.1. NCBI lineage: Eukaryota > Metazoa > Arthropoda > Insecta > Diptera > Athericidae > Atherix > Atherix ibis. The sequence goes on along the minus strand of CATQJD010000064.1, from coordinate 1,489,503 downwards.
ATGTGAAGTGGTATATTTAAGAGGAATATGAAGTAGTATATTTAAGAGAAATATGAAGTAGTATGTTTAAGAGGAACAAGAAGTAGTATGTTTAAGAGGAATATGTAGTAGTTTGTTTAAGAGGAATATGAAGTAGTATGTTTAAGAGGAATATGAAGTAGTATATTTAAAAGGAATATGAAATAGTATGTTTAAGAGGAATATGAAGTAGTATATTTAAGACGAATATGAATTAAATTGTTTAAGAGGAATATAAAGTAGTATGTTTAAGAGGAATATGAAGTAGTATGTTTAGGAGGAATATGAAGTAGTATGTTTAAGAGGAATATGAAGTAGTATATTTAAGAGGAATATGAAGCAGTATATTTAAGAGGAATATGAAGTTGTATATTTAAGGGGAATATGAAGTAGTATGTTTAAGAGGAATATGAAGTAGTATATTTAAGGGGAATATGAAATAGTATGTTTAAGAGGAATATGAAGTAGTATGTTTAAAAGGAAAATGAAGTAGTTTGTTTAAGAGGAATATGAAGTATTATGTTTAAGAAGAATATGAAGTAGTATACTTAAGAGGAATATGAAGTAGTATGTTTAAGAGGAATATGAAGTAGTATGTTTTAGAGGAATATGAAGTAGTATATTTAAGAGAAATATGAAGTAGTATGTTTAAGAGGAATATGAATTAGTATGTTTAAGAGGAATATGAAGTAGTATGTTTAAGAGAAATATGACGTAGTATATTTAATGGGAATATGAAGTAGTATATTTAGGAGGAATATGAAGTAGTATATTTAAGGAGAATATGAAGTAGTATGTTTAAGAGGAATATGAAGTAGTATGTTTAAGAGGAATATGAAGTAGTATGTTTAAGAGGATATGAAGTGGTATATTTAAGAGGAATATGAAGTAGTATGTTTACGAGGAATATGAAGTAGTATGTTTAGGAGGAAAATGAAGAAGTATGTTTAAGAGGAATATAAAGTAGTATGTTTAAGAGGAATATGAAGTAGTATGTTTAAGAGGAATATGAAGTAGTGTGTTTAAGAGGAATATGAAGTAGTGTAATTAAGAGAAATATGAAGAAGTATGCTTAAGAGGCATATGAAGTAGTATGTTTAAGAGGAATATGAAGTAGTATGTTTAAGAGGAATATGAAGTGGTATGTTTAAGAGGAATATAAAGTAGTATATTTAAGAGGAATATGAAGTAGTATGTTTAAGAGGAATATGAAGTAGTATGTTTAGGAGGAATATGAAGTAGTATGTTTAAGAGGAATATGAAGTAGTATATTTAAGAGGAATATGAAGCAGTATATTTAAGAGGAATATGAAGTAGTATATTTAAGAGGAATATGAAGTAGTATATTTAAGAGTAATATGAAGTAGTATATTTAAGATGAATATGAATTAGTATATTTAAGAAGAATATGATGTAGTATGTTTAAGAGGAATATGAAGTTATATGTTTAAGAGGAATCTGAAGTAGTATATTTAAGAGGAATATGAAGTACTATGTTTAAGAGGAATATGAAGTAGTATCTTTAAGGAGAATATGAAGTAGTATGTTTAAGAGGAATATTAAGTAGTATATTTAAGAGTAATATGAAGTAGTATGTTTAAGAGGGATATGAAGTAGTATATTTAAGAGGAATATGAAGTAGTATATTTAAGAGTAATATGAAGTAGTATGTTTACGAGGAATATGAAGTAGTATGTTTAAGAGGAATATGAAGTAGTATGTTTAAGAGGAATGTGAAGTGGTATATTTAAGAGGAATATGAAGTAGTATATTTAAGAGAAATATGAAGTAATATGTTTAAGATGAATATGAAGTAGTATATTTAAGAGGAATATGAAGCACTATGTTTAAGAGAAATATGAAGTAGTATGTTTAAGAGGAATATGATGTAGTATGTTTAAGAGGAATATGAAGTAGAATGTTTAAGGGGAATATGAAGTAGTATATTTAAGAGGAATATGAAGTAGTATGTTTAAGATGAATATGAAGTAGTATGTTTAAGAGGAATATGAAGCACTATGTTTAAGAGGAATATGAAGTAGTATGTTTAAGAGGAATATGAAGTAGTATGTTTAAGAGGAATATGAAGTAGTATGTTTAAGAAGAATATGAAGTAGTATATTCAAGAGGAATATGAAGTACTATGTTTAAGAGGAATATGAAGTAGTATGTTTAAGAGGAATATGAAGTAGTATATTTAAGAGGAATATGAAGTAGTATATTTAAGAGTAATATGAAGTAGTATGTTTACGAGGAATATGAAGTAGTATGTTTAAGAGGAATATAAAGTAGTATGTTTAAGAGGAATGTGAAGTGGTATATTTAAGAGGAATATGAAGTAGTATATTTAAGAGAAATATGAAGTAGTATGTTTAAGAGGAACAAGAAGTAGTATGTTTAAGAGGAATATGTAGTAGTTTGTTTAAGAGGAATATGAAGTAGTATGTTTAAGAGGAATATGAAGTAGTATATTTAAAAGGAATATGAAATAGTATGTTTAAGAGGAATATGAAGTAGTATATTTAAGACGAATATGAATTAAATTGTTTAAGAGGAATATAAAGTAGTATGTTTAAGAGGAATATGAACTAGTATGTTTAGGAGGAATATGAAGTAGTATGTTTAAGAGGAATATGAAGTAGTATATTTAAGAGGAATATGAAGCAGTATATTTAAGAGGAATATGAAGTTGTATATTTAAGGGGAATATGAAGTAGTATGTTTAAGAGGAATATGAAGTAGTATATTTAAGGGGATATGAAATAGTATGTTTAAGAGGAATATGAAGTAGTATGTTTAAAAGGAAAATGAAGTAGTTTGTTTAAGAGGAATATGAAGTATTATGTTTAAGAAGAATATGAAGTAGTATACTTAAGAGGAATATGAAGTAGTATGTTTAAGAGGAATATGAAGTAGTATGTTTTAGAGGAATATGAAGTAGTATATTTAAGAGAAATATGAAGTAGTATGTTTAAGAGGAATATGAATTAGTATGTTTTAAGAGGAATATGAAGTAGTATGTTTAAGAGAAATATGACGTAGTATATTTAATGGGAATATGAAGTAGTATATTTAGGAGGAATATGAAGTAGTATATTTAAGGAGAATATGAAGTAGTATGTTTAAGAGGAATATGAAGTAGTATGTTTAAGAGGAATATGAAGTAGTATGTTTAAGAGGATATGAAGTGGTATATTTAAGAGGAATATGAAGTAGTATGTTTACGAGGAATATGAAGTAGTATGTTTAGGAGGAAAATGAAGAAGTATGTTTAAGAGGAATATAAAGTAGTATGTTTAAGAGGAATATGAAGTAGTATGTTTAAGAGGAATATGAAGTAGTGTGTTTAAGAGGAATATGAAGTAGTGTAATTAAGAGAAATATGAAGAAGTATGCTTAAGAGGCATATGAAGTAGTATGTTTAAGAGGAATATGAAGTAGTATGTTTAAGAGGAATATGAAGTGGTATGTTTAAGAGGAATATAAAGTAGTATATTTAAGAGGAATATGAAGTAGTATGTTTAAGAGGAATATGAAGTAGTATGTTTTAGGAGGAATATGAAGTAGTATGTTTAAGAGGAATATGAAGTAGTATATTTAAGAGGAATATGAAGCAGTATATTTAAGAGGAATATGAAGTAGTATATTTAAGAGGAATATGAAGTAGTATATTTAAGAGTAATATGAAGTAGTATATTTAAGATGAATATGAATTAGTATATTTAAGAAGAATATGATGTAGTATGTTTAAGAGGAATATGAAGTTATATGTTTAAGAGGAATCTGAAGTAGTATATTTAAGAGGAATATGAAGTACTATGTTTAAGAGGAATATGAAGTAGTATCTTTAAGGAGAATATGAAGTAGTATGTTTAAGAGGAATATTAAGTAGTATATTTAAGAGTAATATGAAGTAGTATGTTTAAGAGGGATATGAAGTAGTATATTTAAGAGGAATATGAAGTAGTATATTTAAGAGTAATATGAAGTAGTATGTTTACGAGGAATATGAAGTAGTATGTTTAAGAGGAATATGAAGTAGTATGTTTAAGAGGAATGTGAAGTGGTATATTTAAGAGGAATATGAAGTAGTATATTTAAGAGAAATATGAAGTAATATGTTTAAGATGAATATGAAGTAGTATATTTAAGAGGAATATGAAGCACTATGTTTAAGAGAAATATGAAGTAGTATGTTTAAGAGGAATATGATGTAGTATGTTTAAGAGGAATATGAAGTAGAATGTTTAAGGGGAATATGAAGTAGTATATTTAAGAGGAATATGAAGTAGTATGTTTAAGATGAATATGAAGTAGTATGTTTAAGAGGAATATGAAGCACTATGTTTAAGAGGAATATGAAGTAGTATGTTTAAGAGGAATATGAAGTAGTATGTTTAAGAGGAATATGAAGTAGTATGTTTAAGAAGAATATGAAGTAGTATATTCAAGAGGAATATGAAGTACTATGTTTAAGAGGAATATGAAGTAGTATGTTTAAGAGGAATATGAAGTAGTATATTTAAGAGGAATATGAAGTAGTATATTTAAGAGTAATATGAAGTAGTATGTTTACGAGGAATATGAAGTAGTATGTTTAAGAGGAATATGAAGTAGTATGTTTAAGAGGAATGTGAAGTGGTATATTTAAGAGGAATATGAAGTAGTATATTTAAAAGAAATATGAAGTAGTATGTTTAAGAGGAACAAGAAGTAGTATGTTTAAGAGGAATATGTAGTAGTTTGTTTAAGAGGAATTTGAAGTAGTATGTTTAAGAGGAATATGAAGTAGTATATTTAAAAGGAATATGAAATAGTATGTTTAAGAGGAATATGAAGTAGTATATTTAAGACGAACATGAATTAAATTGTTTAAGAGGAATATAAAGTAGTATGTTTAAGAGGAATATGAAGTAGTATGTTTAGGAGGAATATGAAGTAGTATGTTTAAGAGGAATATGAAGTAGTATGTTTTAGAGGAATATGAAGTAGTATATTTAAGAGAAATATGAAGTAGTATGTTTAAGAGGAATATGAATTAGTATGTTTAAGAGGAATATGAAGTAGTATGTTTAAGAGAAATATGACGTAGTATATTTAATGGGAATATGAAGTAGTATATTTAGGAGGAATATGAAGTAGTATATTTAAGAAGAATATGAAGTAGTATGTTTAAGAGGAATATGAAGTAGTATGTTTAAGAGGAATATGAAGTAGTATGTTTAAGAGGATATGAAGTGGTATATTTAAGAGGAATATGAAGTAGTATGTTTACGAGGAATATGAAGTAGTATGTTTAGGAGGAAAATGAAGAAGTATGTTTAAGAGGAATATAAAGTAGTATGTTTAAGAGGAATATGAAGTAGTATGTTTAAGAGGAATATGAAGTAGTGTGTTTAAGAGGAATATGAAGTAGTGTAATTAAGAGAAATATGAAGAAGTATGCTTAAGAGGCATATGAAGTAGTATGTTTAAGAGGAATATGAAGTAGTATGTTTAAGAGGAATATGAAGTGGTATGTTTAAGAGGAATATAAAGTAGTATATTTAAGAGGAATATGAAGTAGTATGTTTAAGAGGAATATGAAGTAGTATGTTTAGGAGGAATATGAAGTAGTATGTTTAAGAGGAATATGAAGTAGTATATTTAAGAGGAATATGAAGCAGTATATTTAAGAGGAATATGAAGTAGTATATTTAAGAGGAATATGAAGTAGTATATTTAAGAGTAATATGAAGTAGTATATTTAAGATGAATATGAATTAGTATATTTAAGAAGAATATGATGTAGTATGTTTAAGAGGAATATGAAGTTATATGTTTAAGAGGAATCTGAAGTATTATATTTAAGAGGAATATGAAGTACTATGTTTAAGAGGAATATGAAGTAGTATCTTTAAGGAGAATATGAAGTAGTATAATTAAGAGGAATATTAAGTAGTATGTTTAAGAGGAATATGAAGTAGTATGCTTAAGAGGAATATGAAGTAGTATATTTAAGGGGAATATGAAGTAGTATGTTAAAGAGGAATATGAAGTAGTATATTTAAGGGGAATATGAAATAGTATGTTTAAGAGGAATATGAAGTAGTATATTTAAGAGGAATATTAAGTAGTACGTTTAAGAGGAATATGAAGCAGTATATTTAAGAGGAATATGAAGAAGTATGTTTAGGAGGAATATGAAGTAGTGTATTTAAGGGGAATATGAAGTAGTATGTTTAAGAGGAATATGAAGTAGTATGTTTAAGAGGAATATGAAGTAGTATGTTTAAGAGGAATATGAAGTATTATGTTTAAGAGGAATATGAAGTAGTATGTTTAAGAGGAATATGCAGTAGTATGTTTAAGAGGAATATCAAGTAGTATGTTTGAGAGGAATATGAAGTAGTGTGTTTAAGAGGAATATGAAGTAGTATGTTTAAGAGGAATATGAAGTACTATGTTTAAGAGGAATATTAAGTAGTATATTTAACAGGAATATGAAGTAGTATGTTTAAGAGGAATATGAAGTAGTATGTTTAAGAGGAATATGAAGTAGTATGTAGAAGAGGAATATGAAGTAGTATATTTAAGAGGAATATTAAGTAGTATGTTTAAGAGGAATATGAAGCAGTATATTTAAGAGGAATATGAAGAAGTATGTTTAAGAGGAATATGAAGTAGTATATTTAAGGGGAATATGAAGTAGTATGTTTAAGAGGAATATGAAGTATTATGTTTAAGAGGAATATGAAGTAGTATGTTTAAGAGGAATATGAAGTAGTATGTTTAAGAGGAATATGAAGTAGTATGTTTAGGAGGAATATGAAGTAGTATGTTTAAGAGGAATATGAAGTAGTATATTTAAGAGGAATATGAAGCAGTATATTTAAGAGGAATATGAAGTAGTATATTTAAGAGGAATATGAAGTAGTATATTTAAGAGTAATATGAAGTAGTATATTTAAGATGAATATGAATTAGTATATTTAAGAAGAATATGATGTAGTATGTTTAAGAGGAATATGAAGTTATATGTTTAAGAGGAATCTGAAGTAGTATATTTAAGAGGAATATGAAGTACTATGTTTAAGAGGAATATGAAGTAGTATCTTTAAGGAGAATATGAAGTAGTATGTTTAAGAGGAATGTTAAGTAGTATGTTTAAGAGGAATATGAAGTAGTATGCTTAAGAGGAATATGAAGTAGTATATTTAAGGGGAATATGAAGTAGTATGTTTAAGAGGAATATGAAGTAGTATATTTAAGGGGAATATGAAATAGTATGTTTAAGAGGAATATGAAGTAGTATATTTAAGAGGAATATTAAGTAGTATGTTTAAGAGGAATATGAAGCAGTATATTTAAGAGGAATATGAAGAAGTATGTTTAGGAGGAATATGAAGTAGTATATTTAAGGGGAATATGAAGTAGTATGTTTAAGAGGAATATGAAGTAGTATGTTTAAGAGGAATATGAAGTAGTATGTTTAAGAGGAATATGAAGTATTATGTTTAAGAGGAATATGAAGTAGTATGTTTAAGAGGAATATGCAGTAGTATGTTTAAGAGGAATATCAAGTAGTATGTTTGAGAGGAATATGAAGTAGTGTGTTTAAGAGGAATATGAAGTAGTATTTTTAAGAGGAATATGAAGTACTATGTTTAAGAGGAATATTAAGTAGTATATTTAACAGGAATATGAAGTAGTATGTTTAAGAGGAATATGAAGTAGTATGTTTAAGAGGAATATGAAGTAGTATGTATAAGAGGAATATGAAGTAGTATATTTAAGAGGAATATTAAGTAGTATGTTTAAGAGGAATATGAAGCAGTATATTTAAGAGGAATATGAAGAAGTATGTTTAAGAGGAATATGAAGTAGTATATTTAAGGGGAATATGAAGTAGTATGTTTAAGAGGAATATGAAGTAGTATGTTTAAGAGGAATATGAAGTAGTATGTTTAAGAGGAATATGAAGTAGTATGTTTAAGAGGAATATGAAGTAGTATGTTTAAGAGAATATGCAGTAGTATGTTTAAGAGGAATATCAAGTAGTATGTTTGAGAGGAATATGAAGTAGTGTGTTTAAGAGGAATATGAAGTAGTATGTTTAAGAGGAATATGAAGTAGTATGTTTAAGAGGAATATGAAGTAGTATGTTTAAGATGAATATGAAGTAGTATATTTAAGAGGAATATGAAGCAGTATATTTAAGAGTAATATGAAGTAGTATATTTAAGAGGAATATGAAGTAGTATGTTTAAGAGGAATGTGAAGTAGTATGTTTAAGAGGAATAAGAAGTAGTATGTTTAGGAGTAATATGTAGTAGTTTGTTTAAGAGGAATATGAAGTAGTATGTTTAAGAGGAATATGAAGTAGTATATTTAAAAGGAATATGAAGTAGTATGTTTAAGAGGAATATGAAGTAGTATATTTAAGACGAATATGAATTAAATTGTTTAAGAAGAATATAAAGTAGTATGTTTAAGAGGAATATTAAGTAGTATGTGTAAGAGGAATATCAAGTAGTATATTTAAGAGGAATATGAAGTAGTATATTTAAGAGGAATATGAACTAGTATGTTTAAGAGGAATATGAAGTAGTATGTTTAGGGGGAATATGAAGTAGTATGTTTAAGAGGAATATGAAGTAGTATGTTTAAGAGGAATATGAAGTAGTATGTTTAGGGGGAATATGAAGTAGTATGTTTAAGAGGAATATGAAGTAGTATATTTAAGAGGAATATGAAGCAGTATATGTAAGAGGAATATGAAGTAGTATATTTAAGAGGAATATGAAGTAGTATATTTAAGAGTAATATGAAGTAGTATATTTAAGATGAATATGAATTAGTATATTTAAGAAGAATATGAAGTAGTATGTTTAAGAGGAATATTAAGTGGTATGTTTAAGAGGAATATGAAGTAATATGTTTAAGAGGAATCTGAAGTAGTATATTTAAGAGGAATATGAAGTACTATGTTTAAGAGGAATATGAAGTAGTATGTTTAAGGAGAATATGAAGTAGTATGTTTAAGTGGAATATGAAGTAGTATGTTTAAGAGGAATATGAAGTAGTATGCTTAAGAGGAATATGAAGTAGTATATTTAAGGGGAATATGAAGTAGTATGTTTAAGAGGAATATGAAGTAGTATATTTAAGGGGAATATGAAATAGTATGTTTAAGAGGAATATGAAGTAGTATGTTTAAAAGGAAAATGAAGTAGTTTGTTTAAGAGGAATATGAAGTAGTATGTTTAAGAGGAGTATGAAGCAGTATATTTAAGAGGAATATGAAGAAGTATGTTTAAGAGGAATATGACGTAGTATATTTAATGGGAATATGAAGTAGTATATTTAGGAGGAATATGAAGTAGTATATTTAAGAAGAATATGAAGTAGTATGTTTAAGACGAATATGAAGTAGTATGTTTAAGAGGAATATGAAGTAGTATGTTTAAGAGGATATGAAGTGGTATATTTAAGAGGAATATGAAGTAGTATGTTTACGAGGAATATGAAGTAGTATGTTTAGGAGGAAAATGAAGAAGTATGTTTAAGAGGAATATAAAGTAGTATGTTTAAGAGGAATATGAAGTAGTATGTTTAAGAGGAATATGAAGTAGTGTGTTTAAGAGGAATATGAAGTAGTGTAATTAAGAGAAATATGAAGAAGTATGCTTAAGAGGCATATGAAGTAGTATGTTTAAGAGGAATATGAAGTAGTATGTTTAAGAGGAATATGAAGTGGTATGTTTAAGAGGAATATAAAGTAGTATATTTAAGAGGAATATGAAGTAGTATGTTTAAGAGGAATATGAAGTAGTATGTTTAGGAGGAATATGAAGTAGTATGTTTAAGTGGAATATGAAGTAGTATGTTTAAGAGGAATATGAAGTAATATGTTTAAAAGGAATATGAAGTAGTATGTTTAAGAGGAATATGAAGTAGTATGTTTAAGAGGAATATGAAGTAGTATGTTTAAGAGGAATATGAAGTAGTATGTTTAAGAGGAACATGAAGTAGTATATTTAAGAGGAATATGAAGTAGTATATTTAAGAGGAATATGAAGTAGTATGTTTAAGAGGAACATGAAGTAGTATTTTTAAGAGGAATATGAAGTTGTATATTTAAGAGGAATGTGAAGGATTATATTTAAGAGGAATATGAAGTAGTATGTTTAAAAGGAATCTGAAGTAGTATATTTAAGAGGAATATGAAGTAGTATATTTAAGAGGAATATGAAGTAGTATGTTTAACAGGAATATGAAGTAGTATGTTTAAGAGAAATATGAAGTAGTATATTTAAGAGGAATATGAATTAGTATATTTAAGAGGAATATGAAGTAGTCTGTTTAAGAGGAATATGAAGTAGTATGTTTAAGAAGAATATGAAGTAGTATGTTTAAGAGGAATATGAAGTAGTATGTTTAAGAGGAATATGAAGTAGTATGTTTAAAAGGAATATGAAGTAGTATATTTAAGAGGAATATGAAGTAGTATGTTTAAGATAAATATGAAGTAGTATGTTTAAGAGGAATATGAAGTAGTATGTTTAAGTGGAATATGAAGTAGTATGTTTAAGAGGAATATGAAGTAGTATGTTCAAGAGGAATATAAAGTAGTATGCTTAAGAGGAATATGCAGTAGTATGTTTAAGAGGAATATGAAGTAGTATGTTTAAGAGGAATATGAAGTAGTGTGTTTAAGAAGAATATGAAGTAGTATGTTTAAGAGGAATATGAAGTAGTATGTTTAAGAGGAATATTAAGTAGTATATTTAAGAGGAATATGAAGTAGTATATTTAAGAGGAATATGAAGTATTATGTTTAAGAGGAATATGAAGTAACGTAGTATGTTTAAGAGGAATATGAAGTTGTATATGTAAGAGGAATATGAAGTAGTATATTTAAAAAGAATATGAAGTAGTATATTTAAGAGGAATATGAAGTAGTATGTTTAAGAGGAATATGAAGTAGTATGTTTAAGAGGAATATGAAGTAGTATATTTAAAAGGAATATGAAGTAGTATATTTAAGAGGAATATGAAGTAGTATGTTTAAGAGGAATATGAAATAATATGTTTAAGAGGAGTATGAAGTAGTATGTTTAAGAGGAATATGAAGTAGTATGTTTAAGAGGAATGTGAAATTGTATTTTTAAGAGGAATATGATGTAGAATATTTAAGATGAATATGAAGTAGTATATTTAAGAGGAATATGAAGTAGTATGTTTAAAATGAATATGAAGTAGTATGTTTAAGAGGAATATGAAGTAGTATGTTTAAGAGGAATATGAAGTAGTATGTTTAAGAAGAATATGAAGTAGTATGTTTAAGAGGAATATGAAGTAGTATGTTTAAGATGAATATGAAGTAGTATATTTAAGAGGAATATGAAGTAGTATATTTAAGAGGAATATAAAGTAGTATGTTTAAGAAAAATATGAAGTAGTATGTATAAGAGGAATATGAAGAAGTATGTTTAAGAGGAATATGAAGTGGTATATGTAACAGGAATATGAAGTAGTATATTTAAGAGGAATATGAAGTAGTATGTTTAAGAGAAATAAGAAGTAGTATGTTTAAGAGGAATATGAAGTAGTATGTTTAAGAGGAATATGAAGTAGTATGTTTAAGAGGAATATGAAGTAGTATGTTTAAGAGGAATATGAAGTAGTATATTTAAGCGAAATATGAAGTAGTATATTTAAGAGGAATATGAAGCAGTATATTTAAGAGGAATATGAAGTAGTATATTTAAGAGGAATATGAAGTAGTATATTTAAGAGTTATATGAAGTAGTATATTTAAGAGGAATATGAAGTAGTATATTTAAGAAGAATATGAAGTAGTATGTTCAAGAGGAATATAAAGTGGTATGTTTAAAAGGAATATGAAGTAGTATTTTTAAGAGGAATATGAAGTAGTATGTTTAAGAGGAATATGAAGTAGTATGTTTAAGAGGAATATGAAGTAGTATATTTAAGAGAAATATGAAGTAGTATATTTAAGAGGAATATGAAGTAGTATGTTTAAGAGGAATATGAAATAATATGTTTAATAGGAGTATGAAGTAGTATGTTTAAGAGGAATATGAAGTAGTATGTTTAAGAGGAATGTGAAATTGTATTTTTAAGAGGAATATGATGTAGAATATTTAAGATGAATATGAAGTAGTATATTTAAGAGGAATATGAAGTAGTATGTTTAAAATGAATATGAAGTAGTATGTTTAAGAGGAATATGAAGTAGTATGTTTAAGAGGAATATGAAGTAGTATGTTTAAGAAGAATATGAAGTAGTATGTTTAAGAGGAATATGAAGTAGTATGTTTAAGAGGAATATGAAGTAGTATGTTTAAGAGGAATATGAAATAGTATGTTTAAGAGGAATATGAAGTAGTATGTTTAAGAGGAATATGAAGTAGTATGTTTAAGAGGAATATGAAGTAGTATGTTTAAGACGAATATGAAGTAGTATGTTTAAGAGGAATATGAAATAGTATGTTTAAGAGGAATATGAAGTTGTATATTTAAGAGGAATATGAAGTAGTATGTTTAAGAGGAATATGAAGTAGTATGTTTAAGAGGAATATGAAGTAGTCTGTTAAAGAGGAATATGAAGTAGTATATTTAAGAGGAATATTAAGTAGTATGTTTAAGAGGAATATGAAGCAGTATATTTAAGAGGAATATGAAGTAATATGCTTAAGAGGTATATGAAGTAGTATGTTTAAGAGGAATATGAAGTAGTATGTTTAAGAGGAATATGAAGTAGTTGGTTAAAGAGTATATTTTAGATGAATTTGAAGTAGTATGTTTAAGAGGAATATGAAGTGGTATGTTTAAGCGGAATATGTAGTAGTATGTTTAATATGAATATGAAGTAGAATATTTAAAAGGAATATGAAGTAGTATGCTTTAGTGGAATATGAAGTAGTATGTTTAAGAGGAATATGAAATAGTATATTTAAGAGGAATATGAAGTAGTATGTTTAAGAGGAATATGAAGTAGTATGTTTAAGAGGAATATGAAGTAGTATGTTTAAGAGGAATATGAAGTAGTATGTTTAAGAGGAATATGAAGTAGTATGTTTAAGAGGAATATGAAGTAGTATATTTAAGAAGAATATGAAGTAGTATGTTTAAGAGAAATATGAAGTAGTATGTTTAAGAGGAATATGAAGTAGTATGTTAAAGAGGAATATGAAGTAGTATATTTAAGAGGAATATTAAGTAGTATGTTTAAGAGGAATATGAAGCAGTATATTTAAGAGGAATATGAAGTAATATGTCTAAGAGGTATATGAAGTAGTATGTTTAAGAGGAATATGAAGTAGTATGTTTAAGAGGAATATGAAGTAGTATGTTTAAGAGGAATATGAAGTAGTATGTTTAAGAGGAATATGAAGTTGTATGTTTAAGAGGAATATGAAGTAGTATGCTTACGAGGAATATGAAGTAGTATGTTTAAGAGGAATATGAAGTAGTATGTTTCAGAGGAATATGAATTAGTATATTTAAGAGGAGTATGAAGTAGTATGTTTAGGAGGAATATGTAGTAGTATGTTTAAGAGGAATATGAAGAAGTATGTTTAAAACGAATATGAAGTAGTATGTTAAGAGAAATATGAAGTAGTAAATTTAGGAGGAATATGAAGTAGTATGTTTAAGAGGAATATGAAGTAGTATGTTTAATAGGAATATGAAGTAGTATATTTAAGAGGAATATGAAGTAGTATGTATAAGAGGAATATTAAGTATGATGTTTAAGAGGAATACGAAGTAGTATGTTTAAGAGGAATATGAAGTAGTATGTTTAAGAGGAATATGAAGTAGTATGTTTCAGAGAATATGAATTAGTATATTTAAGAGGAATATGAAGTAGTATGTTTAGGAGGAATATGAAGTAGTATGTTTAAGAGGAATATGAAGAAGTATGTTTAAGAGGAATATGAAGTAGTATGTTTATGAGGAATATGAAGTAGTATGTTTAAGAGGAATATGAAGTAGTATGTTTCAGAGAATATGAATTAGTATATTTAAGAGGAATATGTAGTAGTATGTTTAAGAGGAATATGAAGTAGTATGTTTAAGAGGAATATGAAGTAGTATGCTTTAGAGGAATATGAAGTAGTATGTTTATGAGGAATATGAAGTAGTATGTTTAAGAGGAATATGAAGTAGTATGTTTAAGAGGAATATGAAGTAGTATTTTTAAGATGAATATGAAGTAGTATGTTTCAGAGGAATATGAAGTAGTATGTTTAAGAGGAATATGAAGTAGTATGTTTAAGAGGAATATGAAGTTGTATGTTTAAGAGGAATATGATATAGTATGTTTAGGAATAATATGAAGTAGTATATTTAAGAAGAATATGAAGTAGTATATTTAAGATGAATATGAAGTAGTATATTTAAGAAGAATATGAAGTAGTACGTTTAAGAGGAATATGAAGTTGTATGTTTAAGAGGAATATGGAGTAGTATGTTTAAGAGGAATATGAAGTAGTATGTTTTAGAGGAATATGAAGTAGTATGTTTAAGAGGAATATGAAGTAGTATGTTTAGGAGGAATATGAAGTAGTTTGTTTAAGAGGAATATGAAGTAGAATATTTAAGAGGAATATGAAGTAGTATGTTTAAGAGGAATATGAAGTAGTATGTTTAAGAGGAATATGAAATAGTATGTTTAAGAGGAATATGAAGTAGTATGTTTAAGAGGAATATGAAGTAGTATGTTTAAGAGGAATATGAAGTAGTATGTTTAAGAGGAATATGAAGTAGTATGTTTAAGAGGAATATGAAGTAGTATGTTTAAGAGGAATATGGAGTAGTATATTGAAGAGGAATATGAAGTAGTATATTTAAGAGGAATATGAGGTAGTATGTTTAAGAGGAATACGAAGTAGTATATTTAAGAGGAATATGAAGTAGTATGTTTAAGAGGAATATGAAGTAGTATGTTTAAGAGGAATATGAAGTAGTATATTTAAGAGGAATATGAAGTAGTATGTTTAAGAGGAATATGAAGTTGTATGTTTAAGAGCAATATGAAGTAGTATGTTTAAGAGGAATATGAAGTAGTATGTTTAAGAGGAATATGAAGTATTATGTTTAAGAGGAATATGAAGTAGTATGTTTAAGAGGAATATAAAGTAGTATGTTTAAGAGGAATATGAAGTAGTATGTTTAAGAGGAATATGAAGTAGTATATTTAAGAGGAATATGAAGTAGTATGTTTAAGAGGAATATGAAGTATAATGTTTAAGAGGAATATGAAATAGTATGTTTAAGAGGAATATGAAGTAGTATGTTTAAGAGGAATATGAAGTAGTATGTTTAAGAGGAATATGAAGTAGTATGTTTAAGAGGAATATGAAGTAGTATGTTTAAGAGGAATATGAAGTAGTATGTTTAAGAGGAATATGAAGTTGTATGTTGAAGAGGAATATGAAGTAGTATATTTAAGAGGAATATGAAGTAGTATATTAAAGAGGAATATGAAGTAGTCTGTTTAAGAGGAATATGAAGTAGTATGTTTAAGAGGAATATGAAGTAGTATGTTTAAGAATAATATGAAGTAGTATATTTAAGAAGAATATGAAGTAGTATATTTAAGATGAATATGAAGTAGTATATTTAAGAAGAATATGAAGTAGTATGTTTAAGAGGAATATGAAGTTGTATGTTTAAGAGGAATATGGAGTAGTATGTTTAAGAGGAATATGAAGTTGTATGTTTTAGAGGTATATGAAGTAGTATGTTTAAGAGGAATATGAAGTAGTATGTTTAGGAGGAATATGAAGTAGTTTGTTTAAGAGGAATATGAAGTAGAATATTTAAGAGGAATATGAAGTAGTATGTTTAAGAGGAATATGAAGTAGTACGTTTAAGAGGAATATGAAATAGTATGTTAAAGAGGAATATGAAGTAGTATGTTTAAGAGGAATATGAAGTAGTATGTTTAAGAGGAATATGAAGTAGTATGTTTAAGAGGAATATGAAGTAGCATGTTTAAGAGGAATATGAAGTAGTATGCTTAAGAGGAATATGGAGTAGTATATTGAAGAGGAATATGAAGTAGTATATTTAAGAGGAATATGAGGTAGTATGTTTAAGAGGAATACGAAGTAGTATATTTAAGAGGAATATGAAGTAGTATGTTTAAGAGGAATATGAAGTAGTATGTTTAAGAGGAATATGAAGTAGTATATTTAAGAGGAATATGAAGTAGTATGTTTAAGAGGAATATGAAGTAGTATGTTTAAGAGCAATATGAAGTAATATGTTTAAGAGGAATATGAAGTAGTATGTTTAAGAGGAATATGAAGTATTATGTTTAAGAGGAATATGAAGTAGTATGTTTAAGAGGAATATGAAGTAGTATGTTCAAGAGGAATATGAAGTAGTATGTTTAAGAGTAATATGAAGTAGTATATTCAAGAGGAATATGAAGTAGTATGTTTAAGAGGAATATGAAGTATAATGTTTAAGAGGAATATGAAATAGTATGTTAAAGAGGAATATGAAGTTGTATGTTTAAGAGGAATATGAAGTAGTATGTTTAAGAGGTATATGAAGAAGTATGTTTAAGAGGAATATGAAGTAGTATGTTTAAGAGGAATATGAAGTAGTATGTTTAAGAGGAATATGAAGTTGTATGTTGAAGAGGAATATGAAGTAGTATATTTAAGAGGAATATGAAGTAGTATATTTAAGAGGAATATGAAGTAGTATGTTTAAGAGGAATATGAAGTAGTATGTTCAAGAGGAATATGAAGTAGTATGTTTAAGATGAATATGAAGTAGTATGTTTAAAAGGAATAAGAAGTAGTATGTTTAAGAGGAATATGAAGTAGTATGTTTAAGAGGAATATGAAGTAGTATGTTTAAGAGGAATATGAAGTAGTATATTTAAGAGGAATATGAAGTAGTATGTTTAAGAGGAATATGAAGTATAATGTTTAAGAGGAATATGAAATAGTATGTTTAAGAGGAATATGAAGTAGTATGTTTAAGAGGAATATGAAGTAGTATGTTTAAGAGGAATATGAAGTAGTATGTTTAAGAGGAATATGAAGTAGTATGTTTAAGAGGAATATGAAGTAGTATGTTTAAGAGGAATATGAAGTTGTATGTTGAAGAGGAATATGAAGTAGTATATTTAAGAGGAATATGAAGTAGTATATTAAAGAGGAATATGAAGTAGTCTGTTTAAGAGGAATATGAAGTAGTATGTTTAAGAGGAATATGAAGTAGTATGTTTAAGAATAATATGAAGTAGTATATTTAAGAAGAATATGAAGTAGTATATTTAAGATGAATATGAAGTAGTATATTTAAGAAGAATATGAAGTAGTATGTTTAAGAGGAATATGAAGTTGTATGTTTAAGAGGAATATGGAGTAGTATGTTTAAGAGGAATATGAAGTTGTATGTTTTAGAGGTATATGAAGTAGTATGTTTAAGAGGAATATGAAGTAGTATGTTTAGGAGGAATATGAAGTAGTTTGTTTAAGAGGAATATGAAGTAGAATATTTAAGAGGAATATGAAGTAGTATGTTTAAGAGGAATATGAAGTAGTACGTTTAAGAGGAATATGAAATAGTATGTTAAAGAGGAATATGAAGTAGTATGTTTAAGAGGAATATGAAGTAGTATGTTTAAGAGGAATATGAAGTAGTATGTTTAAGAGGAATATGAAGTAGCATGTTTAAGAGGAATATGAAGTAGTATGCTTAAGAGGAATATGGAGTAGTATATTGAAGAGGAATATGAAGTAGTATATTTAAGAGGAATATGAGGTAGTATGTTTAAGAGGAATACGAAGTAGTATATTTAAGAGGAATATGAAGTAGTATGTTTAAGAGGAATATGAAGTAGTATGTTTAAGAGGAATATGAAGTAGTATATTTAAGAGGAATATGAAGTAGTATGTTTAAGAGGAATATGAAATAGTATGTTTAAGAGCAATATGAAGTAATATGTTTAAGAGGAATATGAAGTAGTATGTTTAAGAGGAATATGAAGTATTATGTTTAAGAGGAATATGAAGTAGTATGTTTAAGAGGAATATGAAGTAGTATGTTCAAGAGGAATATGAAGTAGTATGTTTAAGAGTAATATGAAGTAGTATATTCAAGAGGAATATGAAGTAGTATGTTTAAGAGGAATATGAAGTATAATGTTTAAGAGGAATATGAAATAGTATGTTAAAGAGGAATATGAAGTTGTATGTTTAAGAGGAATATGAAGTAGTATGTTTAAGAGGTATATGAAGAAGTATGTTTAAGAGGAATATGAAGTAGTATGTTTAAGAGGAATATGAAGTAGTATGTTTAAGAGGAATATGAAGTTGTATGTTGAAGAGGAATATGAAGTAGTATATTTAAGAGGAATATGAAGTAGTATATTTAAGAGGAATATGAAGTAGTATGTTTAAGAGGAATATGAAGTAGTATGTTCAAGAGGAATATGAAGTAGTATGTTTAAGAGGAATATGAAGTAGTATGTTTAAAAGGAATAAGAAGTAGTATGTTTAAGAGGAATATGAAGTAGTTTGTTTAAGAGGAATATGAAGTAGTATGTTTAAGAGGAATATGAAGTAGTATGTTTACGAGGAATATGAAGTAGTATGTTTAAGAGGAATATGAAGTAGTATGTTTAAAAGGAATATGAAGTAGTATGTTTAAGAGGAATATGAAGTAGTATGTTTAAGAGGAATATGAAGTAGTATGTTTAAGACGAATATGAAGTAGTATGTTTAAGAGGAATATGAAGTAGTATGTTTAAGAGAAATATGAAGTAGTATGTTTAAGAGGAATATGAAGTAGTACATTTAAGAGGAATATGAAGTAGTATGTTTGAGAGGAATATGAAGTAGTATGTTTAAGAGGAATGTGAGAAGTATGTTTAAAAGGAATATGAAGTAGTATATTTAAGAGGAATATGAAGTAGTATGTTTAAGAGGAATATGAAGTAGTATGTTTAAGAGGAATATGAAGTAGTATGTTTACGAGGAATATGAAGTAGTATGTTTAAGAGGAATATGAAGTAGTATGTTTAAAAGGAATATGAAGTAGTATGTTTAAGAGGAATTTGAAGTAGAATGTTTAAGAGGAATATGAAGTAGTATGTTTAAGAGGAATATGAAGTAGTATATTTAAGAGGAATATGAAGTAGTATGTTTAAGAGAAATATGAAGTAGTATGTTTAAGAGGAATATGAAGTAGTAATTTTAAGAGGAATATAAAGTAGTATGTTTAAGAGAAATATGCAGTAGTATATTTAAGAGGAATGTGAAGAAGTATGTTTAAAAGGAATATGAAGTAGTATGCTTAAGAGGAATATGAAGTAGTATGTTTAAGAGGAATATCAAGTAGTATGCTTAAGAGGAATATGAAGTAGTATATTTAAGAGGAATATGAAGTAGTATGTTTAAGAGGAATATGAAATAGTATGTTTAAGAGGAATATGAAATAGTATGTTTAAGAGGAATATGAAGTAGTATGTTTAAGAGGAATATGAAGTAGTATGTTTAAGAGGAATATGAAGTAGTATGTTTAAGAGGAATATGAAGTAGTATGTTTAAGAGGAATATGAAGTAGTATGTTTCAGAGGAATATGAAGTAGTATATTTAAGAGGAATATAAAGTAGTATGTTTAAGAGGAATATGAGGTAGTATGTTTAAGAGGAATATGAAGTAGTATGTTAAAGAGGAATATGAAGTATTATATTTAAGAGGAATATTAAGTAGTATGTTTAAGAGGAATATGAAGCAGTATATTTAAGAGGAATATGAAGTAATATGTTAAAGAGGTATATGAAGTAGTATATTTAAGAGGAATATGAAGTAGTATGTTTAAGAGGAATATGAAGTAGTATGTTTAAGAGGAATATGAAGTAGTATGTTTAAGAGGAATATGAAGTAGTATGTTTAAGAAGAATATGAAGTAGTATGCTTACGAGGAATATGAAGTAGAATGTTTAAGAGGAATATGAAGTAGTATATTTAAGAGGAATATGAAGTAGTATGTTTAAGAGAAATATGAAGTAGTACGTTTAAGAGCAATATGAAGTAGTATATTTAAGAGGAATGTGAAGTAGTATGTTTAAAACGAATATGAAGTAGTATGTTCAGAGAAATATGAAGTAGTATATTTAGGAGGAATATGAAGTAGTATGTTTAAGAGGAATATGAAGTAGTATGTTTAAGAGGAATATGAAGTAGTATATTTAAGAGGAATATGAAGTAGTATGTTTAAGAGGAATATTAAGTAGTATGTTTAAGAGGAATATGAAGTAGTATGTTTAAGAGGAATATGAAGTAGTATGTTTCAGAGGAATATGAATTAGTATATTTAAGAGGAATATGAAGTAGTATGTTTAAGAGGAATATGAAGTAGTATGTTTAAGAGGAATATGAAGAAGTATGTTTAAAAGGAATATGAAGTAGTATGTTTAAGAGGAATATGAAGTAGTATGTTTAAGTGGAATATGAAGTAGTATGTTTAAGAGGAATATGAAGTAGTATGTTTAAGAGGAATATGAAGTTGTATGTTTAAGAGGAATATGAAGTTGTATGTTTAAGAGGAATATGGAGTAGTATGTTTAAGAGGAATATGAAGTAGTATGTTTTAGAGGTATATGAAGTAGTATGTTTAAGAGGAATATGAAGTAGTATGTTTGGGAGGAATATGAAGTAGTTTGTTTAAGAGGAATATGAAGTAGAATATTTAAGAGGAATATGAAGTAGTATGTTTGAGAGGAATATGAAGTAGTACGTTTAAGAGGAATATGAAATAGTATGTTAAAGAGGAATATGAAGTAGTATGTTTAAGAGGAATATGAAGTAGTATGTTTAAGAGGAATATGAAGTAGTATGTTTAAGAGGAATATGAAGTAGTATGTTTAAGAGGAATATGAAGTAGTATGTTTAAGAGGAATATGGAGTAGTATATTGAAGAGGAATATGAAGTAGTATATTTAAGAGGAATATGAGATAGTATGTTTAAGAGGAATACGAAGTAGTATATTTAAGAGGAATATGAAGTAGTATGTTTAAGAGGAATATGAAGTAGTATGTTTAAGAGGAATATGAAGTAGTATGTTTAAGAGGAATATGAAGTTGTATGTTGAAGAGGAATATGAAGTAGTATATTTAAGAGGAATATGAAGTAGTATATTTAAGAGGAATATGAAGTAGTATGTTTAAGAGGAATATGAAGTAGTATGTTCAAGAGGAATATGAAGTAGTATGTTTAAGAGGAATATGAAGTAGTATGTTTAAAAGGAATATGAAGTAGCATGTTTAAGAGGAATATGAAGTAGTTTGTTTAAGAGGAATATGAAGTTGTATGTTTAAGAGGAATATGAAGTATAATGTTTACGAGGAATATGAAGTAGTATGTTTAAGAGGAATATGAAGTAGTATGTTTAAAAGGAATATGAAGTAGTATGTTTAAGAGGAATATGAAGTAGTATGTTTAAGAGGAATATGAAGTAGTATGTTTAAGACGAATATGAAGTAGTATGTTTAAGAGGAATATGAAGTAGTATGTTTAAGAGAAATATGAAGTAGTATGTTTAAGAGGAATATGAAGTAGTACGTTTAAGAGGAATATGAAGTAGTATGTTTGAGAGGAATATGAAGTAGTATGTTTAAGAGGAATGTGAGAAGTATGTTTAAAAGGAATATGAAGTAGTATGTTTAAGAGGAATATGAAGTAGTATGTTTAAGAGGAATATGAAGTAGTATGTTTAAGAGGAATATGAAGTAGTATGTTTACGAGGAATATGAAGTAGTATGTTTAAGAGGAATATGAAGTAGTATGTTTAAAAGGAATATGAAGTAGTATGTTTAAGAGGAATTTGAAGTAGAATGTTTAAGAGGAATATGAAGTAGTATGTTTAAGAGGAATATAAAGTAGTATATTTAAGAGGAATATGAAGTAGTATGTTTAAGAGAAATATGAAGTAGTATGTTTAAGAGGAATATGAAGTAGTATTTTTAAGAGGAATATAAAGTAGTATGTTTAAGAGGAATATGCAGTAGTATATTTAAGAGGAATGTGAAGAAGTATGTTTAAAAGGAATATGAAGTAGTATGCTTAAGAGGAATATGAAGTAGTATGTTTAAGAGGAATATCAAGTAGTATGCTTAAGAGGAATATGAAGAAGTATGTTTAAGAGGAATATGAAATAGTATGTTTAAGAGGAATATGAAATAGTATGTTTAAGAGGAATATGAAGTAGTATGTTTAAGAGGAATATGAAGTAGTATGTTTAAGAGGAATATGAAGTATTATGTTTAAGAGGAATATGAAGTAGTATGTTTAAGAGGAATATGAAGTAGTATGTTTCAGAGGAATATGTATTAGTATGTTTAAGAGGAATATGAAGTAGTATGTTTAAGAGGAATATGAAGTAGTATGCTTTAGAGGAATATGAAGTAGTATTTTTAAGATGAATATGAAGTAGTATGTTTCAGAGGAATATGAAGTAGTATGTTTAAGAGGAATACGAAGTAGTATGTTTAAGAGGAATATGAAGTAGTATGTTTAAGAGGAATATGAAGTAGTATGTTTAAGAATAATATGAAGTAGTATATATAAGAGGAATATGAAGTAGTATATTTGAGATGAATATGAAGTAGTATATTTAAGAAGAATATGAAGTAGTATGTTTAAGAGGAATATGAAGTTGTATGTTTAAGAGGAATATGGAGTAGTATGTTTAAGAGGAATATGAAGTAGTATGTTTTAGAGGAATATGAAGTAATATATTTAAGAGGAATATGAAGTAGTATGTTTAAGACGAATATGAAGTAGTATGTTTAAGAGGAATATGAAGTAGTATATTGAAGAGGAATATGAAGTAGTATATTTAAGAGGAATATGAGGTAGTATGTTTAAGAGGAATACGAAGTAGTATATTTAAGAGGAATATGAAGTAGTATGTTTAAGAGGAATATGAAGTAGTATGTTTAAGAGGAATATGAAGTAGTATATTTAAGAGGAATATGAAGTAGTATGTTTAAGAGGAATATGAGGTATTATGTTTAAGAGGAATACGAAGTAGTATGTTTAAGAGGAATATGAAGTAGTATGTTTAAGAGGAATATGAAGTAGTATGTTTAAGAGGAATATGAAGTAGTATGTTTAAGAGGAATATGAAGTAGTATGTTTAAGAGGAATATGAAGTAGTATATTTAAGAGGAATATGAGGTATTATGTTTAAGAGGAATACGAAGTAGTATATTTAAGAGGAATATGAAGTAGTATGTTTAAGAGGAATATGAAGTAGTATGTTTAAGAGGAATATGAAGTAGTATGCTTTAGAGGAATATGAAGTAGTATGTTTAAGAGGAATATGAAGTAGTATGTTTAAGAGGAATATGAAGTAGTATGTTTAAGAGGAATATGAAGTAGTATTTTTAAGATGAATATGAAGTAGTATGTTTCAGAGGAATATGAAGTAGTATGTTTAAGAGGAATACGAAGTAGTATGTTTAAGAGGAATATGAAGTAGTATGTTTAAGAGGAATATGAAGTAGTATGTTTAAGAATAATATGGAGTAGTATATATAAGAGGAATATGAAGTAGTATATTTGAGATGAATATGAAGTAGTATATTTAAGAAGAATATGAAGTAGTATGTTTAAGAGGAATATGAAGTTGTATGTTTAAGAGGAATATGGAGTAGTATGTTTAAGAGGAATATGAAGTAGTATGTTTTAGAGGAATATGAAGTAATATATTTAAGAGGAATATGAAGTAGTATGTTTAAGACGAATATGAAGTAGTATGTTTAAGAGGAATATGAAGTAGTATATTGAAGAGGAATATGAAGTAGTATATTTAAGAGGAATATGAGGTAGTATGTTTAAGAGGAATACGAAGTAGTATATTTAAGAGGAATATGAAGTAGTATGTTTAAGAGGAATATGAAGTAGTATGTTTAAGAGGAATATGAAGTAGTATGTTTAAGAGCAATATGAAGTAGTATGTTTAAGAGGAATATGATGTATTATGTTTAAGAGGAATATGAAGTAGTATGTTTAAGAGGAATATGAAGTAGTATGTTTAAGAGGAATATGAAGCAGTATATTTAAGAGGAATATGAAGTAGTATGTTTAAGAGGAATATGAAGTAGTATGTTAAAGAGGAATATGAAGTATAATGTTTAAGAGGAATATGAAATAGTATGTTTAAGATGAATTTGAAGTAGTATGTTTAAGAGGAATATGAAGTAGTATGTTTAAGAGGAATATGAAGTAGTATGTTTAAGAGGAATATTAAGTAGTATGTTTAAGAGGAATATGAAGTAGTATGTTTAAGAGGAATATGAAGTTGTATGTTGAAGAGGAATATGAAGTAGTATATTTAAGAGGAATATGAAGTAGTATGTTTAAGAGGAATATGAGGTAGTATGTTTAAGAGGAATATGAAGTAGTATGTTTAAGAGGAATATGAAGTAGTATGTTTAAGAGGAATATGAAGTAGTATGCTTAAGAGGAATATGAAGTAGTATGTTTAAGAGGAATATGAAGTAGTATGTTTAAGATGAATATGAAGTAGTATGTTTAAGAGGAATATGAAGTAGTATGTTTACGAGGAATATGAAGTAGTATGTTTAAGAGGAATATGAAGTAGTATGTTTAAAAGGAATATGAAGTAGTATGTTTAAGAGGAATATGAAGTAGTATGTTTAAGAGGAATATGAAGTAGTATGTTTAAGAGGAATATGAAGAAGTATGTTTAAGAGGAATATGAAGTAGTATGTTAAGATAAATATGAAGTAGTATGTTTAAGAGGAATATGAATTAGTATGTTTAAGAGGAATATGAAGTAGTATGTTTGAGAGGAATATGAAGTAGTATGTTTAAGAGGAATATGAAGTAGTATATTTAAGAGGAATATGAAGTAGTATGTTTAAGAAGCATATGAAGTAGTATGTTTAAGAGGAATAAGAAGTAGTATGTTTAAGAGGAATATGAAGTAGTATGTTTAAGAGGAATATGAAGTAGTATATCTAAGAGGAATATGAAGTAGTATGTTTAAGAGGAATATGAAGTAGTATATCTAAGAGGAATATGAAGTAGTATGTTTAAGAGGAATATGAAGTAGTATGTTTATGAGGAATATGAAGTAGTATATTTAAGAGGAATATGAAGTAGTATATTTTAGAGGAATATGAAGTAGCATGTTTAAGAGGAATATAAAGTAGTATATTTAAGAGGAATATGAGGTAGTATGTTTAAGAGGAATATGAAGTAGTATGTTTAAGAGGAATATGAAGTAGAATGTTTAAGAGGAATATATAGTGGTATGTTTAAGAGGAATATGAAGTAGTATATTTAAGAGGAATATGAAGTAGTTTATTTAAGAGGAATATGAAGTAGTATGTTTAAAAGGAATATGAAGTAGTATGTTTAAGAGGAATATGAAGTAGTATGTTTAAGATGAATATGAAGTAATATGTTTAAGAGGAATATGACGTAGTATGTTTAAGAGGAATATGAAGTTGTATGTTTAAGAGGAATATGAAGTAGTATGTTAAAGAGGAATATGAAGTAGTATGTTTAAGAGGAATATGAAGTAGTATGTTTAAGAGGAATATGAAGTAGTATATTTAAGAGGAATATGAAGTAGTATGTTTATGAAGAATATGAAGTAGTATATTTAAGAGGAATATGAAGTAGTATATTTTAGAGGAATATGAAGTAGCATGTTTAAGAGGAACATAAAGTAGTATATTTAAGAGGAATATGAGGTAGTATGTTTAAGAGGAATATGAAGTAGTATGTTTAAGAGAAATATGAAGTAGAATGTTTAAGAGGAATATATAGTGGTATGTTTAAGAGGAATATGAAGTAGTATATTTAAGAGGAATATGAAGTAGTTTATTTAAGAAGAATATGAAGTCGTATGTTTAAGAGGAGTATGAAGTAGTATGTTTAAGAGGACTATGAAGTAGTATGTTTAAGATGAATATTAAGTAGTATGTTTAAGAGGAATATGAAGTAGTATGTTTAAGAGGAATATGAAGTTGTATGTTTAAGAGGAATATGAAGTAGTATGTTAAAGAGGAATATGAAGTAGTATGTTTAAGAGGAAAATGGACTAGCATATTTTAAGAGGAATATGAAGTAGTATGTTTAAGAGGAATATGAAGTAGTATGTTTAAGAGGAATATGAAGTAGTATGTTAAAGAGGAATATGAGGTAGTATGTTTAAGAGGAATATGAAGTAGTATGTTTAAGAGGAATATGAAGTAGTATGTTTAAGAGGAATATGAAGTAGTATGCTTAAGAGGAATATGAAGTAGTATGTTTAAGAGGAATATGAAGTAGTATGTTTAAGATGAATATGAAGTAGTATGTTTAAGAGGAATATGAAGTAGTATGTTTACGAGGAATATGAAGTAGTATGTTTAAGAGGAATATGAAGTAGTATGTTTAAAAGGAATATGAAGTAGTATGTTTAAGAGGAATATGAAGTAGTATGTTTAAGAGGAATATGAAGTAGTATGTTTAAGAGGAATATGAAGAAGTATGTTTAAGAGGAATATGAAGTAGTATGTTAAGATAAATATGAAGTAGTATGTTTAAGAGGAATATGAATTAGTATGTTTAAGAGGAATATGAAGTAGTATGTTTGAGAGGAATATGAAGTAGTATGTTTAAGAGGAATATGAAGTAGTATATTTAAGAGGAATATGAAGTAGTATGTTTAAGAAGAATATGAAGTAGTATGTTTAAGAGGAATAAGAAGTAGTATGTTTAAGAGGAATATGAAGTAGTATGTTTAAGAGGAATATGAAGTAGTATATCTAAGAGGAATATGAAGTAGTATGTTTAAGAGGAATATGAAGTAGTATATCTAAGAGGAATATGAAGTAGTATGTTTAAGAGGAATATGAAGTAGTATGTTTATGAGGAATATGAAGTAGTATATTTAAGAGGAATATGAAGTAGTATATTTTAGAGGAATATGAAGTAGCATGTTTAAGAGGAATATAAAGTAGTATATTTAAGAGGAATATGAGGTAGTATGTTTAAGAGGAATATGAAGTAGTATGTTTAAGAGGAATATGAAGTAGAATGTTTAAGAGGAATATATAGTGGTATGTTTAAGAGGAATATGAAGTAGTATATTTAAGAGGAATATGAAGTAGTTTATTTAAGAGGAATATGAAGTAGTATGTTTAAAAGGAATATGAAGTAGTATGTTTAAGAGGAATATGAAGTAGTATGTTTAAGATGAATATGAAGTAATATGTTTAAGAGGAATATGACGTAGTATGTTTAAGAGGAATATGAAGTTGTATGTTTAAGAGGAATATGAAGTAGTATGTTAAAGAGGAATATGAAGTAGTATGTTTAAGAGGAATATGAAGTAGTATGTTTAAGAGGAATATGAAGTAGTATATTTAAGAGGAATATGAAGTAGTATGTTTATGAAGAATATGAAGTAGTATATTTAAGAGGAATATGAAGTAGTATATTTTAGAGGAATATGAAGTAGCATGTTTAAGAGGAACATAAAGTAGTATATTTAAGAGGAATATGAGGTAGTATGTTTAAGAGGAATATGAAGTAGTGTGTTTAAGAGAAATATGAAGTAGAATGTTTAAGAGGAATATATAGTGGTATGTTTAAGAGGAATATGAAGTAGTATATTTAAGAGGAATATGAAGTAGTTTATTTAAGAAGAATATGAAGTCGTATGTTTAAGAGGAGTATGAAGTAGTATGTTTAAGAGGACTATGAAGTAGTATGTTTAAGATGAATATTAAGTAGTATGTTTAAGAGGAATATGAAGTAGTATGTTTAAGAGGAATATGAAGTTGTATGTTTAAGAGGAATATGAAGTAGTATGTTAAAGAGGAATATGAAGTAGTATGTTTAAGAGGAAAATGGACTAGCATATTTTAAGAGGAATATGAAGTAGTATGTTTAAGAGGAATATGAAGTAGTATGTTTAAGAGGAATATGAAGTAGTATGTTAAAGAGGAATATGAAGTATACGTGTAATGTTTAAGAGGAATATGAAATAGTATGTTTAAGAGGAATATGAAGTAGTATGTTTAAGAGGAATATGAAGTAGTATGTTTAAGAGGAATTAGAAGTAGTATGTTTAAGAGGAATATGAAGTAGTATGTTTAAGAGGAATATGAAGTAGTATGTTTAAGAGGAATATGAAGTTGTATGTTGAAGAGGAATATGAAGTAGTATATTTAAGAGGAATATGAAGTAGTATGTTTAAGAGGAATATGAAGTATGTAGTATGTTTAAGAGGAATATGAAGTAGTATGTTTAAGAGGAATATGAAGTAGTATGTTTAAGAGGAATATGAAGTAGTATGTTTAAGAGGAATATGAAGTAGTATGTTTAAGAGGAATATGAAGTAGTATGTTTAAGAGATATATGAAGTAGTATGTTTAAGAGGAATATGAAGCAGTATGTTTACGAGGAATATGAAGTAGTATGTTTAAGGGGAATATGAAGTAGTATGTTTAAAAGGAATATGAAGTAGTATGGTTAAGAGGTATATAAAGTAGCATGTTTAAGAGGAATATGAAGTAGTATGTTTAAGAGGAATATGAAGTAGTATGTTTGAGAGGAATATGAAGTAGTATGTTTAAGAGGAATATGAAGTAGTATATTTAAGAGGAATATGAAGTAGTATGTTTAAGAAGAATATGAAGTAGTATGTTTAAGAGGAATAAGAAGTAGTATGTTTAAGAGGAATATGAAGTAGTATGTTTAAGAGGAATATGAAGTAGTATATTTAAGTGGAATATGAAGTAGTATGTTTAAGAGGAATATGAAGTAGTATGTTTATGAGGAATATGAAGTAGTATAATTAAGAGGAATATGAAGTAGTATAATTAAGAGGAATATGAAGTAGCATGTTTAAGAGGATTATAAAGTAGTATATTAAGAGGAATATGAGGTAGTATGTTTACGAGGAATATGAAGTAGTATGTTTAAGAGGAATATGAAGTAAAATGTTTAAGAGGAATATATAGTGGTATGTTTAAGAGGAATATGGAGTAGTATATTTAAGAGGAATATGAAGTAGTTTATTTAAGAGGAATATGAAGTAGTATGTTTAAGAGGAATATGAAGTAGTATGTTTAAGAGGAATATGAAGTAGTATGTTTAAGAGGAATATGAAGTAGTACGTTTAAGAGGAATATGAAGTTGTATGTTGAAGAGGAATATGAAGTAGTATATTTAAGAGGAATATGAAGTAGTATGTTTAAGAAGAATATGAAGTAGTATGTTTAAGAGGAATATGAAGTAGTATGTTTAAGAGGAATATGAAGTAGTATGTTTAAGAGGAATATGAAGTAGTATGTTTAAGAGGAATATGAAGTAGTATGTTTAAGAGGAATATGAAGTAGTATGTTTAAGAGGAATATGAAGTAGTATGTTTAAGAGGAATATGAAGTAGTATGTTTACGAGGAATATGAAGTAGTATGTTTAAGAGGAATATGAAGTAGTATGTTTAAAAGGAATATGAAGTAGTATGTTTAAGAGGAATATGAAGTAGTATGTTTAAGGGGAATATGAAGTAGTATGTTTAAGAGGAATATGAAGTAGTATGTTTAAGATGAATATGAAGTAGTATGTTTAAGAGAAATATGAAGTAGTATGTTTAAGAGGAATATGAAGTAGTATGTTTAAGAGGAATATGAAGTAGTATGTTTGAGAGGAATATGAAGTAGTATGTTTAAGAGGAATATGAAGTAGTATATTTAAGAGGAATATGAAGTAGTATTTTTAAGAAGAATATGAAGTAGTATGTTTAAGAGGAATAAGAAGTAGTATGTTTAAGAGGAATATGAAGTAGTATGTTTAAGAGGAATATGAAGTAGTATATCTAAGTGGAATATGAAGTAGTATGTTTAAGAGGAATATGAAGTAGTATATCTAAGAGGAATATGAAGTAGTATGTTTAAGAGGAATATGAAGTAGTATGTTTATGAGGAATATGAAGTAGTATATTTAAGAGGAATATGAAGTAGTATATTTTAGGAATATGAAGTAGCATGTTTAAGAGGAATATAAAGTAGTATATTTAAGAGGAATATGAGGTAGTATGTTTAAGAGGAATATGAAGTAGTATGATTAAGAGGAATATGAAGTAGAATGTTTAAGAGAAATATATAGTGGTATGTTTAAGCGGAATATGAAGTAGTATATTTAAGAGGAATATGAAGTAGTTTATTTCAGAGGAATATGAAGTAGTATGTTTAAGAGGAATATGAAGTAGTATGTTTAAGAGGAACATGAAGTAGTATGTTTAAGATGAATATGAAGTAATATGTTTAAGAGGAATATGAAGTAGTATGTTTAAGAGGAATATGAAGTTGTATGTTTAAGAGGAATATGAAGTAGTATGTTAAAGAGTAATATGAAGTAGTATGTTTAAGAGGAATATGAAGAAGTATATCTAAGAGGAATATGAAGTAGAATGTTTAAGAGGAATATGAAGTAGTATGTTTATGAAGAATATGAAGTAGTATATTTAAGGAGGAATATGAAGTAGTATATTTTAGAGGAATATGAAGTAGCATGTTTAAGAGGAACATAAAGTAGTATATTTAAGAGGAATATGAGGTAGTATGTTTAAGAGGAATATGAAGTAGTATGTTTAAGAGGAATATGAAGTAGAATGTTTAAGAGGAATATATAGTGGTATGTTTAAGAGGAATATGAGGTAGTATATTTAAGAGGAATATGAAGTAGTTTATTTAAGAGGAATATGAAGTAGTATGTTTAAGAGAAATATGAAGTAGTATGTTTAAGAGGAATATGAAGTAGTATGTTTAAGATGAATATTAAGTAGTATGTTTAATAGGAATATGAAGTAGTATGTTTAAGAGCAATATGAAGTTGTATGTTTAAGAGGAATATGAAGTAGTATGTTAAAGAAGAATATGAAGTAGTATGTTTAAGAGGAATATGAAGTAGTATGTTAAAGAAGAATATGAAGTAGTATGTTTAAGAGGAATATGGACTAGCTATTTTAAGTGGAATATGAAGTAGTATG
Organism: Atherix ibis; assembly: GCA_958298945.1. NCBI lineage: Eukaryota > Metazoa > Arthropoda > Insecta > Diptera > Athericidae > Atherix > Atherix ibis. The sequence continues at coordinate 1,458,423 of CATQJD010000064.1, read as the reverse complement.
TTTAAGAGGAATATGAAGTAGTATGTTTAAGAGGAATATGAAGTAGTATGTTAAAGAGGAATATGAAGTATAATGTTTAAGAGGAATATGAAATAGTATGATTAAGAGGAATATGAAGTAGTATGTTTAAGAGGAATATGAAGTAGTATGTTTAAAGGAATATGAAGTAGTATGTTTAAGAGGAGTATGAAGTAGTATGTTTAAGAGGAATATGAAGTAGTATGTTAAGAGGAATATGAAGTTGTATGTTGAAGAGAAATATGAAGTAGTATATTTAAGAGGAATATGAAGTAGTATGTTTAAGAGGAATATGAAGTAGTATGTTTAAGAGGAATATGAAATAGTATGTTTAAGAGGAATATGACGTAGTATGTTTAAGAGGAATATGAAGTAGTATGTTTAAGAGGAATATGAAGTAGTATGTTTAAGAGGAATATGAAGTAGTATGTTTAAGAGGAATATGAAGTAGTATGTTTAAGAGGAATATGAAGTAGTATGTTTACGAGGAATATGAAGTAGTATGTTTAAGAGGAATATGAAGTAGTATGTTTAAAAGGAATATGAAGTAGTATGTTTAAGAGGAATATGAAGTAGTATGTTTAAGAGGAATAAGAAGTAGTATGTTTAAGAGGCATATGAAGTAGAATGTTAAGAGAAATATGAAGTAGTATGTTTAAGCGGAATATGAAGTAGTATATTTAAGAGGAATATGAAGTAGTATGTTTAAGAAGAATATGAAGTAGTATATTTAAGAGGAATAAGAAGTAGTATGTTTAAGAGGAATATGAAGTAGTATGTTTAGAGGAATATGAAGTAGTATATTTAAGTGGAATATGAAGTAGTATGTTTAAGAGGAATATGAGGTAGTATGTTTATGAGGAATATGAAGTAGTATAATTTAGAGGAATATGAAGTAGTATTATTAAGAGGAATATGAAGTAGTATATTTAAGAGGAATATGAAGTAGTATATTTTAGAATATGAAGTTGCATGTTTAAGAGGAATATAAAGTAGTATATTTAAGAGGATATGAGGTAGTATGTTTAAGAGGAATATGAAGTAGTATGATTAAGAGGAATATGAAGTAGAATGTTTAAGAGAAATATATAGTGGTATGTTTAAGCGGAATATGAAGTAGTATATTTAAGAGGAATATGAAGTAGTTTATTTCAGAGGAATATGAAGTAGTATGTTTAAGAGGAATATGAAGTAGTATGTTTAAGAGGAATATGAAGTAGTATGTTTAAGATGAATATGAAGTAATATGTTTAAGAGGAATATGAAGTAGTATGTTTAAGAGGAATATGAAGTTGTATGTTTAAGAGGAATATGAAGTAGTATGTTAAAGAGGAATATGAAGTAGTATGTTTAAGAGGAATATGAAGAAGTATATCTAAGAGGAATGTGAAGTAGAATGTTTAAGAGGAATATGAAGTAGTATGTTTATGAGGAATATGAAGTAGTATATTTAAGAGGAATATGAAGTAGTATATTTTAGGAATATGAAGTAGCATGTTTAAGAGGAATATAAAGTAGTATATTTAAGAGGAATATGAGGTAGTATGTTTGAGAGGAATATGAAGTAGTATGATTAAGAGGAATATGAAGTAGAATGTTTAAGAGAAATATATAGTGGTATGTTTAAGCGGAATATGAAGTAGTATATTTAAGAGGAATATGAAGTAGTTTATTTCAGAGGAATATGAAGTAGTATGTTTAAGAGGAATATGAAGTAGTATGTTTAAGAGGAATATGAAGTAGTATGTTTAAGATGAATATGAAGTAATATGTTTAAGAGGAATATGAAGTAGTATGTTTAAGAGGAATATGAAGTTGTATGTTTAAGAGGAATATGAAGTAGTATGTTAAAGAGGAATATGAAGTAGTATGTTTAAGAGGAATATGAAGAAGTATATCTAAGAGGAATATGAAGTAGAATGTTTAAGAGGAATATGAAGTAGTATGTTTATGAAGAATATGAAGTAGTATATTTAAGAGGAATATGAAGTAGTATATTTTAGAGGAATATGAAGTAGCATGTTTAAGAGGAACATAAAGTAGTATATTTAAGAGGAATATGAGGTAGTATGTTTAAGAGGAATATGAAGTAGTATGTTTAAGAGGAATATGAAGTAGAATGTTTAAGAGGAATATATAGTGGTATGTTTAAGAGGAATATGAGGTAGTATATTTAAGAGGAATATGAAGTAGTTTATTTAAGAGGAATATGAAGTAGTATGTTTAAGAGAAATATGAAGTAGTATGTTTAAGAGGAATATGAAGTAGTATGTTTAAGATGAATATTAAGTAGTATGTTTAATAGGAATATGAAGTAGTATGTTTAAGAGGAATATGAAGTTGTATGTTTAAGAGGAATATGAAGTAGTATGTTAAAGAAGAATATGAAGTAGTATGTTTAAGAGGAATATGAAGTAGTATGTTAAAGAAGAATATGAAGTAGTACGTTTAAGAGGAATATGGACTAGCATATTTTAAGTGGAATATGAAGTAGTATGTTTAAGAGGAATATGAAGTAGTATGTTTAAGAGGAATATGAAGTAGTATGTTAAAGAGGAATATGAAGTATAATGTTTAAGAGGAATATGAAGTAGTATGTTAAAGAGGAATATGAAGTATAATGTTTAAGAGGAATATGAAATAGTATGATTAAGAGGAATATGAAGTAGTATGTTTAAGAGGAATATGAAGTAGTATGTTTAAGAGGAATATGAAGTAGTATGTTTAAGAGGAGTATGAAGTAATATGTTTAAGAGGAATATGAAGTAGTATGTTTAAGAGGAATATGAAGTTGTATGTTGAAGAGGAATATGAAGTAGTATAGTTAAGAGGAATATGAAGTAGTATGTTTAAGAGGAATATGAAGTAGTATGTTTAAGAGGAATATGAAATAGTATGTTTAAGAGGAATATGAAGTAGTATGTTTAAGAGGAATATGAAGTAGTATGTTTTAGGAATATGAAGTAGCATGTTTAAGAGGAATATAAAGTAGTATATTTAAGAGGAATATGAGGTAGTATGTTTGAGAGGAATATGAAGTAGTATGATTAAGAGGAATATGAAGTAGAATGTTTAAGAGAAATATATAGTGGTATGTTTAAGCGGAATATGAAGTAGTATATTTAAGAGGAATATGAAGTAGTTTATTTCAGAGGAATATGAAGTAGTATGTTTAAGAGGAATATGAAGTAGTATGTTTAAGAGGAATATGAAGTAGTATGTTTAAGATGAATATGAAGTAATATGTTTAAGAGGAATATGAAGTAGTATGTTTAAGAGGAATATGAAGTTGTATGTTTAAGAGGAATATGAAGTAGTATGTTAAAGAGGAATATGAAGTAGTATGTTTAAGAGGAATATGAAGAAGTATATCTAAGAGGAATATGAAGTAGAATGTTTAAGAGGAATATGAAGTAGTATGTTTATGAAGAATATGAAGTAGTATATTTAAGAGGAATATGAAGTAGTATATTTTAGAGGAATATGAAGTAGCATGTTTAAGAGGAACATAAAGTAGTATATTTAAGAGGAATATGAGGTAGTATGTTTAAGAGGAATATGAAGTAGTATGTTTAAGAGGAATATGAAGTAGAATGTTTAAGAGGAATATATAGTGGTATGTTTAAGAGGAATATGAGGTAGTATATTTAAGAGGAATATGAAGTAGTTTATTTAAGAGGAATATGAAGTAGTATGTTTAAGAGAAATATGAAGTAGTATGTTTAAGAGGAATATGAAGTAGTATGTTTAAGATGAATATTAAGTAGTATGTTTAATAGGAATATGAAGTAGTATGTTTAAGAGGAATATGAAGTTGTATGTTTAAGAGGAATATGAAGTAGTATGTTAAAGAAGAATATGAAGTAGTATGTTTAAGAGGAATATGAAGTAGTATGTTAAAGAAGAATATGAAGTAGTACGTTTAAGAGGAATATGGACTAGCATATTTTAAGTGGAATATGAAGTAGTATGTTTAAGAGGAATATGAAGTAGTATGTTTAAGAGGAATATGAAGTAGTATGTTAAAGAGGAATATGAAGTATAATGTTTAAGAGGAATATGAAATAGTATGATTAAGAGGAATATGAAGTAGTATGTTTAAGAGGAATATGAAGTAGTATGTTTAAGAGGAATATGAAGTAGTATGTTTAAGAGGAGTATGAAGTAGTATGTTTAAGAGGAATATGAAGTAGTATGTTTAAGAGGAATATGAAGTTGTATGTTGAAGAGGAATATGAAGTAGTATAGTTAAGAGGAATATGAAGTAGTATGTTTAAGAGGAATATGAAGTAGTATGTTTAAGAGGAATATGAAATAGTATGTTTAAGAGGAATATGAAGTAGTATGTTTAAGAGGAATATGAAGTAGTATGTTTAAGAGGAATATGAAGTAGTATGTTTAAGAGGAATATGAAGTAGTATGTTTAAGAGGAATATGAAGTAGTATGTTTAAGAGGAATATGAAGTAGTATGTTTACGAGGAATATGAAGTAGTATGTTTAAGAGGAATATGAAGTAGTATGTTTAAAAGGAATATGAAGTAGTATGTTTAAGAGGAATATGAAGTAGTATGTTTAAGAGGAATAAGAAGTAGTATGTTTAAGAGGCATATGAAGTAGAATGTTTAAGAGAAATATGAAGTAGTATGTTTAAGAGGAATATGAAGTAGTATGTTTAAGAGGAATATGAAGTAGTATGTTTGAGAGGAATATGAAGTAGTATGTTTAAGAGGAATATGAAGTAGTATATTTAAGAGGAATATGAAGTAGTATGTTTAAGAAGAATATGAAGTAGTATATTTAAGAGGAATAAGAAGTAGTATGTTTAAGAGGAATATGAAGTAGTATGTTTAAGAGGAATATGAAGTAGTATATTTAAGTGGAATATGAAGTAGTATGTTTAAGAGGAATATGAGGTAGTATGTTTATGAGGAATATGAAGTAGTATAATTTAGAGGAATATGAAGTAGTATTATTAAGAGGAATATGAAGTAGCATGTTTAAGAGGAATATAAAGTAGTATATTAAGAGGAATATGAGGTAGTATGGTTTAAGAGGAATATGAAGTAGTATGTTTAAGAGGAATATGAAGTAGAATGTTTAAGAGGAATATATAGTGGTATGTTTAAGAGGAATATGAAGTAGTATATTTAAGAGGAATATGAAGTAGTATATTTAAGAGGAATATGAAGTAGTATGTTTAAGAGGAATATGAAGTAGTATGTTTAAGAGGAATATGAAGTAGTATGTTTAAGATGAATATGAAGTAGTATGTTTAAGAGGAATATGAAGTAGTATGTTTAATAGGAATATGAAGTTGTATGTTTAAGAGGAATATGAAGTAGTACGTTTAAGAGGAATATGAAGTAGTATGTTTAAGAGGAATATGAAGTAGTATATTAAACAGGAATATGAAGTATAATAGTATGTTTAAGAGGAAATATGAAGTAGTATGTTTAAGAGGAATATGGAGTAGTATGTTTAAGAAGAATATGAAGTAGTATGTTGAAGAGGAATATGAAGTAGTATGTTTAAGGGGAATATGAAGTAGTATGTTGAAGAGGAACATGAACTAGTATATTTAAGATGAATATGAAGTAGTATGTTTAAGAGCAATTTGAAGTAGTATATTTAACAAGAATATATAGTATAAATAGAACGTTTGAGACGAATATGAAGTAGTATGTTTAGGAGGAATATGAAGTAGTATGTTTAACAGGAATATGAAGTAATATGTTTAAGAAGAATATGAAGTAGTATGTTTAAGAGGAATATGAAGTAGTATGTTTAAGAGGAATATGAAGTAGAGGAATATGAAATAGTATTTTTAAGAAGAATACAAAGTAGTATGTTTAAGAGGAATATGAAGTAGTATATTTAAGAGGAATATGAAGTAGTATGTTTAAGAGGAATATGAAGTAGTATGTTTAAGAGGAATATGAAGTAGTATGTTTAAGAGGAATATGAAATAGTATGTTTAAAAAGAATATGAAGAGGTATGTTTAACAGGAATATGAAGTAGTATGTTTAAGAGGAATATGAAGTAGTATATTTAAGAGGAATATGAAGTAGTATGTTTAAGAAAAATATGATGTAGTATGTTTAAGAAGAATATGAAGTAGTATGTTAAGAGAAATATGAAGTAGTATGTTTAAGAGGAATATGAAGTAGTATGTTTAAGAGGAATATGAAGTAGTATGTTTACGAGGAATATGAAGTAGTATGTTTAAGATGAATATGAAGTAGTATGTTTAAAAGGAATATGAAGTAGTATGTTTAAGAGGAATATGAAGTAGTATGTTTAAGAGGAATATGAAGTAGTATGTTTAAGAGGCATATAAAGTAGAAAGTTTAAGAGAAATATGAAGTAGTATGTTTAAGAGGAATATGAAGTAGTATGTTTAAGAGGAATATGAAGTAGTATGTTTGAGAGGAATATGAAGTAGTATGTTTAAGAGGAATATGAAGTAGTATATTTAAGAGGAATATGAAGTAGTATGTTTAAGAAGAATATGAAGTAGTATGTTTAAGAGGAATAAGAAGTAGTATGTTTAAGAGGAATATGAAGTAGTATGTTTAAGAGGAATATGAAGTAGTATATTTAAGTGGAATATGAAGTAGTATATTTAAGAGGAATAGAGGTAGTATGTTTATGAGGAATATGAAGTAGTATAATTTAGAGGAATATGAAGTAGTATTATTAAGAGGAATATGAAGTAGCATGTTTAAGAGGAATATAAAGTAGTATATTAAGAGGAATATGAGGTAGTATGTTTAAGAGGAATATGAAGTAGTATGTTTAAGAGGAATATGAAGTAGAATGTTTAAGAGGAATATATAGTGGTATGTTTAAGAGGAATATGAAGTAGTATATTTAAGAGGAATATGAAGTAGTATATTTAAGAGGAATATGAAGTAGTATGTTTAAGAGGAATATGAAGTAGTATGTTTAAGAGGAATATGAAGTAGTATGTTTAAGATGAATATGAAATAGTATGTTTAAGAGGAATATGAAGTAGTATGTTTAATAGGAATATGAAGTTGTATGTTTAAGAGGAATATGAAGTAGTACGTTTAAGAGGAATATGAAGTAGTATGTTTAAGAGGAATATGAAGTAGTATATTAAACAGGAATATGAAGTATAATAGTATGTTTAAGAGGAAATATGAAGTAGTATGTTTAAGAGGAATATGGAGTAGTATGTTTAAGAAGAATATGAAGTAGTATGTTGAAGAGGAATATGAAGTAGTATGTTTAAGGGGAATATGAAGTAGTATGTTGAAGAGGAACATGAACTAGTATATTTAAGATGAATATGAAGTAGTATGTTTAAGAGCAATTTGAAGTAGTATATTTAACAAGAATATATAGTATAATAGAACGTTTGAGACGAATATGAAGTAGTATGTTTAGGAGGAATATGAAGTAGTATGTTTAACAGGAATATGAAGTAATATGTTTAAGAAGAATATGAAGTAGTATGTTTAAGAGGAATATGAAGTAGTATGTTTAAGAGGAATATGAAGTAGAGGAATATGAAATAGTATTTTTAAGAAGAATACAAAGTAGTATGTTTAAGAGGAATATGAAGTAGTATATTTAAGAGGAATATGAAGTAGTATGTTTAAGAGGAATATGAAGTAGTATGTTTAAGAGGAATATGAAGTAGTATGTTTAAGAGGAATATGAAATAGTATGTTTAAAAAGAATATGAAGAGGTATGTTTAACAGGAATATGAAGTAGTATGTTTAAGAGGAATATGAAGTAGTATATTTAAGAGGAATATGAAGTAGTATGTTTAAGAAAAATATGATGTAGTATGTTTAAGAAGAATATGAAGTAGTATGTTTAAGAGAAATATGAAGTAGTATGTTTAAGAGGAATATGAAGTAGTATGTTTAAGAGGAATATGAAGTAGTATGTTTACGAGGAATATGAAGTAGTATGTTTAAGAGGAATATGAAGTAGTATGTTTAAAAGGAATATGAAGTAGTATGTTTAAGAGGAATATGAAGTAGTATGTTTAAGAGGAATATGAAGTAGTATGTTTAAGAGGCATATGAAGTAGAATGTTTAAGAGAAATATGAAGTAGTATGTTTAAGAGGAATATGAAGTAGTATGTTTAAGAGGAATATGAAGTAGTATGTTTGAGGAATATGAAGTAGTATGTTTAAGAGGAATATGAAGTAGTATATTTAAGAGGAATATGAAGTAGTATGTTTAAGAAGAATATGAAGTAGTATGTTTAAGAGGAATAAGAAGTAGTATGTTTAAGAGGAATATGAAGTAGTATGTTTAAGAGGAATATGAAGTAGTATATTTAAGTGGAATATGAAGTAGTATGTTTAAGAGGAATATGAAGTAGTATGTTTATGAGGAATATGAAGTAGTATAATTTAGAGGAATATGAAGTTGTATAATTAAGAGGAATATGAAGTAGCATGTTTAAGAGGAATATAAAGTAGTATATTAAGAGGAATATGAGGTAGTATGTTTAAGTGGAATATGAAGTAGTATGTTTAAGAGGAATATGAAGAAGAATGTTTAAGAGGAATATATAGTGGTATGTTTAAGAGGAATATGAAGTAGTATATTTAAGAGGAATATGAAGTAGTTTATTTAAGAGGAATATGAAGTAGTAAGTTTAAGAGGAATATGAAGTAGTATGTTTAAGAGGAATATGAAGTAGTATGTTTAAGATGAATATGAAGTAGTATGTTTAAGAGGAATATGAAGTAGTATGTTTAATAGGAATATGAAGTAGTATGTTTGAGAGGAATATGAAGTAGTATGTTTAAGAGGAATATGAAGTAGTATGTTTAAGAGGAATATGAAGTAGTATATTAAACAGGAATATGAAGTATAATAGTATGTTTAAGAGGAAATATGAAGTAGTATGTTTAAGAGGAATATGAAGTTGTATGTTTAAGAGGAATATGAAGTAGTATGTTGAAGAGGAATATGAAGTAGTATGTTTAAGAGGAATATGAAGTAGTATGTTGAAGAGGAACATGAAGTAGTATATTTAAGATGAATATGAAGTAGTATGTTTAAGAGCAATTTGAAGTAGTATATTTAACAAGAATATAAAGTATAATAGAACGTTTGAGACGAATATGAAGTAGTATGTTTAGGAGGAATATGAAGTAGTATGTTTAACAGGAATATGAAGTAATATGTTTAAGAAGAATATGAAGTAGTATGTTTAAGAGGAATATGAAGTAGTATGTTTAAGAGGAATATGAAGTAGAGGAATATGAAATAGTATTTTTAAGAAGAATACAAAGTAGTATGTTTAAGAGGAATATGAAGTAGTATATTTAAGAGGACTATGAAGTAGTATGTTTAAGAGGAATATGAAGTAGTATGTTTAAGAGGAATATGAAGTAGTATGTTTAAGAGGAATATGAAATAGTATGTTTAAAAAGAATATGAAGAGGTATGTTTAACAGGAATATGAAGTAGTATGTTTAAGAGGAATATGAAGTAGTATATTTAAGAGGAATATGAAGTAGTATGTTAAGAAAAATATGATGTAGTATGTTTAAGAAGGATATGAAGTAGTATGTTTAAGAGAAATATGAAGTAGTATGTTTAAGAGGAATATGAAGTAATATGTTTAAGAGGAATATGAAGTAGTATGTTAAAGAGGAATATGAAGTATAATGTTTAAGAGGAATATGAAATAGTATGTTTAAGAGGAATATGAAGTAGTCTGTTTAAGAGGAATATGAAGTAGTATGTTTAAGAGGAATATGAAGTAGTATGTTTAAGAGGAATATGAAGTAGTATGTTTAACTGGAATATGAAGTAGTATGTTTAAGAGGAATATGAAGTAGTATGTTTAAGAGGAATATGAAGTAGTATGTTTAACTGGAATATGAAGTAGTATGTTTAAGAGGAATATGAATTAGTATGTTGAAGAGGAATATGAAGTAGTATATTTAAGAGGAATATGAAGTAGTATGTTTAAGAGAAATATGAAGTAGTATGTTTAAGAGAAATATGAAGTAGTATGTTTAAGAGGAATATGAAGTAATATGTTTAAGAGAAATATGAAGTAGTATGTTTAAGAGGAATATGAAGTAGTATGTTTTAGAGGAATATGAAGTAGTATGTTTAAGAGGAATATGAAGTAGTATATTTAAGAGGAATATGAAGTAGTATGTTTACGAGGAATATGAAGTAGTATGTTTAAGAGGAATATGAAGTAGTATGTTTAAAAGGAATAAGAAGTAGTATGTTTAAGAGGAATATGAAGTAGTATGTTTAAGAGGAATATGAAGTAGAGGAATATGAAGTAGTATTTTTAAGAAGAATACAAAGTAGTATGTTTAAGAGGAATATGAAGTAGTATATTTAAGAGTAATATGAAGTACTATGTTTAAGAGGAATATGAAGAAGTATGTTTAAGAGGAATATGAAGTAGTATGTTTAAGAGGAATATGAAATAGTATGTTTAAGAGGAATATAAAGTAGTATGTTTAACAGGAATATGAAGTAGTATGTTTAAGAGGAATATGAAGTAGTATATTTAAGAGGAATATGAAGTTATATGTTTAAGAAAAATATGAAGTAGTATGTTTAAGAGGAATATGAAGTAGTATGTTTAAGAGGAATATGAAGTAGTACGTTTAAGAGGAATATGAAGTAGTATGTTTTAGAGGAATATGAAGTAGTATGTTTAAAAGGAATATGTAGTAGTATGTTTAAGAGGAATATGAAGTAGTATATTTAAGAGGAATATGAAGTAGTATGTTTAAGAGGAATATGAAGTAGTATGTTTAAGAGGAATATGAAGTAGTATGTTTCAGAGGAATATGAAGTAGTATATTTAAGAGGAATATGAAGTAATATGTTTAAGAGGAATATGAAGTAGTATGTTTATGAGGAATATGAAGTAGTATATTTAAAAGGAATATGAAGTAGTATATTTAAGAGGAATATGAAGTAGCATGTTTAAGAGGAATATAAAGTAGTATATTTAAGAGGAATATGAGGTAGTATGTTTAAGAGGAATAAGAAGTAGAATGTTTAAGAGGAATATGAAGTAGAATGTTTAAGAGGAATATATAGTGGTATGTTTAAGAGGATAATGAAGTAGTATATTTAAGAGGAATATGAAGTAGTATATTTAAGAGGAATATGAAGTAGTATGTTTAATAGGAATATGAAGTAGTATGTTTAAGGTGAATATGAAGTAGTATGTTTAAGAGGAATATGACGTAGTATGTTTAAGATGAATATGAAGTTGTATGTTTAAGAGGAATATGAAGTAGTATGTTAAAGAAGAATATGAAGTAGTATGTTTAAGAGGAATATGAAGTAGTATATTAAACAGGAATATGAAGTATAATAGTATGTTTAAGAGGAATATGAAGTAGTATGTTTAAGAGGAATATGGAGTAGTATGTTTAAGAGGAATATGAAGTAGTATGTTTAAGAGGAAAATGAAGTAGTATGTTTAAGATGAATATGAAGTAGTATGTTTAAGAGGAATATGAAGTAGTATATTTAAGATGAATATGAAGTAGTATATTTAATAGGAATATGAAGTAGTATATTTAAGAGGAATATGAAGTAGTATATTTAGGAGGAATATGAAGTAGTATGTTTAAGAGCAATATGAAGTAGTATATTTAACAAGAATATAAAGTATAATAGTACGTTTGAGACGTATATGAAGTAGTATGTTTAGGAGGAATATAAAGTAGTATGTTTAAGAGGAATATGGAGTAGTATGTTTAAGAGGAATATGAAGTAGTATGTTTAAGAGGATAATGAAGTCGTATGTTTAAGATGAATATGAAGTAGTATGTTTAAGAGGAATATGAAGTAGTATATTTAAGATGAATATGAAGTAGTATATTTAATAGGAATATGAAGTAGTATATTTAAGAGGAATATGAAGTAGTATTTTTAAGAAGAATACAAAGTAGTATGTTTAAGAGGAATATGAAGTAGTATATTTAAGAGGAATATGAAGTATTATATTTAAGAGGAATATGAAGTAGTATGTTTAAGAGGAATATGAAGTAGTATGTTTAAGAGGAATATGAAATAGTATGTTAAAGAGGAATATGAAGTAGTATGTTTAAGAGGAATATGAAGTAGTATTTTTAAGAAGAATACAAAGTAGTATGTTTAAGAGGAATATGAAGTAGTATATTTAAGAGGAATATGAAGTATTATATTTAAGAGGAATATGAAGTAGTATGTTTAAGAGGAATATGAAGTAGTATGTTTAAGAGGAATATGAAATAGTATGTTAAAGAGGAATATGAAGTAGTATGTTTAACAGGAATATGAAGTTGTATGTTTAAGAGGAATATGAAGTAGTATATTTAAGAGGAATATGAAGTAGTATATTTAAGAAAAATATGAAGTTGTATGTTTAAGAAGAATATGAAGTAGTATGTTTAAGAGGAATATGAAGTAGTATGTTTAAGAGGAATATGAAGTAATATGTTTAAGAGGAATATGAAGTAGTATGTTTAAGAGGAATATGAAGAAGTATATTTAAGATGAATATGAAGTATTATGTTTAAGAGGAATATGAAGTAGTATGTTTAAGAGGAATATGAAGTAGTATGTTCAAGAAGTATATGAAGTAGTATGTTTAAGAGGAATATGAAGTAGTATATTTAAGAGGAATATGAAGTATTGTAGTATGTTTAAGAGGAATATGAAGTAGTATGTTAAAGAGGAATATGAAGTATAATGTTTAAGGGGAAAATGACATAGTATGTTTAAGAGGAATATAAAGGAGTATGGTTAAGAGGAATATGAAGTAGTATGTTTAAGAGGAATATGAAGAAGTATGTTTAAGAGGAATATGAAGTAGTATGTTTATGAGGAATATGAAGTAGTATGTTTAAGAGGAATATGAAGTAGTATGTTTAACAGGAATATGAAGTAGTATGTTTAAGAGGAATATGAAGTAGTATGTTTAAGAGGAATATGAAGTAGTATGTTCAAGGGGAATATGAAGTAGTATGTTTAAGAGGAATATGAAGTAGTATGTTTAAGAGGAACATGAAGTAGTATGTTTAAGAGGAATATGAAGTAGTATGTTTAAGAGGAATATGAAGTAGTATGTTTTCAGAGGAATATGAAGTAGTATGTTTAAGAGGAATATGAAGTAGTATGTTTAAGAGGAATATGAAGTATTATAATTAAGAGGAATATGAAGTAGTATGTTTGAGAAGAATATGAAGTAGTATGTTTAAGAGGAATATGAAGTAGTATATTTCAGAGGAATACGAAGTAGTATGTTTAAGAGAAATATGAAGTAGTATATTTAAGAGGAATATGAGGTAGTATGTTTAAGAGGAATATGAAGTAGAATGTTTAAGAGGAATATGAAGTAGAATGTTTAAGAGGAATATATAGTGGTATGTTTAAGAGGATAATGAAGTAGTATATTTAAGTAGAATATGAAGTAGTATATTTAAGAGGAATATGAAGTAGTATGTTTAAGAGGAATATGAAGTAGTATGTTTAAGGTGAATATGAAGTAGTATGTTTAAGAGGAATATGAAGTAGTATGTTTAAGAGGAATATGAAGTAGTATATTTAAGAGGAATATGAAGTAGTATGTTTAAAAGGAATATGAAGTAGTATGTTTAAGAGGAATATGAAGTAGTATGTTTAAGAGGAATATGAAGTAGTATGCTTAAGAGGAATATGAAGTAGTATGTTTAAGAGGAATATGTAGTAGTATGTTTAAGAGAAATATGAAGTAGTATGTTTAAGAGGAATATGAAGTAGTATGTTTAAGAGGAACATGAAGTAGTATGTTTAAGAGGAATATGAAGTAGTATGTTTAAGAGGAATATGAAGTAGTATGTTTAAGAGGAATATGAAGAAGTATGTTTAAGAGGAATATGAAGTAGTATGTTTATGAGGAATATGAAGTAGTATGTTCAAGAAGTATATGAAGTAGTATGTTTAAGAGGAATATGAAGTAGTATATTTAAGAGGAATATGAAGTATTGTAGTATGTTTAAGAGTAATATGAAGTAGTATGTTAAAGAGGAATATGAAGTATAATGTTTAAGGGGAAAATGACATAGTATGTTTAAGAGGAATATAAAGGAGTATGGTTAAGAGGAATATGAAGTAGTATGTTTAAGAGGAATATGAAGAAGTATGTTTAAGAGGAATATGAAGTAGTATGTTTATGAGGAATATGAAGTAGTATGTTTAAGAGGAATATGAAGTAGTATGTTTAACAGGAATATGAAGTAGTATGTTTAACAGGAATATGAAGTAGTATGTTTAAGAGGAATATGAAGTAGTATGTTCAAGGGGAATATGAAGTAGTATGTTTAAGAGGAATATGAAGTAGTATGTTTAAGAGGAACATGAAGTAGTATGTTTAAGAGGAATATGAAGTAGTATGTTTAAGAGGAATATGAAGTAGTATGTTTTCAGAGGAATATGAAGTAGTATGTTTAAGAGGAATATGAAGTAGTATGTTTAAGAGGAATATGAAGTATTATAATTAAGAGGAATATGAAGTAGTATGTTTGAGAAGAATATGAAGTAGTATGTTTAAGAGGAATATGAAGTAGTATATTTCAGAGGAATACGAAGTAGTATGTTTAAGAGAAATATGAAGTAGTATATTTAAGAGGAATATGAGGTAGTATGTTTAAGAGGAATATGAAGTAGAATGTTTAAGAGGAATATGAAGTAGAATGTTTAAGAGGAATATATAGTGGTATGTTTAAGAGGATAATGAAGTAGTATATTTAAGTAGAATATGAAGTAGTATATTTAAGAGGAATATGAAGTAGTATGTTTAAGAGGAATATGAAGTAGTATGTTTAAGGTGAATATGAAGTAGTATGTTTAAGAGGAATATGAAGTAGTATGTTTAAGAGGAATATGAAGTTGTATGTTTAAGAGGAATATGAAGTAGTATGTTAAAGAAGAATATGAAGTAGTATGTTTAAGAGGAATATGAAGTAGTATATTAAACAGGAATATGAAGTATAATAGTATGTTTAAGAGGAATATGAAGTAGTATGTTTAAGAGGAATATGGAGTAGTATGTTTAAGAGGAATATGAAGTAGTATGTTTAAGAGGATAATGAAGTAGTATGTTTAAGATGAATATGAAGTAGTATGTTTAAGAGGAATATGAAGTAGTATATTTAAGATGAATATGAAGTAGTATATTTAATAGGAATATGAAGTAGTATATTTAAGAGGAATATGAAGTAGTATATTTAGGAGGAATATGAAGTAGTATGTTTAAGAGCAATATGAAGTAGTATATTTAACAAGAATATAAAGTATAATAGTACGTTTGAGACGAATATGAAGTAGTATGTTTAGGAGGAATATAAAGTGGTATGTTTAAGAGGAATATGAAGTAGTATTTTTAAGAAGAATACAAAGTAGTATGTTTAAGAGGAATATGAAGTAGTATATTTAAGAGGAATATGAAGTATTATATTTAAGAGGAATATGAAGTAGTATGTTTAAGAGGAATATGAAGTAGTATGTTTAAGAGGAATATGAAATAGTATTTTAAAGAGGAATATGAAGTAGTATGTTTAAGAGGAATATGAAGTAGTATTTTTAAGAAGAATACAAAGTAGTATGTTTAAGAGGAATATGAAGTAGTATATTTAAGAGGAATATGAAGTATTATATTTAAGAGGAATATGAAGTAGTATGTTTAAGAGGAATATGAAGTAGTATGTTTAAGAGGAATATGAAATAGTATGTTAAAGAGGAATATGAAGTAGTATGTTTAACAGGAATATGAAGTTGTATGTTCAAGAGGAATATGAAGTAGTATATTTAAGAGGAATATGAAGTAGTATATTTAAGAAAAATATGAAGTTGTATGTTTAAGAAGAATATGAAGTAGTATGTTTAAGAGGAATATGAAGTAGTATGTTTAAGAGGAATATGAAGTAATATGTTTAAGAGGAATATGAAGTAGTATGTTTAAGAGGAATATGAAGAAGTATATTTAAGAGGAATATGAAGTATTATGTTTAAGAGGAATATGAAGTAGTATGTTTAAGAGGAATATGAAGTAGTATGTTTAAGAAAAATATGAAGTAGTATGTTTAAGAGGAATATGAAGTAGTATATTTAAGAGGAATATGAAGTATTGTAGTATGTTTAAGAGGAATATGAAGTAGTATGTTAAAGAGAAATATGAAGTATAATGTTTAAGAGGAAAATGACATAGTATGTTCAAGAGGAATATGAAGGAGTATGTTTAAGAGGAATATGAAGTAGTATGTTTAAGAGGAATATGAAGAAGTATGTTTAAGAGGAATATGAAGTAGTGTGTTTATGAGGAACATGAAGTAGTATGTTTAAGAGGAATATGAAGTAGTATGTTGAAGAGGAATATGAAGTAGTATATTTAAGAGGAATATGAAGTAGTATGTTTAAGAGGAATATGAAGTAGTATGTTTAAGAGGAATATGAAGTAGTATGTTTAAGAGGAATATGAAGTAGTATGTTTAAGAGGAACATGAAGTAGTATGTTTAAGAGGAATATGAAGTAGTATGTTTAAGAGGAATATGAAGTAGTATGTTTTAGAGGAATATGAAGTAGTATGTTTAAGAGGAATATGAAGTAGTTTGTTTAAGAGGAATATGAAGTAGTATATTTAAGAGGAATATGAAGTAGTATGTTTAAAAGGAATATGAAGTAGTATGTTTAAGAGGAATATGAAGTAGTATGTTTAAGAGGAATATGAAGTAGTATGCTTAAGAGGAATATGAAGTAGTATGTTTAAGAGGAATATGTAGTAGTATGTTTAAGAGAAATATGAAGTAGTATGTTTAAGAGGAATATGAAGTAGTATGTTTAAGAGGAATATGAAGTAGTATGTTTGAGAGGAATATGAAGTAGTATGTTTAAGAGGAATATGAAGTAGTATATTTCAGAGGAATAGGAAGTAGTATGTTTAAGACGAATATGAAGTAGTATGTTTAAGGGGAATATGAAGTAGTATGTTTAAGAGGAATATGAAGTAGTATGTTTAAGAGGAATATGAAGTAGTATATTTAAGAGGAATATGAAGTAGTATGTTTAAGAGGAATATGAGGTAGTATGTTAATGAGGAATATGAAGTAGTGTATTTAAGAGGAATATGAAGTAGTATATTTAAGAGGAATATGAAGTAGCATGTTTAAGAGGAATATGAAGTAGTATATTTAAGAGGAATATGAGGTAGTATGTTTAAGAGGAATATGAAGTAGTATGTTTAAGAGGAATATGAAGTAGAATGTTTAAGAGGAATATATAGTGGTATGCTTAAGAGGAATATAAAGTAGTATATTTAAGAGGAATATGAAGTAGTATATTGAAGAGGAATATGAAGTAGTATGTTTAAGAGGAATATGAAGTAGTATGTTTAAGATGAATATGAAGCAGTATGTTTAAGATGAATATGAAGTAGTATGTTTAAGAGGAATGTGAAGTAGTATACGTATGTTTAAGAGGAAAATGAAGTAGTATGATTAAGATGAATATGAAGTAGTATGTTAAAGAGGAATATGAAGTAGTATGTTTAAAAGGAATATGAAGTAGTATATTAAACAGGAATATGAAGTATAATAGTATGTTTAAGAGGAATATGAAGTAGTATGTTTAAGAGGAATATGGAGTAGTATGTTTAAGAGGAATATGAAGTAGTATGTTTAAGAGGAATATGAAGTAGTATGTTTAAGAGGAATATGAAGTAGTATGTTTAAGAGGAATATGATGTAGTATATTTAAGATGAATATGAAGTAGTATATTTAATAGGAATATGAAGTAGTATATTTAAGAGGAATATGAAGTAGTATATTTAAGAGGAATATGAAGTAGTATGTTTAAGAGCAATATGAAGTAGTATATTTAACAAGAATATAGAGTATAATAGTACGTTTGAGACGAATATGAAGTAGTTTGTTTAGGAGGAATATAAAGTAGTATATTTAAGAGGAATATGAAGTAATATGTTTAAGAAGAATATGAAGTAGTATGTTTAAGAGGAATATGAAGTAGTATGTTTAAGAGGAATATGAAGTAGTATGTTTAAGAGGAATATAAAGTAGTATGTTTAAGAGGAATATGAAATAGTATGTTTAAGAGGAATATGAAGTAGTATGTTTAACAGGAATATGAAGTAGTATGTTTAAGAGGAATATGAAGTAGTATATTTAAGAGGAATATGAAGTAGTATGTTTAAGAAAAATATGAAGTAGTATGTTTAAGAAGAATATGAAGTAGTATGTTTAAGAGGAATATGAAGTAGTATGTTTAAGAGGATTATGAAATTATATGTTTTAGAGGAATATGAAATAGTATGTTTAAGAGGATAATGAAGAAGTATATTTAAGAGGAATATGAAGTAGTATATTTAAGAGGAATATGAAGAAGTATGTTTAAGTGGAATATGAAGTAGTATGTTTAAGAGGAATATGAATTAGTATGTTTAAGAGGAATATGAAGTAGTATATTTAAGAGGAATATGAAGTAGTATGTTTAAGAGGAATATGAAGTAGTATATTGAAGAGGAATATGAAGTAGTATATTTAAGAGGAATATGAAGTAGTATGTTTAAGAGGAATACGAAGTAGTATATTTAAGAGGAATATGAAGTAGTATGTTTAAGAGGAATATGAAGTAGTATGTTTAAGAGGATTATGAAGTAGTATATTTAAGAGGAATATGAAGTAGTATGTTTAAGAGGAATATGAAGTAGTATGTTTAAGAGCAATATGAAGTAGTATGTTTAAGAGGAATATGAAGTAGTATGTTTAAGAGGAATATGAAGTAGTATGTTTAAGCAGAATATGAAGTAGTATGTTTAAGAGGAATATGAAGTAATATATTTAAGAGGAATATGAAGTAGTATGTTTAAGAGGCATATGAAGTAGTATGTTTAAGAGGAATATGAAGTAGTATGTTTAAGAGGAATATGAAGTAGTATGTTTAAGAGGAATATGAAGTAGTATGTTTAAGAGGAATGAAGTAGTATATTTAGGAGGAATATGAAGTAGTATGTTCAAGAGGAATATGAAGTAGTATGTTTAAGAGGAATATGAAGTAGTATGTTTAAGAGGAATATGAAGTAGTATGTTGAAGAGGAATATGAAGTAGTATGTTTAAGTGGAATATGCAGTAGTATGTTTAAGAGGAATATGAAGTAGTATGTTTAAGAGGAATATGAAGTAGTAGGTTTAAGAGGAATATGAAGTAGTATGTTTAAGATGAATATGAAGTAGTATGTTTACGAGGAATATGAAGTAGTATGTTTAAAAGGAATATGAAGTAGTATATTAAACAGGAATATGAAGTATAATAGTATGTTTAAGAGGAATATGAAGTAGTATGTTTAAGAGGAATATGGAGTAGTATGTTTAAGAGGAATATGAAGTAGTATGTTTAAGAGGAATATGAAGTAGTATGTTTAAGAGGAATATGAAGTAGTATGTTTAAGAGGAATATGATGTAGTATATTTAAGATGAATATGAAGTAGTATATTTAATAGGAATATGAAGTAGTATATTTAAGAGGAATATGAAGTAGTATATTTAAGAGGAATATGAAGTAGTATGTTTAAGAGCAATATGAAGTAGTATATTTAACAAGAATATAGAGTATAATAGTACGTTTGAGACGAATATGAAGTAGTTTGTTTAGGAGGAATATAAAGTAGTATATTTAAGAGGAATATGAAGTAATATGTTTAAGAAGAATATGAAGTAGTATGTTTAAGAGGAATATGAAGTAGTATGTTTAAGAGGAATATGAAGTAGACGAATATAAAGTAGTATTTTTAAGAAGAATACAAAGTAGTATGTATAAGAGGAATATGAAGTAGTATATTTAAGAGGAATATGAAGTAGTATGTTTAAGAGGAATATGAAGTAGTATGTTTAAGAGGAATATAAAGTAGTATGTTTAAGAGGAATATGAAATAGTATGTTTAAGAGGAATATGAAGTAGTATGTTTAACAGGAATATGAAGTAGTATGTTTAAGAGGAATATGAAGTAGTATATTTAAGAGGAATATGAAGTAGTATGTTTAAGAAAAATATGAAGTAGTATGTTTAAGAAGAATATGAAGTAGTATGTTTAAGAGGAATATGAAGTAGTATGTTTAAGAGGATTATGAAATTATATGTTTTAGAGGAATATGAAATAGTATGTTTAAGAGGATAATGAAGAAGTATATTTAAGAGGAATATGAAGTAGTATATTTAAGAGGAATATGAAGAAGTATGTTTAAGTGGAATATGAAGTAGTATGTTTAAGAGGAATATGAATTAGTATGTTTAAGAGGAATATGAAGTAGTATATTTAAGAGGAATATGAAGTAGTATGTTTAAGAGGAATATGAAGTAGTATATTGAAGAGGAATATGAAGTAGTATATTTAAGAGGAATATGAAGTAGTATGTTTAAGAGGAATACGAAGTAGTATATTTAAGAGGAATATGAAGTAGTATGTTTAAGAGGAATATGAAGTAGTATGTTTAAGAGGATTATGAAGTAGTATATTTAAGAGGAATATGAAGTAGTATGTTTAAGAGGAATATGAAGTAGTATGTTTAAGAGCAATATGAAGTAGTATGTTTAAGAGGAATATGAAGTAGTATGTTTAAGAGGAATATGAAGTAGTATGTTTAAGCAGAATATGAAGTAGTATGTTTAAGAGGAATATGAAGTAATATATTTAAGAGGAATATGAAGTAGTATGTTTAAGAGGCATATGAAGTAGTATGTTTAAGAGGAATATGAAGTAGTATGTTTAAGAGGAATATGAAGTAGTATGTTTAAGAGGAATATGAATTAGTATGTTTAAGAGGAATGAAGTAGTATATTTAGGAGGAATATGAAGTAGTATGTTCAAGAGGAATATGAAGTAGTATGTTTAAGAGGAATATGAAGTAGTATGTTTAAGAGGAATACGTATATGAAGTAGTATGTTGAAGAGGAATATGAAGTAGTATGTTTAAGAGGAATATGCAGTAGTATGTTTAAGAGGAATATGAAGTAGTATGTTTAAGAGGAATATGAAGTAGTAGGTTTAAGAGGAATATGAAGTAGTATGTTTAAGATGAATATGAAGTAGTATGTTTACGAGGAATATGAAGTAGTCTGTTTAAGAGGAATATGAAGTAGTATGTTTTAAAGGAATATGAAGTAGTATGTTTAAGAGGAATATGAAGTAGCATATTTAAGAGGAATATGAAGTAGTATGTTTAAAAGCAATATGAAGTAGTATGTTTAAGAGGAATATGAAATAGTATGTTTAAGAGAAATATGAAGTAGTATGTGTAAGAGGAATATGAAGTAGTATGTTTAAGAGGAATATGAAGTAGTATGTTTGAGAGGAATATGAAGTAGTATGTTTAAGAGGAATATGAAGTAGTATATTTAAGAGGAATATGAAGTAGTATGTTTAAGAGAAATATGAAGTAGTATGTGTAAGAGGATAATGAAGTAGTATGTTTAAGATGAATATAAAGTAGTATGTTTAAGAGGAATATGAAGTAGTATATTTAAGAGGAATATGAAGTAGTATGTTTAAGAGGAATATGAAGTAGTATGTTTATGAGGAATATGAAGTAGTATATTTAAGGGGAATATGAAGTAGTATATTTAAGAGGAATATGAAGTAGCATGTTTAAGAGGAATATAAAGTAGTATATTTAAGAGGAATATGAGATAGTATGTTTAAGAGGAATATGAAATAGTATGTTTAAGAGGAATATGAAGTAGAATGTTTAAGTAGAATATATAGTGGTATGTTTAAGAGGAATATGAAGTAGTATGTTTAAGATGAATGTGAAGTAGTATGTTTAAGAGGAATATGAAATAGTATGTCTAAGAGGAATATGAAGTTGCATGTTTAAGAGGAATATGAAGTAGTATGTTAAAGACGAATATGAAGTAGTATCTTTAAGAGGAATATGAAGTAGTATATTAAACAGGAATATGAAGTATAATAGTATGTTTAAGAGGAATATGAAGTAGTATGTTTAAGAGGAATATGGAGTAGTATGTTTAAGAGGAATATGAAGTAGTATGTTTAAGAGGAGTATGAAGTAGTATGCTTAAGAGGAATATGAAGTAGTATGTTTAAGAGGAATATGAAGTAGTATGTTTAAGAGGAATATGAAGTAGTATGTTTAAGAGGACTATGAAGTAGTATGTTTAAGAGGAATATGAAGTATTATATTTAAGATGAATATGAAGTAGTATATATAATAGGAATATGAAGTAGTATATTTAAGAGGAATATGAAGTAGTATATTTAAGAGGAATATGAGGTAGTATGTTTAAGAGAAATATGAAGTAGTATATTTAACAAGAACATGAAGTATAATAGTGCGTTTAACACGAATATGAAGCAGTATGTTTAGGAGGAATATAAAGTAGTATGTTTAAGAGGAATATGAAGTTATATGTTTAAGAAGAATATGAAGTAGTATGTTTAAGAGGAATATGAAGTAGTATGTTTAAGAGGAATATGAAGTAGAGGAATATGAATTAGTATTTTTAAGAAGAATACCAAGTAGTATGTTTAAGAGGAATATGAAGTAGTATATTTAAGAGGAATATGAAGTAGTATGTTTAAGAGGTATATGAAGTAGTATGTTTAAGAGGACTATGAAGTAGTATGTTTAAGAGGAATATGAAGTAGTATGTTTAAGAGGAATATGAAGTAGTATGTTTAACAGGAATATGAAGTAGTATGTTTAAGAGGAATATGAAGTAGTTTGTTTAAGAGGAATATGAAGTAGTATGTTTAAAAAGAATATGAAGTAGTGTGTTTAAGAAGAATATGAAGTAGTATGTTTAAGAGGAATATGAAGTAGTATGTTTAAGAAGAATATGAAGTAATATGTTTAAGAGGAATATGAAGTAGTATGTTTAAGTGGAATATGAAGTAGTATGTTTAAGAGGAATATGAAGTAGTATGTTTAAGAGGAATATGAAGTAGTATATTTAAGAGGAATATGAAGTAGTATGTTTAAGAGGAATATGAAGAAGTATGTTTAAGAGTAATATGAAGTAGTATGTTTAAGAGGAATATGAAGTAGTATGTTTAAGAGGAATATGAAGTAGTATGTTTAAGAGGTATAGGAAGAATTATATTTAAGTGGAATATGAAGTAGTATGTTTAAGGGGAATATGAAGTAGTATGTTTAAGAGGAATATGAAGAAGTATGTTTAAGAGGAATATTAAGTATTATGTTTAAGAGGAACATGAAGTAGTATGTTAAAGATGAATATGAAGTAGTATGTTTAAGAGGAACATGAAGTAGTATGCTTAAGATGAATATGAAGTAGTATGTTTAAGAGGAATATGAACTAGTATGTTTAAGAGGCATATGAAGTTGTATGTTTTAGAGGAATATGAAGTAGTATATTTAAGAGGAATATGAAGTAGTAAATTTAAGAGGAATATGAAGAAGTATGTTTAAGAGGAATATTAAGTAGTATATTTAAGAGGAATATGAAGTAGTATGTTTAAGAGGAATATGAAGTAGTATGTTTAAGAGGAACATGAAGTAGGATGTTTAAGATGAATATGAAGTAGTATGTTTAAGAGGAATATGAACTTGTATGTTTAAGAGGCACATGAAGTTGTATGTTTAAGAGGAATATGAAGTAGTATATTAAACAGGAATATGAAGTATAATAGTATGTTTAAGAGGTATATGAAGTAGTATGTTTAAGAGGAATATGAAGTAGTATGTTTAAGAGGAATATGAAGTAGTATGCTTAAGAGCAATATGAACTAGTATGTTTAAGAGGCATATGAAGTTGTATGTTTTAGAGGAATATGAAGTAGTATATTTAAGAGGAATATGAAGTAGTAAATTTAAGAGGAATATGAAGAAGTATGTTTAAGAGGAATATTAAGTAGTATATTTAAGAGGAATATGAAGTAGTATGTTTAAGAGGAATATAAAGTTGTATGTTTAAGAGGAATATGAAGTAATATGCTTAAGAAGAATATGAAGTAGTATGTTTAAGATGAATATGAAGTAGTATGTTTAAGAGGAATATGTAGTAGTATGTTTAAGAGGAATTTGAAGTAGTATATTTAAGATGAATATGAAGTAGTATATTTAATAGGAATATGAAGGAGTATATTTAAGAGGAATCTGAAGTAGTATATTTAAGAGGAATATGAAGTAGTATGTTTAAGAGGAATATGAAGTAGTATATTAAACAGGAATATGAAGTATAATAGTATGTTTAAGAGGTATATGAAGTAGTATGTTTAAGAGGAATATGGAGTAGTATGTTTAAGAGGAATATGAAGTAGTATGTTTAAGAGGAATATGAAGTAGTATGCTTAAGAGCAATATGAACTAGTATGTTTAAGAGGCATATGAAGTTGTATGTTTTAGAGGAATATGAAGTAGTATATTTAAGAGGAATATGAAGTAGTAAATTTAAGAGGAATATGAAGAAGTATGTTTAAGAGGAATATTAAGTAGTATATTTAAGAGGAATATGAAGTAGTATGTTTAAGAGGAATATAAAGTTGTATGTTTAAGAGGAATATGAAGTAATATGCTTAAGAAGAATATGAAGTAGTATGTTTAAGATGAATATGAAGTAGTATGTTTAAGAGGAATATGAAGTAGTATGTTTAAGAGGAATATGAAGTAGTATTTTTAAGAAGAATACAAGGTAGTATGTTTAAGAGGAATATGAAGTAGTATATTTAAGAGGAATATGAAGTAGTATGTTTAAGAGGAATATGAAGCATTATGTTTAAGAGGAATATGAAGTAGTATGTTTAAGAGGAATATGAAGTAGTATGTTTAAGAGGAATATGAAGTAGTATGTTTAACAGGAATATGAAGTAGTATGTTTAATAGGAATATGAAGTAGTATATTTAAGAGGAATATGAAATAGTATGTTTAAGAAGAATATGAAGTAGTATGTTTAAGAAGAATATGAAGTAGTATGTTTAAGAGGAATATGAAGTAGTATGTTTAAGTGGAATATGAAGTAGTATGTTTAAGAGGAATATGAAGTAGTATGTTTAAGAGGAATATGAAGAAGTATATTTAAGAGAAATATGAAGTAGTATATTTAAGAGGAATATGAAGTAGTATGTTTAAGTGGAATATGAAGTAGTATGTTTAAGAGGAATATGAAGTAGTATGTTTAGGAGGAATATGAAGTGGTATGTTTTAGAGAAATATGAAGTAGTATATTTAAGAGGAATATGAAGTAGTAAATTTAAGAGGAATATGGAGAAGTATGTTTAAGAGAAATATAAAGTAGTATATTTAAGAGGAATATGAAGTTGTATGTTTAAGAGGAGAATGAAGTAGTATGTTTAAGAGGAATATGAAGTAGTATGCTTAAGAGCAATATGAAGTAGTATGTTTAAGAGGAATATGAAGTAGTATGTTTAAGAGGAATATGAAGTAGTATGTTTAAGAGGAATATGAAGTAGTATGTTTAAGAGGAATTTGAAGTAGTATATTTAAGATGAATATGAAGTAGTATATTTAATAGGAATATGAAGTAGTATATTTAAGAGGAATATGAAGTAGTATGTTTAAGTGGAATATGAAGTAGTATGTTTAAGAGGAATATGAAGTAGTATGTTTAAGAGGAATATGAAGTGGTATGTTTTAGAGAAATATGAAGTAGTATATTTAAGAGGAATATGAAGTAGTAAATTTAAGAGGAATATGGAGAAGTATGTTTAAGAGGAATATTAAGTAGTATATTTAAGAGGAATATGAAGTTGTATGTTTAAGAGGAGAATGAAGTAGTATGTTTAAGAGGAATATGAAGTATTATATTTAAGAGGACTATGAAGTAGTATGTTTAAGAGGAATATGAAGTAGTATGTTTAAGAAAAATATGAAGTAGTATGTTTAAGAGGAATATGAAGTACTATGTTTAAAAGGAATATGAAATAATATATTTAAGAGGAATATGAAGTAGTATGTTTAAGAGGAATATGAAGTAGTATGTTTAAGATGAATATGAAGTAGTATGTTTAAGAGGAATATGAAATAGTATGTCTAAGAGCAATATGAAGTTGCATGTTTAAGAGGAATATGAAGTAGTATGTTAAAGAGGAATATGAAGTAGTATGTTTAAGAGGAATATGAAGTAGTATATTTAACAGGAATATGAAGTATAATAGTATGTTTAAGAGGAATATGAAGTAGTATGTTTAAGAGGAATATGGAGTAGTATGTTTAAGAGGAATATGAAGTAGTATGTTTAAGAGGAGTATGAAATAGTATGCTTAAGAGGAATATGAAGTAGTATGTTTAAGAGGAATATGAAGTAGTATGTTTAAGAGGAATATGAAGTAGTATGTTTAAGAGGACTATGAAGTAGTATGTTTAAGATGAATATGAAGTAGTATATATAATAGGAATATGAAATAGTATATTTAAGAGGAATATGAAGTAGTATATTTAAGAGGAATATGAGGTAGTATGTTTAAGGGAAATATGAAGTAGTATATTTAACAAGAATATGAAGTATAATAGTACGTTTAACACGAATATGAAGCAGTATGTTTAGGAGGAATATAAAGTAGTATGTTTAAGAGGAATATCAAGTTATATGTTTAAGAAGAATATGAAGTAGTATGTTTAAGAGGAATATGAAGTAGTATGTTTAAGAGGAATATGAAGTAGAGGAATATGAATTAGTATTTTTAAGAAGAATACCTAGTAGTATGTTTAAGAGGAATATGAAGTAGTATATTTAAGAGGAATATGAAGTAGTATGTTTAAGAGGAATATGAAGTAGTATGTTTAAGAGGACTATGAAGTAGTATGTTTAAGAGGAATATGAAGTAGTATGTTTAAGAGGAATATGAAGTAGTATGTTTAACAGGAATATGAAGTAGTATGTTTAAGAGGAATATGAAGTAGTTTGTTTAAGAGGAATATGAAGTAGTATGTTTAAGAAGAATATGAAGTAGTATGTTTAAGAAGAATATGAAGTATTATGTTTAAGAGGAATATGAAGTAGTATGTTTAAGAGGGATATGAAGTAATATGTTTAAGAGGAATATGAAGTAGTATGTTTAACAGGAATATGAAGAAGTATATTTAAGAGGAATATGAAGTAGTATATTTAAGAGTAATATGAAGTAGTATGTTTAAGTGGAATATGAAGTAGTATGTTTAAGAGGAATGTGAAGTAGTATGTTTAAGAGGAATATGAAGTAGTATATTTAAGAGGAATATGAAGTAGTATGTTTAAGAGGAATATGAAGAAGTATGTTTAAGAGTAATATGAAGTAGTATGTTTAAGAGGAATATGAAGTAGTCTGTTTAAGAGGAATATGAAGTAGTATATTTAAGAGGTATATGAAGAATTATATTTAAGTGGAATATGAAGTAGTATGTTTAAGAGGAATATGAAGTAGTATGTTTAAGAGGAATATGAAGAAGTATGTTTAAGAGGAATATTAAGTAGTATGTTTAAGAGGAACATGAAGTAGTATGTTTAAGATGAATATGAAGTAGTATGTTTCAGAGGAATATGAACTAGTATGTTTAAGAGGCATATGAAGTTGTATGTTTTAGAGGAATATGAAGTAGTATATTTAAGAGGAATATAAAGTAGTAAATTTAAGAGGAATATGAAGAAGTATGTTTAAGAGGAATATTAAGTAGTATATTTAAGAGGAATATGAAGTAGTATGTTTAAGAGGAATATGAAGTAGTATGTTTAAGAGGAACATGAAGTAGGATGTTTAAGATGAATATGAAGTAGTATGTTTAAGAGGAATATGAACTAGTATGTTTAAGAGGCATATGAAGTTGTATGTTTAAGAGGAATATGAAGTAGTATATTAAACAGGAATATGAAGTATAATAGTATGTTTAAGAGGTATATGAAGTAGTATGTTTAAGAGGAATATGAAGTAGTATGTTTAAGAGGAATATGAAGTAGTATGTTTAAGAGGAATATGAAGTAGTATGCTTAAGAGCAATATGAAGTAGTATGTTTAAGAGGAATATGAAGTAGTATGTTTAAGAGGAATATGAAGTAGTATGTTTAAGAGGAATATGAAGTAGTATGTTTTAGAGGAATTTGAAGTAGTATATTTAAGATGAATATGAATTAGTATATTTAATAGGAATATGAAGTAGTATATTTAAGAGGAATCTGAAGTAGTATATTTAAGAGGAATATGAAGTAGTATGTTTATGAGCAATATGAAGTAGTATATTTAACAAGAATATGAAGTATAATAGTACGTTTAAGACGAATATGAAGTAGTATGTTTAGGAGGAATATAAAGTTGTATGTTTAAGAGGAATATGAAGTAATATGTTTAAGAAGAATATGAAGTAGTATGTTTAAGAGGAATATGAAGTAGTATGTTTAAGAGGAATATGAAGTAGTATGTTTAAGAGGAATATGAAGTAGTATTTTTAAGAAGAATACAAGGTAGTATGTTTAAGAGGAATATGAAGTAGTATATTTAAGAGGAATATGAAGTAGTATGTTTAAGAGGAATATGAAGCAGTATGTTTAAGAGGAATATGAAGTAGTATGTTTAAGAGGAATATGAAGTAGTATGTTTAAGAGGAATATGAAGTAGTATGTTTAACAGGAATATAAAGTAGTATGTTTAAGAGGAATATGAAGTAGTATATTTAAGAGGAATATGAAATAGTATATTTAAGAGGAATATGAAGTAGTATGTTTAAGAAGAATATGAAGTAGTATGTTTAAGAGGAATATGAAGTAGTATGTTTAAGAGGAATATGAAGTAGTATGTTTAAAAGGAATATGAAGTAGTATGTTTAAGAGGAATATGAAGAAGTATATTTAAGAGGAATATGAAGTAGTATATTTTAGAGGAATATGAAGTAGTATGTTTAAGTGGAATATGAAGTAGTATGTTTAAGAGGAATATGAAGTAGTATGTTTAAGAAGAATATGAAGTGGTGTTTTAGAGAAATATGAAGTAGTATATTTAAGAGGAATATGAAGTAGTAAATTTAAGAGGAATATGGAGAAGTATGTTTAAGAGGAATATTAAGTAGTATATTTAAGAGGAATATGAAGTTGTATGTTTAAGAGGAGAATAAAGTAGTATGTTTAAGAGGAATATGAAGTAGTATATTTAAGAGGACTATGAAGTAGTATGTTTAAGAGGAATATGAAGTAGTATGTTTAAGAAAAATATGAAGTAGTATGTTTAAGAGGAATATGAAGTACTTTGTTTAAATGGAATATGAAATAGTATATTTAAGAGGAATATGAAGTAGTATGTTTAAGAGGAATATGAAGTAGTATGTTTAAGACGAATATGAAGTAGTATGTTTGACAGAAGTATGAAGAAGTATATTTAAGAGGAATATGAAGTAGTATGTTTAAGAAGAATATGAAGAAGTATATTTAAGAGGAATATGAAGTAGTATATTTAAGAGGAATATGAAGTTGTATGTTTAAGAGCAGAATGAAGTAGTATGTTTAAGAGGAATATGAAGTAGTATATTTAAGAGGACTATGAAGTAGTATGTTTAAGAGGAATATGAAGTAGTATGTTTAAAAGGAATATGAAGTAGTATGTTTAAGAGGAATATGAAGTAGTATGTTTAAAAGGAATATGAAATAGTATATTTAAGAGGAATATGAAGTAGTATGTTTAAGAGGAATATGAAGTAGTATGATTAAACCGAATATGAAGTAGTATGTTTGACAGAAGTATGAAGTAGTATATTTAAGAGGAATATGAAGTAGTATGTTTAAGAGGAATATGAATTAGTATATTTAAGAGGAATATGAAGTAGTATGTTTAAGAGGAATATGAAGTAGTATGTTTAAGAGGAGAATGAAGTAGTATGTTTAAGAGGAATATGAAGTAGTATATTTAAGAGGACTATGAAGTAGTATATTTAAGATGAATATGAAGCCGTATATTTAATAGGAATATGAAGTAGTATATTTAAGAGGAATATGAAGTAGTATATTTAAGAGGAATATGAGGTAGTATGTTTAAGAGAAATGTGAAGTAGTATATTTAACAAGAATATGAAGTATAATAGTACGTTTAAGACGAATATGAAGTAGTATGTTAAGGAGGAATATAAAGTAGTATGTTTAAGAGGAATATGAAGTAGTATGTTTAAGAAGAATATGAAGTAGTATGTTTAAGAAGAATATGAAGTAGTATGTTTAAGAGGAATATGAAGTAGAGGAATATGAAGTAGTATTTTTAAGAAGAATACAAAGTAGTATATTTAAGAGGAATATGAAGTAGTATATTTAAGATGAATATGAAGCCGTATATTTAATAGGAATATGAAGTAGTATATTTAAGAGGAATATGAAGTAGTATATTTAAGAGGAATATGAGGTAGTATGTTTAAGAGAAATGTGAAGTAGTATATTAAACAGGAATATGAAGTATAATAGTATGTTTAAGAGGTATATGAAGTAGTATGTTTAAGAGGAATATGGAGTAGTATGTTTAAGAGGAATATGAAGTAGTATGTTTAAGAGGAATATGAAGTAGTATGCTTAAGAGCAATATGAAGTATTATGTTTAAGAGGAATATGAAGTAGTATGTTTAAGAGGACTATGAAGTAGTATGTTTAAGAGGAATATGAAGTAGTATGTTTAAGAGGAATATGAAGTAGTATGTTTAACAGGAATATGAAGTAGTATGTTTAAGAGGAATATGAAGTAGTTTGTTTAAGAGGAATATGAAGTAGTATGTTTAAGAATAATATAAGGTAGTATGTTTAAGAAGAATATGAAGTAGTATGTTTAAGAGAAATATGAAGTAGTATGTTTAAGAGGAATATGAAGTAATATGTTTAAGAGGAATATGAAGTAGTATGTTTAAGAGGAATATGAAGAATTATATTTAAGAGGAATATGAAGTAGTATATTTAAGAGGAATATGAAGTAGTATGTTTAAGTGGAATATGAAGTAGTATGTTTAAGAGGAATATGAAGTAGTATGTTTAAGAGGAATATGAAGTAGTATATTTAAGAGGAATATGAAGTAGTATGTTTAAGAGGAATATGAAGAGGTATGTTTAAGAGGAATATGAAGTAGTATGTTTAAGAGGAATATGAAGTAGTATGTTTAAGAGGAATATGATGTAGTATGTTTTAGAGGAATATGAAGAAGTATATTTAAGAGGAATATGAAGTAGTATATTTAAGAGGAATATGAAGTAGTATGTTTAAGAGGAATTTGAAGTAGTATGTTTAAGAGGAATATGAAGTAGTATATTTAAGGGGAATATGAAGAAGTATGTTTAAGAGGAATATTAAGTAGTATATTTAAGAGGAATATGAAGTAGTATGTTTAAGAGGAATATGAAGAAGTATGTTTAAGAGGAATATGAAGTAGTATGTTTAAGAGGAATATAAAGTGGTATGTTTAAGATGAATATGAAGTCGTATGTTTAAGAGGAATATGAACTAGTATGTTTCAGAGGCATATGAAGTTGTATGTTTTAGAGGAATATGAAGTAGTATATTTAAGAGGAATATGAAGTAGTAAATTTAAGAGGAATATTAAGAAGTATGTTTAAGAGGAATATTAAGTAGTATATTTAAGAGGAATATGAAGTAGTATGTTTAAGAGGAATATGAAGTAGTATGTTTAAGAGGAACATGAAGTAGTATGTTTAAGATGAATATGAAGTAGTATGTTTAAGAGGAATATGAACTAGTATGTTTAAGAGGCATATGAAATTGTATGTTTAAGAGGAATATGAAGTAGTATATTAAACAGGAATATGAAGTATAATAGTATGTTTAAGAGGTATATGAAGTAGTATGTTTAAGAGGAATATGGAGTAGTATGTTTAAGAGGAATATGAAGTAGTATGTTTAAGAGGAATATGAAGTAGTATGCTTAAGAGCAATATGAAGTAGTATGTTTAAGAGGAATATGAAGTAGTATGTTTAAGAGGAATATGAAGTAGTATGTTTAAGAAGAATATGAAGTAGTATGTTTAAGAGGAATTTGAAGTAGTAATTTAAAATGAATATGAAATAGTATATTTAATAGGAATATGAAGTAGTATATTTAAGAGGAATCTGAAGTAGTATATTTAAGAGGAATATGAAGTAGTATGTTTAAGAGCAATATGAAGTAGTATATTTAACAAGAATATGAAGTATAATAGTACGTTTAAGACGAATATGAAGTAGTATGTTTAGGAGGAATATAAAGTTGTATGTTTAAGAGGAATATGAAGTAATATGTTTAAGAAGAATATGAAGTAGTATGTTTAAGAGGAATATGAAGTAGTATGTTTAAGAGGAATTTGAAGTAGTATGTTTAAGAGGAATATGAAGTAGTATTTTTAAGAAGAATACAAAGTAGTATGTTTAAGAGGAATATGAAGTAGTATATTTAAGAGGAATATGAAGTAGTATGTTTAAGAGGAATATGAAGCAGTATGTTTAAGAGGAATATGAAGTAGTGTGTTTAAGAGGAATATGAAGTAGTATGTTTAAGAGGAATATGAAGTAGTATGTTTTAACAGGAATATGAAGTAGTATGTTTAAGAGGAATATGAAGTAGTATATTTAAGAGGAATATGAAGTAGTATGTTTAAGAAGAATATGAAGTAGTATGTTTAAGAAGAATATGAAGTAGTATGTTTAAGAGGAATATGAAGTAGTATGTTTAAGAGGAATATGAAGTAGTATGTTTAAGAGGAATATGAAGTAGTACGTTTAAGAGGAATATGAAGAAGTATATTTAAGAGGAATATGAAGTAGTATATTTAAGAGGAATATGAAGTAGTATGTTTAAGTGGAATATGAAGTAGTATGTTTAAGAGGAATATGAAGTAGTATGTTTAAGAGGAATATGAAGTGGTATGTTTTAGAGGAATATGAAGTAGTATATTTAAGAGGAATATGAAGTAGTAAATTTAACAGGAATATGGAGAAGTATGTTTAAGAGGAATATTAAGTAGTATATTTAAGAGGAATATGAAGTTGTATGTTTAAGAGGAGAATGAAGTAGTATGTTTAAGAGGAATATGAAGTAGTATATTTAAGAGGTATGAAGTAGTATGTTTAAGAGGAATATGAAGTAGTATGTTTAAGAGGAATATGAAGTAGTGTGTTTAAGAGGAATATGAAGTAGTATGTTTAAAAGGAATATGAAATAGTATATTTAAGAGGAATATGAAGTAGTATGTTTAAGAGGAATATGAAGTAGTATGTTTAAGACGAATATGAAGTAGTATGTTTGACAGAAGTATGAAGTAGTATATTTAAGAGGAATATGAAGTAGTATGTTTAAGAGGAATATGAATTAGTATATCTAAGAGGAATATGAAGTATTATGTTTAAGATGAATATGAAGTAGTATGTTTAAGAGGAATATGAAGTAGTATGTTTAAGAGGAATATGAAGTAGTATGTTTAAGAAGAATATGAAGTTGTATGTTTAAGAGGAACATGAAGTAGTATATTTAAGAGGAATATGAAGTAGTATGTTTTAGAGGAATATGAAGTAGTATGTTTAAGTGGAATATGAAGTAGTATGTTTAAGAGAAATATGAAGTAGTATGTTTAAGAGGAATATGAAGTAGTATATTTAAGAGGAATATGAAGTAGTATATTTAACAGGAATATGAAGTAGTATATTTAAGAGGAATATGAAGTAGTATGATTAAGAGGAATATGACGTAGTATATTTAACAGGAAAATGAAGTATAATAGTACGTTTCAGACGAATATGAAGTAGTATGTATAAGAGGAATATAAAGTTGTATGTTTAAGAGGAATATGAAGTAGTATGTTTAAGAGGAATATGATGTAGTATGTTTAAGAGGAATATGAAGTAGTATAATTAAGAGGAATATGAAGTAGAATGTTTAAGAGGAATATGAAGTAGTATGTTTAAGAGGAATATGAAGTAGTATGTTTAAGAGGAATATGAAGTAGTGTGTTTAAGAGGAATATGAAGTAGTATGTTTAAGAGGACTATGAAGTAGTATGTTTAAGAGGAATATGAAGTAGTATGTTTAAGAGGAATATGAAGTAGTATGTTTAACAGGAATATGAAGTAGTATGTTTAAGAGGAATATGAAGTAGTTTGTTTAAGAGGAATATGAAGTAGTATGTTTAAGAATAATATAAGGTAGTATGTTTAAGAAGAATATGAATTAGTATGTTTAAGAGGCATATGAACTAGTATGTTTAAGATGAATATGAAGCAGTATGTTTAAGAGGAACATGAAGTAGTATGTTTAAGATGAATATGAAGTAGTATGTTTAAGAGGAATATGAACTAGTATGTTTAAGAGGCATATGAAGTTGTATGTTTTAGAGGAATATGAAGTAGTATATTTAAGAGGAATATGAAGTAGTAAATTTAAGAGGAATATGAAGAAGTATGTTTAAGAGGAATATTAAGTAGTATATTTAAGCGGAATATGAAGTAGTATGTTTAAGAGGAATATGATGTAGTATGTTTAAGAGGAATATGAAGTAGTATAATTAAGAGGAATATGAAGTAGAATGTTTAAGAGGAATATGAAGTAGTATGTTTAAGAGGAATATGAAGTAGTATGTTTAAGAGGAATATGAAGTAGTATGTTTAAGAGGAATATGAAGTAGTATGCTTAAGAGCAATATGAAGTAGTATGTTTAAGAGGAATATGAAGTAGTATGTTTAAGAGGAATATGAAGTAGTATGTTTAAGAGGAATATGAAGTAGTATGTTTAAGAGGAATTTGAAGTAGTATATTTAAGATGAATATGAAGTAGTATATTTAATAGGAATATGAAGTAGTATATTTAAGAGGAATCTGAAGTAGTATATTTAAGAGGAATATGAAGTAGTATGATTAAGAGGAATATGACGTAGTATATTTAACAGGAAAATGAAGTATAATAGTACGTTTAAGACGAATATGAAGTAGTATGTATAAGAGGAATATAAAGTTGTATGTTTAAGAGGAATATGAAGTAGTATGTTTAAGAGGAATATGATGTAGTATGTTTAAGAGGAATATGAAGTAGTATAATTAAGAGGAATATGAAGTAGTATGTTTAAGAGGAATATGAAGTAGTATGTTTAAGAGGAATATGAAGTAGTATGTTTAAGAGGAATATGAAGTAGTATGTTTAAGAGGAATATGAAGTAGTATGTTTAACAGGAATATGAAGTAGTATGTTTAAGAGGAATATGAAGTAGTTTGTTTAAGAGGAATATGAAGTAGTATGTTTAAGAATAATATAAGGTAGTATGTTTAAGAAGAATATGAAGTAGTATGTTTAAGAGGCATATGAAGTAGTATGTTTAAGATGAATATGAAGTAGTATGTTTAAGAGGAACATGAAGTAGTTTGTTTAAGATGAATATGAAGTAGTATGTTTAAGAGGAATATGAACTAGTATGTTTAAGAGGCATAAGAAGTTGTATGTTTTAGAGGAATATGAAGTAGTATATTTAAGAGGAATATGAAGTAGTAAATTTAAGAGGAATATGAAGAAGTATGTTTAAGAGGAATATTAAGTAGTATATTTAAGAGGAATATGAAGTAGTATGTTTAAGAGGAATATGAAGTAGTATGTTTAAGAGGAACATGAAGTAGGATGTTTAGGATGAATATGAAGTAGTATGTTTAAGAGGAATATGAACTAGTATGTTTAAGAGGCATATGAAATTGTATGTTTAAGAGGAATATGAAGTAGTATATTAAACGGGAATATGAAGTATAATAGTATGTTTAAGAAGTTTATGAAGTAGTATGTTTAAGAGGAATATGGAGTAGTATGTTTAAGAGGAATATGAAGTAGTATGTTTAAGAGGAATATGAAGTAGTATGCTTAAGAGCAATATGAAGTAGTATGTTTAAGAGGAATATGAAGTAGTATGTTTAAGAGGAATATGAAGTAGGATGTTTAAGAGGAATATGAAGTAGTATGTTTAAGAGGAATTTGAAGTAGTATATTTAAGATGAATATGAAGTAGTATATTTAATAGGAATATGAAGTAGTATATTTAAGAGGAATCTGAAGTAGTATATTTAAGAGGAATATGAAGTAGTATGTTTAAGAGCAATATGAAGTAGTATATTTAACAAGAATATGAAGTATAATAGTACGTTTAAGACGAATATGAAGTAGTATGTTTAGGAGGAATATAAAGTTGTATGTTTAAGAGGAATATGAAGTAATATGTTTAAGAAGAATATGAAGTAGTATGTTTAAGAGGAATAAGAAGTAGTATGTTTAAGAGGAATATGAAGTAGAATGTTTAAGAGGAATATGAAGTAGTATTTTTAAGAAGAATACAAGGTAGTATGTTTAAGAGGAATATGAAGTAGTATATTTAAGAGGAATATGAAGTAATATGTTTAAGAGGAATATGAAGCACTATGTTTAAGAGGAATATGAAGTAGTATGTTTAAGAGGAATATGAAGTAGTATGTTTAAGAGGAATATGAAGTAGTATGTTTAACAGGAATATAAAGTAGTATGTTTAAGAGGAATATGAAGTAGTATATTTAAGAGGAATATGAAATAGTATGTTTAAGAAGAATATGAAGTAGTATGTTTAAGAAGAATATGAAGTAGTATGTTTAAGAGGAATATGAAGTAGTATGTTTAAGAGGAATATGAAGTAGTATGTTTAAGAGGAATATGAAGTAGTATGTTTAAGAGGAATATGAAGAAGTATATTTAAGAGGAATATGAAGTAGTATATTTAAGAGGAATATGAAGTAGTATGTTTAAGTGGAATATGAAGTAGTATGTTTAAGAGGAATATGAAGTAGTATGTTTAAGAGGAATATGAAGTGGTATGTTTTAGAGAAATATGAAGTTGTATATTTAAGAGGAATATGAAGTAGAAAATTTAAGAGGAATATGGAGAAGTATGTTTAAGAGGATTATTAAGTAGTATATTTAAGAGGAATATGAAGTAGTATGTTTAAGAAAAATATGAAGTAGTATGTTTAAGAGGAATATGAAGTACTATGTTTAAAAGGAATATGAAATAGTATATTTAAGAGGAATATGAAGTAGTATGTTTAAGAGGAATATGAAGTAGTATGTTTAAGACGAATATGAAGTAGTATGTTTGACAGAAGTATGAAGAAGTATTTTTAAGAGGAATATGAAGTAGTATGTTTAAGAGGAATATGAAGTAGTATGTTTAACAGGAATATGAAGTAGTATGTTTAAGAGGAATATGAAGTAGTTTGTTTAAGAGGAATATGAAGAAGTATGTTTAAGGGGAATATGAAGTAGTATGTTTAAGAGGAATATGAAGTAGTATGTTTAAGAGGAATATGAAGTAGTATGTTTAAGAGGAATATGAAGAAGTATATTTAAGAGGAATATGAAGTAGTATATTTAAGAGGAATATGAAGTAGTATGTTCAAGTGGAATATGAAGTAGTATGTTTAAGAGGAATATGAAGTAGTATGTTTAAGAGGAATATGAAGTAGTATATTTAAGAGGAATATGAAGTAGTATGTTTAAGAGGAATATGAAGAAGTATGTTTAAGGGGAATATGAAGTAGTATGTTTAAGAGGAATATGAAGTAGTATGTTTAAGAGGAATATGAAGTAGTATGTTTAAGAGGAATATGAAGAAGTATATTTAAGAGGAATATGAAGTAGTATATTTAAGAGGAATATGAAGTAGTATGTTTAAGAGGAATATGAAGTAGTATGTTTAAGAGGAATATGAAGTAGTATATTTAAGTGGAATATGAAGAAGTATGTTTAAGAGAAATATTAAGTAGTATATTTAAGAGGAATATGAAGTAGTATG
This sequence comes from Atherix ibis, assembly GCA_958298945.1. Classification (NCBI taxonomy): domain Eukaryota; kingdom Metazoa; phylum Arthropoda; class Insecta; order Diptera; family Athericidae; genus Atherix; species Atherix ibis. The sequence continues at coordinate 1,420,620 of CATQJD010000064.1, read as the reverse complement.
TTTAAGAGGAATATGAAGTAGTATGTTTAAGAGGAATATGAAGTAGTATGTTTAAGATGAATATGAAGTAGTATGTTTAAGAATAATATAATGTAGTATGTTTAAGAAGAATATGAAGTAGTATGTTTAAGAGGAATATGAAGTAGTATGTTTAAGAGGAATATGAAGTAATATGTTTAAGAGGAATATGAAGTAGTATGTTTAAGAGGAATATGAAGAAGTATATTTAAGAGGAATATGAAGTAGTATATTTAAGAGGAATATGAAGTAGTATGTTCAAGTGGAATATGAAGTATTATGTTTAAGAGGAATATGAAGTAGTATGTTTAAGAGGAATATGAAGTAGTATATTTAAGAGGAATATGAAGTAGTATGTTTAAGAGGAATATGAAGAAGTATGTTTAAGGGGAATATGAAGTAGTATGTTTAAGAGGAATATGAAGTAGTATGTTTAAGAGGAATATGAAGTAGTATGTTTAAGAGGAATATGAAGAAGTATATTTAAGAGGAATATGAAGTAGTATATTTAAGAGGAATATGAAGTAGTATGTTTAAGAGGAATATGAAGTAGTATGTTTAAGAGGAATATGAAGTAGTATATTTAAGTGGAATATGAAGAAGTATGTTTAAGAGAAATATTAAGTAGTATATTTAAGAGGAATATGAAGTAGTATGTTTAAGAGGAATATGAAGTAGTATGTTTAAGAGGAATATGAAGTAGTATGTTTAAGATGAATATGAAGTCGTATGTTTAAGAGGAATATGAACTAGTATGCTTAAGAGGCATATGAAGTTGTATGTTTTAGAGGAATATGAAGTAGTATATTTAAGAGGAATATGAAGTAGTAAATTTAAGAGGAATATGAAGAAGTATGTTTAAGAGAAATATTAAGTAGTATATTTAAGAGGAATATGAAGTAGTATGTTTAAGAGGAATATGAAGTAGTATGTTTAAGAGGAACATGTACTAGTATGTTTAAGAGGCATATGAAATTGTATGTTTAAGAGGAATAGGTAGTAGTATATTAAACAGGAATAAGAAGTATAATAGTATGTTTAAGAGGTATATGAAGTAGTATGTTTAAGAGGAATATGGAGTAGTATGTTTAAGAGGAATATGAAGTAGTATATTTAAGAGGAATATGAAGTAGTATGTTTAAGAAGAATATGAAGTAGTATGTTTAAGAAGAATATGAAGTAGTATGTTTTAGAGGAATATGAAATAGTATATTTAAGAGGAATATGAAGTAGTAAATTTAACAGGAATATGGAGAAGTATGTTTAAGAGGAATATTAAGTAGTATATTTAAGAGGAATATGAAGTTGTATGTTTAAGACGAATATGAAGTAGTATGTTTGACAGAAGTATGAAGTAGTATATTTAAGAGGAATATGAAGTAGTATGTTTAAGAGGAATATGAATTAGTATATTTAAGAGGAATATGAAGTATTATGTTTAAGAGGAATATGAAGTAGTATGTTTAAGAGGAATATGAAGTAGTATGTTTAAGAGGAATATGAAGTAGTATGTTTAAGAGGAATATGAAGTAGTATATTTAAGAGGAATATGAAGTAGTATGTTCAAGAGGAATATGAAGTAGTATGTTTAAGAGGAATATGAAGTAGTGTGTTTAAGAAGAATATGAAGTAGTATGTTTAAAAGGAATATGAAATAGTATATTTAAGAGGAATATGAAGTAGTATGTTTAAGAGGAATATGAAGTAGTAAGCTTAAGACGAATATGAAGTAGTATGTTTGACAGAAGTATGAAGTAGTATATTTAAGAGGAATATGAAGTAGTATGTTTAAGAGGAATATGAATTAGTATATTTAAGAGGAATATGAAGTATTATGTTTAAGAGGGATATGAAGTAGTATGTTTAAGAGGAATATGAAGTAGTATGTTTAAGAAGAATATGAAGTTGTATGTTTAAGAGGAATATGAAGTAGTATATTTAAGAGGAATATGAAGTAGTATGTTTTAGAGGAATATGAAGTAGTATGTTTAAGTGGAATATGAAGTAGTATGTTTAAGAGGAATATGAAGTAGTATGTTTAAGAGGAATATGAAGTAGTATATTTAAGAGGAATATGAAGTAGTATGTTTAAGAGGAATATGAAGTTAAATGTTTAAGAGGAATATGAATTAGTATGTTAAAGAGGAATATGAAGTAGTATGTTTAAGAGGAATATGAAGTAGTATATTTAAGGGCAATATGAAGAAGTATGTTTAAGAGGAATATTAAGTAGTATATTTAAGAGGAATATGAAGTAGTATGTTTAAGAGGAATATGAAGTAGTATGTTTAAGAGGAACATAAAGTAGTATGTTTAAGAGGAATATGAAGTAGTATATTTAAGAGGAATATGAAGTAGTATGTTCAAGAGGAATATGAAGTAGTATGTTTAAGAGGAATATGAAGTAGTGTGTTTAAGAAGAATATGAAGTAGTATGTTTAAAAGGAATATGAAATAGTATATTTAAGAGGAATATGAAGTAGTATGTTTAAGAGGAATATGAAGTAGTAAGCTTAAGACGAATATGAAGTAGTATGTTTGACAGAAGTATGAAGTAGTATATTTAAGAGGAATATGAAGTAGTATGTTTAAGAGGAATATGAATTAGTATATTTAAGAGGAATATGAAGTATTATGTTTAAGAGGGATATGAAGTAGTATGTTTAAGAGGAATATGAAGTAGTATGTTTAAGAAGAATATGAAGTTGTATGTTTAAGAGGAATATGAAGTAGTATATTTAAGAGGAATATGAAGTAGTATGTTTTAGAGGAATATGAAGTAGTATGTTTAAGTGGAATATGAAGTAGTATGTTTAAGAGGAATATGAAGTAGTATGTTTAAGATGAATATAAAGTAGAATGTTTAAGAGGAATATGAAGTAGTATGTTTAAGAGGAATATGAAGTTAAATGTTTAAGAGGAATATGAATTAGTATGTTAAAGAGGAATATGAAGTAGTATGTTTAAGAGGAATATGAAGTAGTATATTTAAGGGCAATATGAAGAAGTATGTTTAAGAGGAATATTAAGTAGTATATTTAAGAGGAATATGAAATAGTATGTTTAAGAAGAATATGAAGTAGTATGTTTAAGAAGAATGTGAAGTAGTATGTTTAAGAGGAATATGAAGTAGTATGTTTAAGAGGAATATGAAGTAGTATGTTTAAGAGGAATATGAAGTAGTATGTTTAAGAGGAATATGAAGAAGTATATTTAAGAGGAATATGAAGTAGTATATTTAAGAGGAATATGAAGTAGTATGTTTAAGTGGAATATGAAGTAGTATGTTTAAGAGGAATATGAAGTAGTATGTTTAAGAGGAATATGAAGTGGTATGTTTTAGAGAAATATGAAGTTGTATATTTAAGAGGAATATGAAGTAGAAAATTTAAGAGGAATATGGAGAAGTATGTTTAAGAGGAATATTAAGTAGTATATTTAAGAGGAATATGAAGTAGTATGTTTAAGAAAAATATGAAGTAGTATGTTTAAGAGGAATATGAAGTACTATGTTTAAAAGGAATATGGAATAGTATATTTAAGAGGAATATGAAGTAGTATGTTTAAGAGGAATATGAAGTAGTATGTTTAAGACGAATATGAAGTAGTATGTTTGACAGAAGTATGAAGAAGTATTTTTAAGAGGAATATGAAGTAGTATGTTTAAGAGGAATATGAAGTAGTATGTTTAACAGGAATATGAAGTAGTATGTTCAAGAGGAATATGAAGTAGTTTGTTTAAGAGGAATCTGAAGTAGTATGTTTAAGAATAATATAAGGTAGTATGTTTAAGAAGAATATGAAGTAGTATGTTTAAGAGGAATATGAAGTAGTATGTTTAAGAGGAATATGAAGTAATATGTTTAAGAGGAATATGAAGTAGTATGTTTAAGAGGAATATGAAGAAGTATATTTAAGAGGAATATGAAGTAGTATATTTAAGAGGAATATGAAGTAGTATGTTCAAGTGGAATATGAAGTAGTATGTTTAAGAGGAATATGAAGTAGTATGTTTAAGAGGAATATGAAGTAGTATATTTAAGAGGAATATGAAGTAGTATGTTTAAGAGGAATATGAAGTAGTATGTTTAAGAGGAATATGAAGAAGTATATTTAAGAGGAATATGAAGTAGTATATTTAAGAGGAATATGAAGTAGTATGTATAAGAGGAATATGAAGTAGTATGTTTAAGAGGAATATGAAGTAGTATATTTAAGTGGAATATGAAGAAGTATGTTTAAGAGAAATATTAAGTAGTATATTTAAGAGGAATATGAAGTAGTATGTTTAAGAGGAATATGAAGTAGTATGTTTAAGAGGAATATGAAGTAGTATGTTTAAGATGAATATGAAGTCGTATGTTTAAGAGGAATATGAACTAGTATGCTTAAGAGGCATATGAAGTTGTATGTTTTAGAGGAATATGAAGTAGTATATTTAAGAGGAATATGAAGTAGTAAATTTAAGAGGAATATGAAGAAGTATGTTTAAGAGAAATATTAAGTAGTATATTTAAGAGGAATATGAAGTAGTATGTTTAAGAGGAATATGAAGTAGTATGTTTAAGAGGAACATGTACTAGTATGTTTAAGAGGCATATGAAATTGTATGTTTAAGGGGAATATGAAGTAGTATATTAAACAGGAATAAGAAGTATAATAGTATGTTTAAGAGGTATATGAAGTAGTCTGTTTAAGAGGAATATGGAGTAGTATGTTTAAGAGGAATATGAAGTAGTATATTTAAGAGGAATATGAAGTAGTATGTTTAAGAAGAATATGAAGTAGTATGTTTAAGAAGAATATGAAGTAGTATGTTTTAGAGGAATATGAAATAGTATATTTAAGAGGAATATGAAGTAGTAAATTTAACAGGAATATGGAGAAGTATGTTTAAGAGGAATATTAAGTAGTATATTTAAGAGGAATATGAAGTTGTATGTTTAAGACGAATATGAAGTAGTATGTTTGACAGAAGTATGAAGTAGTATATTTAAGAGGAATATGAAGTAGTATGTTTAAGAGGAATATGAATTAGTATATTTAAGAGGAATATGAAGTATTATGTTTAAGAGGAATATGAAGTAGTATGTTTAAGAGGAATATGAAGTAGTATGTTTAAGAGGAATATGAAGTAGTATGTTTAAGAGGAATATGAAGTAGTATATTTAAGAGGAATATGAAGTAGTATGTTCAAGAGGAATATGAAGTAGTATGTTTAAGAGGAATATGAAGTAGTGTGTTTAAGAAGAATATGAAGTAGTATGTTTAAAAGGAATATGAAATAGTATATTTAAGAGGAATATGAAGTAGTATGTTTAAGAGGAATATGAAGTAGTAAGCTTAAGACGAATATGAAGTAGTATGTTTGACAGAAGTATGAAGTAGTATATTTAAGAGGAATATGAAGTAGTATGTTTAAGAGGAATATGAATTAGTATATTTAAGAGGAATATGAAGTATTATGTTTAAGAGGGATATGAAGTAGTATGTTTAAGAGGAATATGAAGTAGTATGTTTAAGAAGAATATGAAGTTGTATGTTTAAGAGGAATATGAAGTAGTATATTTAAGAGGAATATGAAGTAGTATGTTTTAGAGGAATATGAAGTAGTATGTTTAAGTGGAATATGAAGTAGTATGTTTAAGAGGAATATGAAGTAGTATGTTTAAGAGGAATATGAAGTAGTATATTTAAGAGGAATATGAAGTAGTATGTTTAAGAGGAATATGAAGTTAAATGTTTAAGAGGAATATGAATTAGTATGTTAAAGAGGAATATGAAGTAGTATGTTTAAGAGGAATATGAAGTAGTATATTTAAGGGCAATATGAAGAAGTATGTTTAAGAGGAATATTAAGTAGTATATTTAAGAGGAATATGAAGTAGTATGTTTAAGAGGAATATGAAGTAGTATGTTTAAGAGGAACATAAAGTAGTATGTTTAAGAGGAATATGAAGTAGTATATTTAAGAGGAATATGAAGTAGTATGTTCAAGAGGAATATGAAGTAGTATGTTTAAGAGGAATATGAAGTAGTGTGTTTAAGAAGAATATGAAGTAGTATGTTTAAAAGGAATATGAAATAGTATATTTAAGAGGAATATGAAGTAGTATGTTTAAGAGGAATATGAAGTAGTAAGCTTAAGACGAATATGAAGTAGTATGTTTGACAGAAGTATGAAGTAGTATATTTAAGAGGAATATGAAGTAGTATGTTTAAGAGGAATATGAATTAGTATATTTAAGAGGAATATGAAGTATTATGTTTAAGAGGGATATGAAGTAGTATGTTTAAGAGGAATATGAAGTAGTATGTTTAAGAAGAATATGAAGTTGTATGTTTAAGAGGAATATGAAGTAGTATATTTAAGAGGAATATGAAGTAGTATGTTTTAGAGGAATATGAAGTAGTATGTTTAAGTGGAATATGAAGTAGTATGTTTAAGAGGAATATGAAGTAGTATGTTTAAGATGAATATAAAGTAGAATGTTTAAGAGGAATATGAAGTAGTATGTTTAAGAGGAATATGAAGTTAAATGTTTAAGAGGAATATGAATTAGTATGTTAAAGAGGAATATGAAGTAGTATGTTTAAGAGGAATATGAAGTAGTATATTTAAGGGCAATATGAAGAAGTATGTTTAAGAGGAATATTAAGTAGTATATTTAAGAGGAATATGAAGTAGTATGTTTAAGAGGAATATGAAGAAGTATGTTTAAGAGGAATATGAAGTAGTATGTTTAAGAGGAATATGAAGTAGTATATTTAAGAGGAATATGAAGTAGTATGTTTAAGAGGAATATGAAGTAGTATGTTTAAGAGGAATATGAAGTAGTGTGTTTAAGAGGAATATGAAGTAGTATATTTAAGAGGAATATGAAGTAGTATGTTTAAGAGGAATATGAAGAAGTATGTTTAAGAGGAATATGAAGTAGTATATTTAAAAGGACTATGAAGTAGTATGTTTAAGAGGAATATGAAGTAGTATGTTTAAGAGGAATATGAAGTAGTGTGTTTAAGAGGAATATGAAGTAGTATATTTAAGAGGAATATGAAGTAGTATGTTTAAGAGGAATATGAAGAAGTATGTTTAAGAGGAATATGAAGAAGTATATTTAAGAGGAATACGAAGTAGTATATTTAAGAGGAATATGAAGTATTATGTTTAAGAGGAATATGAAGTAGTATGTTTAAGAGGAATATGAAGTAGTATATTTAAGGGGAATATGAATAAGTATGTTTAAGAGGAATATTAAGTAGTATATTTAAGAGGAATATAAAGTAGTATGTTTAAGAGGAATATGAAGTAGTATGTTTAAGAGGAACATGAAGTAGTATGTTTAAGATGAATATGAAGTCGTATGTTTAAGAGGAATATGAACTAGTATGTTTAAGAGGCATATGAAGTTGTATGTTTTAGAGGAATATGAAGTAGTATATTTAAGAGGAATATGAAGTAGTAAATTTAAGAGGAATATGAAGAAGTATGTTTAAGAGGAATATTAAGTAGTATATTTAAGAGGAATATGAAGTAGTATGTTTAAGAGGAATATGAAGTAGTATGTTTAAGAGGAACATGAAGTAGTATGTTTAAGATGAATATGAAGTAGTATGTTTAAGAGGAACATGTACTAGTATGTTTAAGATGCATATGAAATTGTATGTTTAAGAGGAATATGAAGTAGTATATTAAACAGGAATATGAAGTATAATAGTATAAGAGGTATATGAAGTAGTATGGTTAAGAGGAATATGGAGTAGTATGTTTAAGAGGAATATGAAGTAGTATATTTAAGAGGAATATGAAGTAGTATGTTTAAGAAGAATATGAAGTAGTATGTTTAAGAAGAATATGAAGTAGTATGTTTAAGAGGAATATGAAGTAGTATGTTTAAGAGGAATATGAAGTAGTATGTTTAAGAGGAATATGAAGTAATATGTTTAAGAGGAATATGAAGAAGTATATTTAAGAGGAATATGTAGTAGTATATTTAAGAGGAATATGAAGTAGTATGTTTAAGTGGAATATGAAGTAGTATGTTTAAGAGGAATATGAAGTAGTATGTTTAAGAGGAATATGAAGTGGTATGTTTTAGAGGAATATGAAATAGTATATTTAAGAGGAATATGAAGTAGTAAATTTAACAGGAATATGGAGAAGTATGTTTAAGAGGAATATTAAGTAGTATATTTAAGAGGAATATGAAGTTGTATGTTTAAGAGGAGAATGAAGTAGTATGTTTAAGAGGAATATGAAGTAGTATATTTAAAAGGACTATGAAGTAGTATGTTTAAGAGGAATATGAAGTAGTATGTTTAAGAGGAATATGAAGTAGTGTGTTTAAGAGGAATATGAAGTAGTATGTTTAAAAGGAATATGAAATAGTATATTTAAGAGGAATATGAAGTAGTATGTTTAAGAGGAATATGAAGTAGTATGTTTAAGACGAATATGAAGTAGTATGTTTGACAGAAGTATGAAGTAGTATATTTAAGAGGAATATGAAGTAGTATGTTTAAGAGGAATATGAATTAGTATATTTAAGAGGAATATGAAGTAGTGTGTTTAAGAGGAATATGAAGTAGTATGTTTAAAAGGAATATGAAATAGTATATTTAAGAGGAATATGAAGTAGTATGTTTAAGAGGAATATGAAGTAGTATGTTTAAGACGAATATGAAGTAGTATGTTTGACAGAAGTATGAAGTAGTATATTTAAGAGGAATATGAAGTAGTATGTTTAAGAGGAATATGAATTAGTATATTTAAGAGGAATATGAAGTATTATGTTTAAGAGGAATATGAAGTAGTATGTTTAAGAGGAATATGAAGTAGTATGTTTAAGAGGAATATGAAGTAGTATGTTTAAGAGGAATAGGAAGTAGTATATTTAAGAGGAATATGAAGTAGTATGTTTAAGAGGAATATGAAGTAGTATGTTTAAGAGGAATATGAAGTAGTGCGTTTAAGAGGAATATGAAGTAGTATGTTTAAAAGGAATATGAAATAGTATATTTAAGAGGAATATGAAGTAGTATGTTTAAGAGGAATATGAAGTAGTAAGCTTAAGACGAATATGAAGTAGTATGTTTGACAGAAGTATGAAGTAGTATATTTAAGAGGAATATGAAGTTGTATGTTTAAGAGGAGAATGAAGTAGTATGTTTAAGAGGAATATGAAGTAGTATATTTAAAAGGAATATGAAGTAGTATATTTAAGAGGAATATGAAGTATTATGTTTAAGAGGAATATGAAGTAGTGTGTTTAAGAGGAATATGAAGTAGTATGTTTAAAAGGAATATGAAATAGTATATTTAAGAGGAATATGAAATAGTATATTTAAGAGGAATATGAAGTTGTATGTTTTAGAGGAATATGAAGTAGTATATTTAAGAGGAATATGAATTAGTAAATTTAAGAGGAATATGAAGAAGTATGTTTAAGAGGAATATTAAGTAGTATATTTAAGAGGAATATGAAGTAGTATGTTTAAGAGGAATATGAAGTAGTATGTTTAAGAGGAACATGAAGTAGTATGTTTAAGATGAATATGAAGTAGTATGTTTAAGAGGAACATGTACTAGTATGTTTAAGAGGCATATGAAATTGTATGTTTAAGAGGCATATGAAGTAGTATATTAAACAGGAATATGAAGTATAATAGTATAAGAGGTATATGAAGTAGTTTGGTTAACAGGAATATGGAGTAGTATGTTTAAGAGGAATATGAAGTAGTATATTTAAGAGGAATATGAAGTAGTATGTTTAAGAAGAATATGAAGTAGTATGTTTAAGAAGAATATGAAGTAGTATGTTTAAGAGGAATATGAAGTAGTATGTTTAAGAGGAATATGAAGTATTATGTTTAAGAGGAATATGAAGTAATATGTTTAAGAGGAATATGAAGAAGTATATTTAAGAGGAATATGAAGTAGTATATTTAAGAGGAATATGAAGTAGTATGTTTAAGTGGAATATGAAGTAGTATGTTTAAGAGGAATATGAAGTAGTATGTTTAAGAGGAATATGAAGTGGTATGTTTTAGAGGAATATGAAATAGTATATTTAAGAGGAATATGAAGTAGTAAATTTAACAGGAATATGGAGAAGTATGTTTAAGAGGAATATTAAGTAGTATATTTAAGAGGAATATGAAGTTGTATGTTTAAGAGGAGAATGAAGTAGTATGTTTAAGAGGAATATGAAGTAGTATATTTAAAAGGACTATGAAGTAGTATGTTTAAGAGGAATATGAAGTAGTATGTTTAAGAGGAATATGAAGTAGTGTGTTTAAGAGGAATATGAAGTAGTATGTTTAAAAGGAATATGAAATAGTATATTTAAGAGGAATATGAAGTAGTATGTTTAAGAGGAATATGAAGTAGTATGTTTAAGACGAATATGAAGTAGTATGTTTGACAAAAGTATGAAGTAGTATATTTAAGAGGAATATGAAGTAGTATGTTTAAGAGGAATATGAATTAGTATATTTAAGAGGAATATGAAGTAGTGTGTTTAAGAGGAATATGAAGTAGTATGTTTAAAAGGAATATGAAATAGTATATTTAAGAGGAATATGAAGTAGTATGTTTAAGAGGAATATGAAGTAGTATGTTTAAGACGAATATGAAGTAGTATGTTTGACAGAAGTATGAAGTAGTATATTTAAGAGGAATATGAAGTAGTATGTTTAAGAGGAATATGAATTAGTATATTTAAGAGGAATATGAAGTATTATGTTTAAGAGGAATATGAAGTAGTATGTTTAAGAGGAATATGAAGTAGTATGTTTAAGAGGAATATGAAGTAGTATGTTTAAGAGGAATAGGAAGTAGTATATTTAAGAGGAATATGAAGTAGTATGTTTAAGAGGAATATGAAGTAGTATGTTTAAGAGGAATATGAAGTAGTGCGTTTAAGAGGAATATGAAGTAGTATGTTTAAAAGGAATATGAAATAGTATATTTAAGAGGAATATGAAGTAGTATGTTTAAGAGGAATATGGACTAGCATATTTTAAGAGGAATATGAATTAGTATATTTAAGAGGAATATGAAGTATTATGTTTAAGAGGAATATGAAGTAGTATGTTTAAGAGGAATATGAAGTAGTATGTTTAAGAAGAATATGAAGTTGTATGTTTAAGAGGAATATGAAGTAGTATATTTAAGAGGAATATGAAGTAGTATGTTTTAGAGGAATATGAAATGGTATCTTTAAGTGGAATATGAAGTAGTATGTTTAAGAGGAATATGAAGTAGTATATTTAAGAGGAATATGAAGTAGTGTATTTAAGAGGAATATGAAGTAGTATGTTTAAGAGGAATATGAAGTAGTATGTTTAAGAGGAATATGAAGTTGTATGTTTAAGATGAATATAAAGTAGAATGTTTAAGAGGAATATGAAGTAGTATGTTTAAGAGGAATATGAAGTTAAATGTTTAAGAGGAATATGAATTAGTATGTTAAAGAGGAATATGAAGTAGTATGTTTAAGAGGAATATGAAGTAGTATATTTAACAGGAATATGAGGTATAATAGTATGTTTAAGAGGAATATGAAGTAATAAGTTTAAGAGGTATATGAAGTAGTATGTTTAAGAGGAATATGAAGTAGTATGTTTAAGAGGAATGTGAAGTAGTATGCTTAAGAGGAATATGAAGTAGTTTGTTTAAGAGGAATATGAAGTAGTATGTTTGAGAAGAAAATGAAGTAGTATATTTAAGATGAATATGAAGTAGTATATTTAATAGGAATATGATGTAGTATATTTAAGAGGAATATGAAGTACTATATTTAAGAGGAATATGAAGTAGTATGATTAAGAGGAATATGACGTAGTATATTTAACAGGAAAATGAAGTATAATAGTACGTTTAAGACGAATATGAAGTAGTATGTATAAGAGGAATATAAAGTTGTATGTTTAAAAGGAAAATGAAGTAGTATGTTTAAGAGGAATATGAAGTAGTAAGTTTAAGAGGAATATGAAGTAGTATGTTTAAGAGGAATATGAAGTAGTATGTTTAAGAGGAATATGATGTAGTATGTGTAAGAGGAATATGAAGTAGTATAATTAAGAGGAATGTGAAGTAGTATGTTTAAGAGGAATATGAAGTAGTATGTTTAAGAGGAATATGAAGTAGTATGTTTAAGAGGAATATGAAGTAGTATGTTTAAGAGAAATATGAAGTAGTATGTTTAAGAGGAATATGAAGTAGTATGTTTAAGAGGAATATGAAGTAGTATATTTAAGAGGAATATAAAGTAGTATGTTTAAGAAGAATATGAAGTAGTATGTTTAAGAGGAATAAGAAGTAGTATGTTTAAGAGGAATATGAAGTAGTATGTTTAAGAGGAATATGAAGTAGTATGTCTAAGAGGAATATGAAGTAGTATGTTTAAGAGGAATATGAAGTAGTATATTTAAGAGGAATATGATGTAGTATATTTAAGAGGAATATGAAGTATGTTAGTATGTTCAAGTGGAATATGAAGTAGTATGTTTAAGAGGAATATGAAGTAGTATGTTTAAGAGGAATATGACGTAGTATATTTAAGAGGAATATGAAATAGTATGTTTAAGAGGAATATGAAGTGGTATGTTTTAGAGGAATATGAAGTAGTATATTTAAGAGGAATATGAAGTAGTATATTTAAGAGGAATATGAAGAAGTATGTTTAAGAGGAAACTTAAGTAGTATATTTAAGAGGAATATGAAGTTGTATGTTTAAGAGGAATATGCAGTAGTATGTTTAAGAGGAATATGAAGTAGTATATTTAAGAGGAATATGAAGTAGTATGTTTAAGAGGAATATGAAGTAGTATGTTTAAGAGGAATAAGAAGTAGTATGTTTAAGAGGAATATGAAGTAGTATGTTTGAGAAGAAAATGAAGTAGTATATTTAGGAGGAATATGAAGTAGTATATTTAATAGGAATATGAAGTAGTATATTTAAGAGGAATATGAAGTAGTATATTTAAGAGGAATATGAAGTAGTATGATTAAGAGGAATATGACGTAGTATATTTAACAGGAAAATGAAGTATAATAGTACGTTTAAGACGAATATGAAGTAGTATGTATAAGAGGAATGTAAAGTTGTATGTTTAAAAGGAATATGAAGTAGTATGTTTAAGAGGAATATGAAGTAGTAAGTTTAAGAGGAATATGAAGTAGTATGTTTAAGAGGAATATGAAGTAGTATGTTTAAGAGGAATATGATGTAGTATGTTTAAGAGGAATATGAAGTAGTATAATTAAGAGGAATGTGAAGTAGTATGTTTAAGAGGAATATGAAGTAGTATGTTTAAGAGGAATATGAAGTAGTATGTTTAAGAGGAATATGAAGTAGTATGTTTAAGAGAAATATGAAGTAGTATGTTTAAGAGGAATATGAAGTAGTATGTTTAAGAGGAATATGAAGTAGTATATTTAAGAGGAATATAAAGTAGTATGTTTAAGAAGAATATGAAGTAGTATCTTTAAGAGGAATATGAAGTAGTATGTTTAAGAGGAATATGAAGTAGTATGTTTAAGAGGAATATGAAGTAGTATGTCTAAGAGGAATATGAAGTAGTATGTTTAAGAGGAAAATGAAGTAGTATATATAAGAGGAATATGATGTAGTATATTTAAGAGGAATATGAATTATGTTAGTATGTTCAAGTGGAATATGAAGTAGTATGTTTAAGAGGAATATGAAGTAGTATGTTTAAGAGGAATATGACGTAGTATATTTAAGAAGAATATGAAGTAGTATGTTTAAGAGGAATATGAAGTGGTATGTTTTAGAGGAATATGAAGTAGTATATTTAAGAGGAATATGAAGTAGTATATTTAAGAGGAATATGAAGAAGTATGTTTAAGAGGAAACTTAAGTAGTATATTTAAGAGGAATATGAAGTTGTATGTTTAAGAGGAATATGCAGTAGTATGTTTAAGAGGAATATGAAGTAGTATATTTAAGAGGAATATGAAGTAGTATGTTTAAGAGGAATATGAAGTAGTATGTTTAAGAGGAATATGAAGTAGTATGTTTAAGAGGAATATGAAGTAGTATGTTTAATAGGAATATGAAGTAGTATGCTTAAGAGGAATATGAAGTAGTATGTTTAAGAGGAATATGAAGTAGTATGTTTGAGAAGAAAATGAAGAAGTATATTTAAGATGAATATGGAGTAGTATATTTAATAGGAATATGAAGTAGTATATTTAAGAGGAATATGAAGTAGTATATTTAAAAGGAATATGAAGTAGTATGATTAAGAGGAATATGACGTAGTATATTTAACAGGAAAATGAAGTATAATAGTACGTTTAAGACGAATATGAAAAAGTATGTATAAGAGGAATATAAAGTTGTATGTTTAAAAGGAATATGAAGTAGTATGTTTAAGAGGAATATGAAGTAGTAAGTTTAAGAGGAATATGAAGTAGTATGTTTAAGAGGAATATGAAGTAGTATGTTTAAGAGGAATATGATGTAGTATGTTTAAGAGGAATATGAAGTAGTATAATTAAGAGGAATGTGAAGTAGTATGTTTAAGAGGAATATGAAGTAGTATGTTAAAGAGGAATATGAAGTAGTATGTTTAAGAGGAATATGAAGTAGTATGTTTAAGAGAAATATGAAGTAGTATGTTTAAGAGGAATATGAAGTAGTATGTTTAAGAGGAATATGAAGTAGTATATTTAAGAGGAATATAAAGTAGTATGTTTAAGATGAATATGAAGTAGTATGTTTAAGAGGAATATGAAGTAGTATGTTTAAGAGGAATATGAAGTAGTATGTTTAAGAGGAATATGAAGTAGTATGTCTAAGAGGAATATGAAGTAGTATGTTTAAGAGGAATATGAAGTAGTATATTTAAGAGGAATATGATGTAGTATATTTAAGAGGAATATGAAGTATGTTAGTATGTTCAAGTGGAATATGAAGTAGTATGTTTAAGAGGAATATGAAGTAGTATGTTTAAGAGGAATATGACGTAGTATATTTAAGAGGAATATGAAGTAGTATGTTTAAGAGGAATATGAAGTGGTATGTTTTAGAGGAATATGAAGTAGTATATTTAAGAGGAATATGAAGTAGTATATTTAAGAGGAATATGAAGAAGTATGTTTAAGAGGAAACTTAAGTAGTATATTTAAGAGGAATATGAAGTTGTATGTTTAAGAGGAATATGCAGTAGTATGTTTAAGAGGAATATGAAGTAGTATATATAAGAGGAATATGAAGTAGTATGTTTAAGAGGAATATGAAGTAGTATGTTTAAGAGGAATATGAAGTAGTATGTTTAAGAGGAATATAAAATAGTATATTTAAGAGGAATATAAGGTAGTATGTTTCAGAGGAATATGAAGTAGTGTGTTTAAGAGGAATATGAAGTAGTATGTTTGAGAGAAGTATGAAGAAGTATATTTAAGAGGAATATGAAGTAGTATGTTTAAGAGGAATATGGAGTAGTATATTTAAGCGGAATATGAAGTAGTATGTTTAAGAGGAATATGAAGTAGTATGTTTAAGAGGAATATTAAGTAGTATGTTTAAGAGGAATATGAAGTAGTAAGTTTAAGAGGAATATGAAGTAGTATATTTAAGAGGAATATGAAGTAGTATGTTAAAGAAGAATATGAAGTTGTATGTTTAAGAGGAATATGAAGTAGTATGTTTAAGAGGAATATGAAGTAGTATTTTTAAGAGGAATATGAAGTAGTATGTTTAAGAGGAATACGAAGTAGTATGTTTAAGAGGAATATGAAGTAGTATATTTAAGAGAAATATGAAGTAGTATATTTAAGAGGAATATGAAGTAATATGTTGAAGGAGAATATGAAGTAATATGTTTAAGATGAATATGAAGTAGTATGTTTAAGAGGAATATGAACTAGTATGTTTAAGAGGCATATGAAGTTGTATGTTTAAAGGGAATATGAAGTAGTATGTTAAAGAGGAATATGAAGTAGTATGTTTAAGAGGAATATGAAGTAGTATATTAAACAGGAATATGAAGTATAATAGTATGTTTAAGACGTATATGAAGTAGTATGTTTAAGAGGAATATGGAGTAGTATGTTTAAGAGGAATATGAAGTAGTATGTTTAAGAGGAATATGAAGTAGTATGCTTAAGAGCAATATGAAGTAGTATGTTTAAGAGGAATATGAAGTATTATGTTTAAGAGGAATATGAAGTAGTATGTTTAAGAGGAATATGAAGTAGTATGTTTAAGAGGAATATGAAGTAGTATGTTTAAGATGAATATGAAGTAGTATGCTTAACAGCAATATGAAGTTGTATGTTTAAGAGGAATATGAAGTAGTATGTTTAAGAGGAATATGAAGTAGTATGTTTAAGAGGAATATGAAGTAGTATTTTTAAGAGGAATATGAAGTAGTATGTTTAAGAAGAATATGAAGTAGTATGTTTAAGAAGAATATGAAGTAGTATGTTTAAGAGGAATATGAAGTAGTATGTTTAAGAGAAATATGAAGTAGTATGTTTAAGAGGAATATGAAGTAGTATGTTTAAGAGGAATATGAGGAATAATATTTAAGAGGAATATGAAGTAGTATATTTAAGAGGAATATGAAGTAGTATGTTTAAGTGGAATATGCAGTAGTATGTTTAAGAGGAATATGAAGTAGTATGTTTAAGAGGAATATGAAGTGGTATGTTTTAGAGGAATATGAAGTAGTATATTTAAGAGGAATATGAAGTAGTAAATTTAAGAGGAATATGAAGAAGTATGTTTAAGAGGAATATGAAGTAGTATGTTTAAGAGGAATATGAAGTAGTATGCTTAAGAGGACTATGAAGTAGTATGTTTAAAAGGAATATGAAATAATATATTTAAGAGGAATATGAAGTAATATATTTAAGAGGAATATGAAGTAGTATGTTTAAGACGAATATGAAGTAGTATATTTAAGAGGAATATGAAGTAGTATGTTTAAGAGGAATATGAAGTAGTATGTTTAAGAGGAATATGAAGTAGTATGTTTAAGAGGAATATGAAGTAGTATGTTTAAGAGGAATATGGAGTTGTATATTTAAGAGGAATATGAAGTAGTATGTTTTAGAGGAATATGAAGTAGTATGTTTAAGTGGAATATGAAGTAGTATGTTTAAGAGGAATATGGAGTTGTATATTTAAGAGGAATATGAAGTAGTATGTTTTAGAGGAATATGAAGTAGTATGTTTAAGTGGAATATGAAGTAGTATGTTTAAGAGGAATATGAAGTAGTATGTTTAAGAGGAATATGAAGTTGTATATTTAAGAGGAATATGAAGTAGTATGTTTAAGAGGAATATGAAGTAGTATGTTTAAGAGGAATATGAAGTTGTATGTTTAAGATGAATATGAAGTAGTATGTTTAAGAGGAATATGAAGTAGTATGTTTAAGAGGAATAGGAAGTTATATGTTTAAGAGGAATATGAATTAGTATGTTAAAGAGGAATATGTAGTAGTATGTTTAAGAGGAATATGAAGTAGTATGTTTAAGAGAAATATGAAGTAGTATGTTTAAGAGGAATATGAAGTAGTATTTTTAAGAGGAATATGAAGTAGTATGTTTAAGAGGAATATGGAGTTGTATATTTAAGAGGAATATGAAGTAGTATGTTTTAGAGGAATATGAAGTAGTATGTTTAAGTGGAATATGAAGTAGTATGTTTAAGAGGAATATGAAGTAGTATGTTTAAGAGGAATATGAAGTTGTATATTTAAGAGCAATATGAAGTAGTATGTTTAAGAGGAATATGAAGTAGTATGTTTAAGAGGAATATGAAGTTGTATGTTTAAGATGAATATGAAGTAGTATGTTTAAGAGGAATATGAAGTAGTATGTTTAAGAGGAATATGAAGTTATATGTTTAAGAGGAATATGAATTAGTATGTTAAAGAGGAATATGTAGTAGTATGTTTAAGAGGAATATGAAGTAGTATATTTAACAGGAATACGAAGTATAATAGTATGTTTAAGAGGAATATGAAGTAGTAAGTTTAAGAGGTATATGAAGTAGTATGTTTAAGAGGAAAATGAAGTAGTATGTTTAAGAGGAATATGAAGTAGTATGATTAAGAGGAATATGAAGTAGTATGTTTAAGAGGAATATGAAGTAGTATGTTTGAGAGGAAAATGAAGTAGTATATTTAAGATGAATATGAAGTAGTTTATTTAATAGGAATATGAAGAAGTATATTTAAGAGGAATATGAAGTAGTATATTTAAGAGGAATATGAAGTTGTATGATTAAGAGGAATATAAAGTAGTATATTTAACAGGAATATGAAGTATAATAGTACGTTTAAGACGAATATGAAGTAGTATGTATAAGAGGAATATAAAGTTGTATGTTTAAGAGGAATATGAAGTAGTATGCTTAAGAGGAATATGAAGTAGTAAGTTTAAGAGGAATATGAAGTAGTATGTTTACGAGGAATATGAAGTAGTATGTTTAAGAGGAATATGATGTAGTATGTTTAAGAAGAATATGAAGTAGTATGTTTAAGAGGAATATGAAGTAGTATGTTTAAGACGAATCTGAAGTAGTATATTTAAGAGGAATATGAAGTAGTATGTTTAAGAGGAATATGAAGTAGTATGTTTAAGAGGAATATGAAGTAGTATGTTTAAGAGGAATATGAAGTTGTATGTTTAAGAGAAATATGAAGTAGTATGTTTAAGAGGAATATGAAGTAGTATGTTTAAGAGGAATATGAAGTAGTATATTTAAGAGGAATATAAAGTAGTATGTTTAAGAAGAATATGAAGTAGTATGTCTAAGAGGAATATGAAGTATGTTAGTATGTTCAAGTGGAATATGAAGTAGTATGTTTAAGAGGAATATGAAGTAGTATGTTTAAGAGGAATATGACGTAGTATATTTAAGAGGAATCTGAAGTAGTATGTTTAAGAGGAATATGAAGTGGTATGTTTTAGAGGAATATGAAGTAGTATATTTAAGAGGAATATGAAGTAGTATATTTAAGGGGAATATGAAGAAGTATGTTTAAGAGGAACATGAAGTAGTATGTTTAAGAGGAATATGAAGTAGTATGTTTAAGAGGAATATGAAGTAGTATGTTTAAGAGGAATATGGAGTTGCATATTTAAGAGGAATATGAAGTAGTGTGTTTAAGAGGAATATGAAGTAGTATGTTTAAGAAGAATATGAAGTAGTATGTTTAAGAGGAATATGAAGTAGTATATTTAAGAGGAATATGAAGTAGTATGTTTTAGAGGAATATGAAGTAGTATGTTTAAGTGGAATATGAAGTAGTATGTTTAAGAGGAATATGAAGTAGTATGTTTAAGAGGAATATGAAGTAGTATATTTTAGAGGAATATGAAGTAGTATGTTTAAGAGGAATATGAAGTAGTATGTTTAAGAGGAATAAGAAGTTATATGTTTAAGATGAATATGAACTAGTATGTTTAAGAGGAATATGAAGTAGTATGTTTAAGAGGAATATGAAGTTATATGTTTAAGAGGAATATGAATTAGTATGTTAAAGAGGAATATGAAGTAGTATGTTTAAGAGGAATAGGAAGTAGTATATTTAACAGGAATATGAAGTATAATAGTATGTTTAAGAGGAATATGAAGTAGTAAGTTTAAGAGGTATATGAAGTAGTATGTTTAAGAGGAATATGAAGTAGTATGTTTAAGAGGAATATGAAGTAGTATGCTTAAGAGGAATATGAAGTAGTATGTTTAAGAGGAATATGAAGTAGTATGTTTGAGAGGAAAATGAAGTAGTATATTTAAGATGAATATGAAGTAGTATATTTAATAGGAACATGAAGTAGTATATTTAAGAGGAATATGAAGTAGTATATTTAAGAGGAATATGAAGTTGTATGATCTAGAGGAATATGATGTAGTATATTTAACAGGAATATGAAGTATAATAGTACGTTTAAGACGAATATGAAGTAGTATGTGTAAGAGGCATATAAAGTTGTATGTTTAAGAGGAATATGAAGTAGTATGTTTAAGAGGAATATGAAGTAGTAAGTTAAAGAGGAATATGAAGTAGTATGTTTAAGAGGAATATGAAGTAGTATGTTTAAGAGGAATATGATGTAGTATGTTTAAGAAGAATATGAAGTAGTATGTTTAAGAGGAATATGAAGTAGTCTGTTTAAGAGGAATATGAAGTAGTATATTTAAGAGGAATATGAAGTAGTATGTTTAAGAGGAATATGAAGTAGTATGTTTAAGAGGAATACGAAGTAGTATGTTAAAGACGAATATGAAGTAGTATGTTTAAGAGAAATATGAAGTAGTATGTTTAAGAGGAATATGAAGTAGTATGTTTAAGAGGAATATGAAGTAGTATATTTAAGAGGAATATAAAGTAGTATGTTTAAGAAGAATATGAAGTAGTATGTTTAAGAGAAATATGAAGTAGTATGTTTAAGAGGAATATGAAGTAGTATGTTTAAGAGGAATATGAAGTAGTATGTCTAAGAGGAATATGAAGTAGTATGTTTAAGAGGAATATGAAGTAGTATATTTAAGAGGAATATGAAGTAGTATGTTTAAGAGGAATATGAAGTAGTATGTTTAAGAGGAATATGAAGTAGTATGTTTAAGAGGAATATGAAGTAGTATGTCTAAGAGGAATATGAAGTGGTATGTTTTAGAGGAATATGAAGTAGTATATTTAAGAGGAATATGAAGTAGTATATTTAAGAGGAATATGAAGAGGTATGTTTAAGAGGAATATTAAGTAGTATATTTAAGAGGAATATGAAGTTGTATGTTTAAGAGGAATATAAAGTAGTATGTTTAAGAGGATAATGAAGTAGTATATTTAAGAGGAATATGAAGTAGTATGTTTAAGAGGAATATGAAGTAGTATGTTTAAGAGGAATATGAAGCAGTATGTTTAAGAGGAATATGAAGTGGTATGTTTTAGAGGAATATAAAGTAGGAATATGAAGTAGTATGTTTAAGAGGAATATGAAATAGTATATTTAAGAGGAATATGAAGTAGTATGTTTAAGAGGAATATGAAGTAGTATATTTAAGAGAAATATGAAGTAGTATGTGTGAGAGATGTATGAAGTAGTATATTTAAGAGGAATATGAAGTAGTTTATTTAAGAGGAATATGAAGTAGTGTGTTTAAGAGGAATATGAAGTAGTATATTTTAGAGGAATATGAAGTAGTATGTTTAAGAGTTATACGTATATGAAGTAGTATATTTAAGAGGAATATGAAGTAGTATATTTAAGAGGAATATGAAGTAGAATGTTTAAGAGGAATATGAAGTAGTATGCTTAAGAGCATTAAGAGGAATATGAAGTAGTATGTTTAAGAGGAATATGTAGTAGTATATTTAAGAGGAATATGAAGTAGTATGTTTAAGAGGAATATGAAGTAGTATGTTTAAGAGGAATATGAAGTAGTGTGTTTAAGAGGAATATGAAGTAGTATATTTAAGAGGAATATGAAGTAGTAAGTTTAAGAGGAATATGAAGTAGTATGTTTAAGAGGAATATGAAGTAGTATGTTTAAGAGGAATTTGAAGTAGTATGTTTAAGAGGAATATGAAGTTGTATATTTAAGAGGAATATGAAGTAGTATGTTTAAGAGGAATATGAAGTAGTATGTTTAAGAGGAATATGAAGTAGTATATTTAAGAGGAATATGAAGTAGTATGTTTAAGAGGAATATGAAGTAGTATGTTTAAGAGGAATACGAAGTAGTATGTTAAAGAGGAATATGAAGTAGTATATTTAAGAGAAATATGAAGTAGTATGTTTAAGAGGAATATGAAGTAGTATGTTTAAGAGGAATATGAAGTAGTATATTTAAGAGGAATATAAAGTAGTATGTTTAAGAAGAAAATGAAGTAGTATGTTTAAGAGGAATATGAAGTAGTATGTTTAAGAGGAATATGAAGTAGTATGTTTAAGAGGAATATGAAGTAGTATGTCTAAGAGGAATATGAAGTAGTATGTTTAAGAGGAATATGAAGTAGTATATTTAAGAGGAATATGAAGTAGTATATTTAAGAGGAATATGAAGTATGTTAGTATGTTCAAGTGGAATATGAAGTAGTATGTTTAAGATTAATATGAAGTAGTATGTTTAAGAGGAATATGACGTAGTATATTTAAGAGGAATATGAAGTAGTATGTTTAAAAGGAATATGAAGTGGTATGTTTTAGAGGAATATGAAGTAGTATATTTAAGAGGAATATGAAGTAGTATATTTAAGAGGAATATGAAGAAGTATGTTTAAGAGGAATATTAAGTAGTATATTTAAGAGGAATATGAAGTTGTATGTTTAAGAGGAATATGAAGTAGAATGTTTAAGAGGAATATGAAGTAGTATATTTAAGAGGAATATGAAGTAGTATGTTTAAGAGGAATATGAAGTAGTATGTTTAAGAGGAATATGAAGTAGTATGTTTAAGAGGAATATAAAATAGAATAAAATTAAGAGAAATATAAAGTAGTATGTTTCAGAGGAATATGAAGTAGTATGTTTAAGAGGAATATGAAGTAGTAAGTTAAAGAGGAATATGAAGTAGTATATTTAAGAGGAATATGAAGTAGTATGTTAAAGAAGAATATGAAGTTGTATGTTTAAGAGGAATATGAAGTAGTATATTTAAGAGGAATATGAAGTAGTATATTTAAGAGGAATATGAAGTAGTATGTTTAAGAGGAATACGAAGTAGTATGTTTAAGAGGAATATGAAGTAGTATGTTTAAGAGGAATATGAAGTAGTGTGTTTAAGAGGAATATGAAGTAGTATATTTAAGAGGAATATGAAGTAGTAAGTTTAAGAGGAATATGAAGTAGTATGTTGAAGAGGAATATGAAGTAGTATGTTTAAGAGGAATATGAAGTAGTATATTTAAGAGAAATATGAAGTAGTATGTTTAAGAGGAATATGAAGTAGTATGTTTAAGAGGAATATGAAGTAGTATATTTAAGAGGAATATAAAGTAGTATGTTTAAGAAGAAAATGAAGTAGTATGTTTAAGAGGAATATGAAGTAGTATGTTTAAGAGGAATATGAAGTAGTATGTTTAAGAGGAATATGAAGTAGTATGTCTAAGAGGAATATGAAGTAGTATGTTTAAGAGGAATATGAAGTAGTATATTTAAGAGGAATATGAAGTAGTATATTTAAGAGGAATATGAAGTATGTTACTATGTTCAAGTGGAATATGAAGTAGTATGTTTAAGATTAATATGAAGTAGTATGTTTAAGAGGAATATGACGTAGTATATTTAAGAGGAATATGAAGTAGTATGTTTAAAAGGAATATGAAGTGGTATGTTTTAGAGGAATATGAAGTAGTATATTTAAGAGGAATATGAAGTAGTATATTTAAGAGGAATATGAAGAAGTATGTTTAAGAGGAATATTAAGTAGTATATTTAAGAGGAATATGAAGTTGTATGTTTAAGAGGAATATGAAGTAGAATGTTTAAGAGGAATATGAAGTAGTATATTTAAGAGGAATATGAAGTAGTATGTTTAAGAGGAATATGAAGTAGTATGTTTAAGAGGAATATGAAGTAGTATGTTTAAGAGGAATATAAAATAGAATAAAATTAAGAGAAATATAAAGTAGTATGTTTCAGAGGAATATGAAGTAGTATGTTTAAGAGGAATATGAAGTAGTAAGTTAAAGAGGAATATGAAGTAGTATATTTAAGAGGAATATGAAGTAGTATGTTAAAGAAGAATATGAAGTTGTATGTTTAAGAGGAATATGAAGTAGTATATTTAAGAGGAATATGAAGTAGTATATTTAAGAGGAATATGAAGTAGTATGTTTAAGAGGAATACGAAGTAGTATGTTTAAGAGGAATATGAAGTAGTATGTTTAAGAGGAATATGAAGTAGTGTGTTTAAGAGGAATATGAAGTAGTATATTTAAGAGGAATATGAAGTAGTAAGTTTAAGAGGAATATGAAGTAGTATGTTGAAGAGGAATATGAAGTAGTATGTTTAAGAGGAATTTGAAGTAGTATGTTTAAGAGGAATATGAAGTTGTATATTTAAGAGGAATATGAAGTAGTATGTTTAAGAGGAATATGAAGTAGTATGTTTAAGAGGAATATGAAGTAGTATATTTAAGAGGAATATGAAGTAGTATGTTTAAGAGGAATATGAAGTAGTATGTTTAAGAGGAATACGAAGTAGTATGTTAAAGAGGAATATGAAGTAGTATATTTAAGAGAAATATGAAGTAGTATGTTTAAGAGGAATATGAAGTAGTATGTTTAAGAGGAATATGAAGTAGTATATTTAAGAGGAATATAAAGTATGTTTAAGAGGAATATGAAGTAGTATGTTTAAGAGGAATATGAAGTAGTATGTTTAAGAGGAATATGAAGTAGTATGTCTAAGAGGAATATGAAGTAGTATGTTTAAGAGGAATATGAAGTAGTATATTTAAGAGGAATATGAAGTAGTATATTTAAGAGGAATATGAAGTATGTTAGTATGTTCAAGTGGAATATGAAGTAGTATGTTTAAGATTAATATGAAGTAGTATGTTTAAGAGGAATATGACGTAGTATATTTAAGAGGAATATGAAGTAGTATATTTAAAAGGAATATGAAGTGGTATGTTTTAGAGGAATATGAAGTAGTATATTTAAGAGGAATATGAAGTAGTATATTTAAGAGGAATATGAAGAAGTATGTTTAAGAGGAATATTAAGTAGTATATTTAAGAGGAATATGAAGTTGTATGTTTAAGAGGAATATGAAGTAGTATGTTTAAGAGGAATATGAAGTAGTATATTTAAGAGGAATATGAAGTAGTATGTTTAAGAGGAATATGAAGTAGTATGTTTAAGAGGAATATAAAATAGAATAAAATTAAGAGAAATATAAAGTAGTATGTTTCAGAGGAATATGAAGTAGTATGTTTAAGAGGAATATGAAGTAGTAAGTTAAAGAGGAATATGAAGTAGTATATTTAAGAGGAATATGAAGTAGTATGTTAAAGAAGAATATGAAGTTGTATGTTTAAGAGGAATATGAAGTAGTATATTTAAGAGGAATATGAAGTAGTATATTTAAGAGGAATATGAAATAGTATGTTTAAGAGGAATATGAAGTAGTATGTTTAAGAGGAATATGAAGTAGTATGTCTAAGAGGAATATGAAGTAGTATGTTTAAGAGGAATATGAAGTAGTATATTTAAGAGGAATATGAAGTAGTATGTTTAAGAGGAATATGAAGTAGTATGTTTAAGAGGAATATGAAGTAGTATGTTTAAGAGGAATATGAAGTAGTATGTCTAAGAGGAATATTAAGTAGTATATTTAAGAGGAATATGAAGTTGTATGTTTAAGAGGAATATGAAGTAGTATGTTTAAGAGGAATATGACGTAATATATTTAAGAGGAATATGAAGTAGTATGTTTAAGAGGATAATGAAGTAGTATATTTAAGAGGAATATGAAGAAGTATGTTTAAGAGGAATATGAAGTAGTATGTTTAAGAGGAATATGAAGTAGGATGTTTGAGAGAAGTATGAAGTAGTATATTTAAGAGGAATATGAAGTAGTATGTATAAGAGGAATATGAAGTAGTATGTTTAAGAGGAATATGAAGTAGTATGTTTAAGAGGAATATGAAGTAGTATATTTAAGAGGAATATGAAGTAGTATGTTTAAGAGGAATATGAAGTAGTATGTTTAAGAGGAATACGAAGTAGTATGTTAAAGAGGAATATGAAGTAGTATATTTAAGAGAAATATGAAGTAGTATGTTTAAGAGGAATATGAAGTAGTATGTTTAAGAGGAATATGAAGTAGTATGTTTAAGAGGAATATGAAGTAGTATGTTTAAGAGGAATATAAAATAGATTAAAATTAAGAGAAATATAAAGTAGTATGTTTCAGAGGAATATGAAGTAGTATGTTTAAGAGGAATATGAAGTAGTAAGTTAAAGAGGAATATGAAGTAGTATATTTAAGAGGAATATGAAGTAGTATGTTAAAGAAGAATATGAAGTTGTATGTTTAAGAGGAATATGAAGTAGTATATTTAAGAGGAATATGAAGTAGTATATTTAAGAGGAATATGAAATAGTATGTTTAAGAGGAATATGAAGTAGTATGTTTAAGAGGAATATGAAGTAGTATGTCTAAGAGGAATATGAAGTAGTATGTTTAAGAGGAATATGAAGTAGTATATTTAAGAGGAATATGAAGTAGTATGTTTAAGAGGAATATGAAGTAGTATGTTTAAGAGGAATATGAAGTAGTATGTTTAAGAGGAATATGAAGTAGTATGTCTAAGAGGAATATTAAGTAGTATATTTAAGAGGAATATGAAGTTGTATGTTTAAGAGGAATATGAAGTAGTATGTTTAAGAGGAATATGACGTAATATATTTAAGAGGAATATGAAGTTGTATGTTTAAGAGGAATATGAAGTAGTATGTTTAAGAGGAATATGACGTAATATATTTAAGAGGAATATGAAGTAGTATGTTTAAGAGGATAATGAAGTAGTATATTTAAGAGGAATATGAAGTAGTATGTTTAAGAGGAATATGAAGTAGTATGTTTAAGAGGAATATGAAGTAGGATGTTTGAGAGAAGTATGAAGTAGTATATTTAAGAGGAATATGAAGTAGTATATATAAGAGGAATATGAAGTAGTATGTTTAAGAGGAATATGAAGTAGTATGTTTAAGAGGAATATGAAGTAGTATATTTAAGAGGAATATGAAGTAGTATGTTTAAGAGGAATATGAAGTAGTATATTTAAGAGGAATACGAAGTAGTATGTTAAAGAGGAATATGAAGTAGTATATTTAAGAGAAATATGAAGTAGTATGTTTAAGAGGAATATGAAGTAGTATGTTTAAGAGGAATATGAAGTAGTATATTTAAGAGGAATATAAAGTATGTTTAAGAGGAATATGAAGTAGTATGTTTAAAAGGAATATGAAGTAGTATGTTTAAGAGGAATATGAAGTAGTATGTCTAAGAGGAATATGAAGTAGTATGTTTAAGAGGAATATGAAGTAGTATATTTAAGAGGAATATGAAGTAGTATATTTAAGAGGAATATGAAGTATGTTAGTATGTTCAAGTGGAATATGAAGTAGTATGTTTAAGATTGATATGAAGTAGTATGTTTAAGAGGAATATGACGTAGTATATTTAAGAGGAATATGAAGTAGTATGTTTAAAAGGAATATGAAGTGGTATGTTTTAGAGGAATATGAAGTAGTATATTTAAGAGGAATATGAAGTAGTATATTTAAGAGGAATATGAAGAAGTATGTTTAAGAGGAATATTAAGTAGTATATTTAAGAGGAATATGAAGTTGTATGTTTAAGAGGAATATGAAGTAGTATGTTTAAGAGGAATATGAAGTAGTATATTTAAGAGGAATATGAAGTAGTATGTTTAAGAGGAATATGAAGTAGTATGTTTAAGAGGAATATGAAGTAGTATGTTTAAGAGGAATATAAAATAGAATAAAATTAAGAGAAATATAAAGTAGTATGTTTCAGAGGAATATGAAGTAGTATGTTTAAGAGGAATATGAAGTAGTAAGTTAAAGAGGAATATGAAGTAGTATATTTAAGAGGAATATGAAGTAGTATGTTAAAGAAGAATATGAAGTTGTATGTTTAAGAGGAATATGAAGTAGTATATTTAAGAGGAATATGAAGTAGTATATTTAAGAGGAATATGAAATAGTATGTTTAAGAGGAATATGAAGTAGTATGTTTAAGAGGAATATGAAGTAGTATGTCTAAGAGGAATATGAAGTAGTATGTTTAAGAGGAATATGAAGTAGTATATTTAAGAGCAATATGAAGTAGTATGTTTAAGAGGAATATGAAGTAGTATGTTTAAGAGGAATATGAAGTAGTATGTTTAAGAGGAATATGAAGTAGTATGTCTAAGAGGAATATGAAGTGGTATGTTTTAGAGGAATATGAAGTAGTATATTTAAGAGGAATATGAAGTAGTATATTTAAGAGGAATATGAAGAAGTATGTTTAAGAGGAATATTAAGTAGTATATTTAAGAGGAATATGAAGTTGTATGTTTAAGAGGAATATGAAGTAGTATGTTTAAGAGGAATATGACGTAGTATATTTAAGAGGAATATGAAGTAGTATGTTTAAGAGGATAATGAAGTAGTATATTTAAGAGGAATATGAAGTAGTATGTTAAAGAGGAATATGAAGTAGTATGTTTAAGAGGAATATAAAATAGTATATTTAAGAGGAATATAAACTAGTGTGTTTCAGAGGAATATAAAGTAGTATGTTTAAGAGGAATATGAAGTAGGATGTTTGAGAGAAGTATGAAGTAGTATATTTAAGAGGAATATGAAGTAGTATGTATAAGAGGAATATGAAGTAGTATGTTTAAGAGGAATATGAAGTGGTATGTTTTAGAGGAATATAAAGTAGGAATATGAAGTAGTATGTTTAAGAGGAATATGAAATAGTATATTTAAGAGGAATATGAAGTAGTATGTTTAAGAGGAATATGAAGTAGTATATTTAAGAGAAATATGAAGTAGTATGTGTGAGAGATGTATGAAGTAGTATATTTAAGAGGAATATGAAGTAGTATATTTAAGAGGAATATGAAGTAGTGTGTTTAAGAGGAATATGAAGTAGTATATTTAAGAGGAATATGAAGTAGTATGTTTAAGAGTTATATGAAGTAGTATATTTAAGAGGAATATGAAGTAGTATATTTAAGAGGAATATGAAGTAGTATGTTTAAGAGGAATATGAAGTAGTATGCTTAAGAGCATTAAGAGGAATATGAAGTAGTATGTTTAAGAGGAATATGTAGTAGCATATTTAAGAGGAATATGAAGTAGTATGTTTAAGAGGAATATGAAGTAGTATGTTTAAGAGGAATATGAAGTAGTGTGTTTAAGAGGAATATGAAGTAGTATATTTAAGAGGAATATGAAGTAGTAAGTTTAAGAGGAATATGAAGTAGTATGTTTAAGAGGAATATGAAGTAGTATGTTTAAGAGGAATTTGAAGTAGTATGTTTAAGAGGAATATGAAGTTGTATATTTAAGAGGAATATGAAGTAGTATGTTTAAGAGGAATATGAAGTATGTTTAAGAGGAATATGAAGTAGTATATTTAAGAGGAATATGAAGTAGTATGTTTAAGAGGAATATGAAGTAGTATGTTTAAGAGGAATACGAAGTAGTATGTTAAAGAGGAATATGAAGTAGTATATTTAAGAGAAATATGAAGTAGTATATTTAAGAGGAATATGAAGTAGTATGTTTAAGAGGAATATGAAGTAGTATATTTAAGAGGAATATAAAGTAGTATGTTTAAGAAGAATATGAAGTAGTATGTTTAAGAGGAATATGAAGTAGTATGTTTAAGAGGAATATGAAGTAGTATGTTTAAGAGGAATATGAAGTAGTATGTCTAAGAGGAATATGAAGTAGTATGTTTAAGAGGAATATGAAGTAGTATATTTAAGAGGAATATGAAGTAGTATATTTAAGAGGAATATGAAGTATGTTAGTATGTTCAAGTGGAATATGAAGTAGTATGTTTAAGATTAATATTAAGTAGTATGTTTAAGAGGAATATGACGTAGTATATTTAAGAGGAATATGAAGTAGTATGTTTAAAAGGAATATGAAGTAGTATGTTTTAGAGGAATATGAAGTAGTATATTTAAGAGGAATATGAAGTAGTATATTTAAGAGGAATATGAAGAAGTATGTTTAAGAGGAATATTAAGTAGTATATTTAAGAGGAATATGAAGTTGTATGTTTAAGAGGAATATGAAGTAGTATGTTTAAGAGGAATATGAAGTAGTATATTTAAGAGGAATATGAAGTAGTATGTTTAAGAGGAATATGAAGTAGTATGTTTAAGAGGAATATGAAGTAGTATGTTTAAGAGGAATATAAAATAGAATAAAATTAAGAGAAATATAAAGTAGTATGTTTCAGAGGAATATGAAGTAGTATGTTTAAGAGGAATATGAAGTAGTAAGTTAAAGAGGAATATGAAGTAGTATATTTAAGAAGAATATGAAGTAGTATGTTAAAGAAGAATATGAAGTTGTATGTTTAAGAGGAATATGAAGTAGTATGCTTAAGAGGAATATGAAGTAGTATGTTTAAGAGGAATATAAAGTTGTATGTTTAAGAAAAATATGAACTAGTATGTTTAAGTGGAATATGAAGTAGTATGTTTAAGGGGAATATGAAGTAGTATATTTAAGATGGATATGAAGTAGTATATTTAATAGGAATATGAAGTAGTATATTTAAGAGGAATATGAAGTAGTATATTTAAGAGGAATATGAAGTAGTATGTTTAAGAGGAATATGAAGTAGTATATTTAACAGGAATATGAAGTAGTATGTTTAAGAAGAATATAAAGAAGTATGTTTAAGAGGAATATGAAGTAGTATGTTTAAGAGGAATATGAAGTAGTATGTTTAAGAGGAATATGAAGTAGTATGTCTAAGAGGAATATGAAGTATTATGTTTAAGAGGAATATGAAGTAGTATATTAAAGAGGAATATGAAGTAGTATATTTCAGAGGAATATGAAGTAGTATGTTAAAGTGGAATATGATGTAGTATGTTTAAGAGGAATATGAAGTAGTATGTTTAAGAGAATATGAAGTAGTATATATAAGAGGAATATGAAGTAGTATGTTTAAGAGGAATATGAAGTGGTATGTTTTAGAGGTATATAAAGTAGGAATATAAAGTAGTATGTTTAAGAGGAATATGAAATAGTATATTTAAGAGGAATATGTAGTAGTATGTTTAAGAGGAATATGAAGTAGTATATTTAAGAGAAATATGAAGTAGTATGTGTGAGAGATGTATGAAGTAGTATATATAAGAGGAATATGAAGTAGTATATTTAAGAGGAATATGAAGTAGTGTGTTTAAGAGGAATATGAAGTAGTATTTTTAAGAGGAATATGAAGTAGTATGTTTAAGAGGTATATGAAGTAGTATATTTAAGAGGAATATGAAGTAGTATATTTAAGAGGAATATGAAGTAGTATGTTTAAGAGGAATATGAAGTAGTATGCTTAAGAGCATTAAGAGGAATATGAAGTAGTATGTTTAAGAGGAATATGTAGTAGTATATTTAAGAGGAATATGAAGTAGTATGTTTAAGAGGAATATGAAGTAGTATGTTTAAGAGGAATATGAAGTAGTAAGTTAAAGAGGAATATGAAGTAGTATATTTAACAGGAATATGAAGTAGTATGTTAAAGAAGAATATGAAGTTGTATGTTTAAGAGGAATATGAAGTAGTATATTTAAGAGGAATATGAAGTAGTATATTTAAGAGGAATATGAAGTAGTATGTTTAAGAGGAATACGAAGTAGTATGTTTAAGAGGAATATGAAGTAGTATATTTAAGAGAAATATGAAGTAGTATATTTAAGAGGAATATGAAGTAGTATGTTGAAGAGGAATATGAAGAAGTATATTTAAGAGGAATATGAAGTAGTATGTTTAAGAGGAATATGAAGTAGTATATTTAAGAGGAATATAAAGTAGTATATTTAAGAGGAATATGAAGTATGTTAGTATGTTCAAGTGGAATATGAAGTAGTATGTTTAAGATTAATATGAAGTAGTATGTTTAAGAGGAATATGACGTAGTATATTTAAGAGGAATATGAAGTGGTATGTTTAAAAGGAATATGAAGTGGTATGTTTTAGAGGAATATGAAGTAGTATATTTAAGAGGAATATGAAGTAGTATATTTAAGAGGAATATGAAGAAGTATGTTTAAGAGGAATATTAAGTAGTATATTTAAGAGGAATATGAAGTTGTATGTTTAAGAGGAATATGAAGTAGTATGTTTAAGAGGAATATGAAGTAGTATATTTAAGAGGAATATGAAGTAGTATGTTTAAGAGGAATATGAAGTAGTATGTTTAAGAGGAATATGAAGTAGTATGTTTAAGAGGAATATAAAATAGAATAAAATTAAGAGAAATATAAAGTAGTATGTTTCAGAGGAATATGAAGTAGTATGTTTAAGAGGAATATGAAGTAGTAAGTTAAAGAGGAATATGAAGTAGTATATTTAAGAGGAATATGAAGTAGTATGTTAAAGAAGAATATGAAGTTGTATGTTTAAGAGGAATATGAAGTAGTATATTTAAGAGGAATATGAAGTAGTATATTTAAGAGGAATATGATGTTGTATGTTTAAGAGCAATACGAAGTAGTATGTTTAAGAGGAATATGAAGTAGTATATTTAAGAGAAATATGAAGTAGTATATTTGAGAGGAATATGAAGTAGTATGTTGAAGAGGAATATGAAGAAGTATATTTAAGAGGAATATGAAGTAGTATGTTTAAGAGGAATATGAAGTAGTATATTTAACAGGAATATGAAGTAGTATGTTTAAGAAGAATATAAAGAAGTATGTTTAAGAGGAATATGAAGTAGTATGTTTAAGAGGAATATGAAGTAGTATGTTTAAGAGGAATATGAAGTAGTATGTCTAAGAGGAATATGAAGTATTATGTTTAAGAGGAATATGAAGTAGTATATTAAAGAGGAATATGAAGTAGTATATTTCAGAGGAATATGAAGTAGTATGTTAAAGTGGAATATGAAGTAGTATGTTTAAGAGGAATATGAAGTAGTATGTTTAAGAGGAATATGAAGTAGTATATATAAGAGGAATATGAAGTAGTATGTTTAAGAGGAATATGAAGTGGTATGTTTTAGAGGTATATAAAGTAGGAATATGAAGTAGTATGTTTAAGAGGAATATGAAATAGTATATTTAAGAGGAATATGAAGTAGTATGTTTAAGAGGAATATGAAGTAGTATATTTAAGAGAAATATGAAGTAGTATGTGTGAGAGATGTATGAAGTAGTATATATAAGAGGAATATGAAGTAGTATATTTAAGAGGAATATGAAGTAGTGTGTTTAAGAGGAATATGAAGTAGTATTTTTAAGAGGAATATGAAGTAGTATATTTAAGAGGTATATGAAGTAGTATATTTAAGAGGAATATGAAGTAGTATATTTAAGAGGAATATGAAGTAGTATGTTTAAGAGGAATATGAAGTAGTATATTTAAGAGGAATATGAAGTATGTTAGTATGTTCAAGTGGAATATGAAGTAGTATGTTTAAGATTAATATGAAGTAGTATGTTTAAGAGGAATATGACGTAGTATATTTAAGAGGAATATGAAGTAGTATGTTTAAAAGGAATATGAAGTGGTATGTTTTAGAGGAATATGAAGTAGTATATTTAAGAGGAATATGAAGTAGTATATTTAAGAGGAATATGAAGAAGTATGTTTAAGAGGAATATTAAGTAGTATGTTTAAGAGGAATATGAAGTAGTATATTTAAGAGGAATATAAAGTAGTATGTTTAAGAAGAATATGAAGGTATATGTTTAAGAGGAATATGAAGTAGTATGTTTAAGAGGAATATGAAGTAGTATGTTTAAGAGGAATATGAAGTAGTATGTCTAAGAGGAATAGGAAGTAGTATGTTTAAGAGGAATATGAAGTAGTATATTTAAGAGGAATATGAAGTAGTATATTTAAGAGGAATATGAAGTATGTTAGTATGTTCAAGTGGAATATGAAGTAGTATGTTTAAGATTAATATGAAGTAGTATGTTTAAGAGGAATATGACGTAGTATATTTAAGAGGAATATGAAGTAGTATGTTTAAAAGGAATATGAAGTAGTATGTTTTAGAGGAATATGAAGTAGTATATTTAAGAGGAATATGAAGTAGTTTATTTAAGAGGAATATGAAGAAGTATGTTTAAGAGGAATATTAAGTAGTATATTTAAGAGGAATATGAAGTTGTATGTTTAAGAGGAATATGAAGTAGTATGTTTAAGAGGAATATGAAGTAGTATATTTAAGAGGAATATGAAGTAGTATGTTTAAGAGGAATATGAAGTCGTATGTTTAAGAGGAATATGAAGTAGTATGTTTAAGAGGA
Source organism: Atherix ibis (assembly GCA_958298945.1). Classification (NCBI taxonomy): domain Eukaryota; kingdom Metazoa; phylum Arthropoda; class Insecta; order Diptera; family Athericidae; genus Atherix; species Atherix ibis. Next base: position 1,386,578 of record CATQJD010000064.1, on the reverse strand, counting down.
ATATAAAATAGAATAAAATTAAGAGAAATATAAAGTAGTATGTTTCAGAGGAATATGAAGTAGTATGTTTAAGAGGAATATGAAGTAGTAAGTTAAAGAGGAATATGAAGTAGTATATTTAAGAAGAATATGAAGTAGTATGTTAAAGAAGAATATGAAGTTGTATGTTTAAGAGGAATATAAAATAGAATAAAATTAAGAGAAATATAAAGTAGTATGTTTCAGAGGAATATGAAGTAGTATGTTTAAGAGGAATATGAAGTAGTAAGTTAAAGAGGAATATGAAGTAGTATATTTAAGAAGAATATGAAGTAGTATGTTAAAGAAGAATATGAAGTTGTATGTTTAAGAGGAATATGAAGTAGTATGCTTAAGAGGAATATGAAGTAGTATGTTTAAGAGGAATATAAAGTTGTATGTTTAAGAAGAATATGAACTAGTATGTTTAAGTGGAATATGAAGTAGTATGTTTAAGGGGAATATGAAGTAGTATATTTAAGATGGATATGAAGTAGTATATTTAATAGGAATATGAAGTAGTATATTTAAGAGGAATATGAAGTAGTATATTTAAGAGGAATATGAAGTAGTATGTTTAAGAGGAATATGAAGTAGTATATTTAACAGGAATATGAAGTAGTATGTTTAAGAAGAATATAAAGAAGTATGTTTAAGAGGAATATGAAGTAGTATGTTTAAGAGGAATATGAAGTAGTAAGTTTAAGAGGAATATGAAGTAGTATGTCTAAGAGGAATATGAAGTATTATGTTTAAGAGGAATATGAAGTAGTATATTAAAGAGGAATATGAAGTAGTATATTTCAGAGGAATATGAAGTAGTATGTTAAAGTGGAATATGAAGTAGTATGTTTAAGAGGAATATGAAGTAGTATGTTTAAGAGGAATATGAAGTAGTATATATAAGAGGAATATGAAGTAGTATGTTTAAGAGGAATATGAAGTGGTATGTTTTAGAGGTATATAAAGTAGGAATATGAAGTAGTATGTTTAAGAGGAATATGAAATAGTATATTTAAGAGGAATATGAAGTAGTATGTTTAAGAGGAATATGAAGTAGTATATTTAAGAGAAATATGAAGTAGTATGTGTGAGAGATGTATGAAGTAGTATATATAAGAGGAATATGAAGTAGTATATTTAAGAGGAATATGAAGTAGTGTGTTTAAGAGGAATATGAAGTAGTATTTTTAAGAGGAATATGAAGTAGTATGTTTAAGAGATATATGAAGTAGTATATTTAAGAGGAATATGAAGTAGTATATTTAAGAGGAATATGAAGTAGTATGTTTAAGAGGAATATGAAGTAGTATGCTTAAGAGCATTAAGAGGAATATGAAGTAGTATGTTTAAGAGGAATATGTAGTAGTATATTTAAGAGGAATATGAAGTAGTATGTTTAAGAGGAATATGAAGTAGTATGTTTAAGAGGAATATGAAGTAGTAAGTTAAAGAGGAATATGAAGTAGTATATTTAAGAGGAATATGAAGTAGTATGTTAAAGAAGAATATGAAGTTGTATGTTTAAGAGGAATATGAAGTAGTATATTTAAGAGGAATCTGAAGTAGTATATTTAAGAGGAATATGAAGTAGTATGTTTAAGAGGAATACGAAGTAGTATGTTTAAGAGGAATATGAAGTAGTATATTTAAGAGAAATATGAAGTAGTATATTTAAGAGGAATATGAAGTAGTATGTTGAAGAGGAATATGAAGAAGTATATTTAAGAGGAATATGAAGTAGTATGTTTAAGAGGAATATGAAGTAGTATATTTAAGAGGAATATGAAGTAGTATATTTAAGAGGAATATGAAGTATGTTAGTATGTTCAAGTGGAATATGAAGTAGTATGTTTAAGATTAATATGAAGTAGTATGTTTAAGAGGAATATGACGTAGTATATTTAAGAGGAATATGAAGTAGTATGTTTAAAAGGAATATGAAGTGGTATGTTTTAGAGGAATATGAAGTAGTATATTTAAGAGGAATATGAAGTAGTATATTTAAGAGGAATATGAAGAAGTATGTTTAAGAGGAATATTAAGTAGTATATTTAAGAGGAATATGAAGTTGTATGTTTAAGAGGAATATGAAGTAGTATGTTTAAGAGGAATATGAAGTAGTATATTTAAGAGGAATATGAAGTAGTATGTTTAAGAGGAATATGAAGTAGTATGTTTAAGAGGAATATGAAGTAGTATGTTTAAGAGGAATATAAAATAGAATAAAATTAAGAGAAATATAAAGTAGTATGTTTCAGAGGAATATGAAGTAGTATGTTTAAGAGGAATATGAAGTAGTAAGTTAAAGAGGAATATGAAGTAGTATATTTAAGAGGAATATGAAGTAGTATGTTAAAGAAGAATATGAAGTTGTATGTTTAAGAGGAATATGAAGTAGTATATTTAAGAGGAATATGAAGTAGTATATTTAAGAGGAATATGATGTTGTATGTTTAAGAGCAATACGAAGTAGTATGTTTAAGAGCAATATGAAGTAGTATATTTAAGAGAAATATGAAGTAGTATATTTGAGAGGAATATGAAGTAGTATGTTGAAGAGGAATATGAAGAAGTATATTTAAGAGGAATATGAAGTAGTATGTTTAAGAGGAATATGAAGTAGTATATTTAACAGGAATATGAAGTAGTATGTTTAAGAAGAATATAAAGAAGTATGTTTAAGAGGAATATGAAGTAGTATGTTTAAGAGGAATATGAAGTAGTATGTTTAAGAGGAATATGAAGTAGTATGTCTAAGAGGAATATGAAGTATTATGTTTAAGAGGAATATGAAGTAGTATATTAAAGAGGAATATGAAGTAGTATATTTCAGAGGAATATGAAGTAGTATGTTAAAGTGGAATATGAAGTAGTATGTTTAAGAGGAATATGAAGTAGTATGTTTAAGAGGAATATGAAGTAGTATATATGTATAAGAGGAATATGAAGTAGTATGTTTAAGAGGAATATGAAGTGGTATGTTTTAGAGGTATATAAAGTAGGAATATGAAGTAGTATGTTTAAGAGGAATATGAAATAGTATATTTAAGAGGAATATGAAGTAGTATGTTTAAGAGGAATATGAAGTAGTATATTTAAGAGAAATATGAAGTAGTATGTGTGAGAGATGTATGAAGTAGTATATATAAGAGGAATATGAAGTAGTATATTTAAGAGGAATATGAAGTAGTGTGTTTAAGAGGAATATGAAGTAGTATTTTTAAGAGGAATATGAAGTAGTATATTTAAGAGGTATATGAAGTAGTATATTTAAGAGGAATATGAAGTAGTATATTTAAGAGGAATATGAAGTAGTATGTTTAAGAGGAATATGAAGTAGTATATTTAAGAGGAATATGAAGTATGTTAGTATGTTCAAGTGGAATATGAAGTAGTATGTTTAAGATTAATATGAAGTAGTATGTTTAAGAGGAATATGACGTAGTATATTTAAGAGGAATATGAAGTAGTATGTTTAAAAGGAATATGAAGTGGTATGTTTTAGAGGAATATGAAGTAGTATATTTAAGAGGAATATGAAGTAGTATATTTAAGAGGAATATGAAGAAGTATGTTTAAGAGGAATATTAAGTAGTATATTTAAGAGGAATATGAAGTTGTATGTTTAAGAGGAATATGAAGTAGTATGTTTAAAAGGAATATGAAGTAGTATATTTAAGAGGAATATGAAGTAGTATGTTTAAGAGGAATATGAAGTAGTATGTTTAAGAGGAATATGAAGTAGTATGTTTAAGAGGAATATAAAATAGAATAAAATTAAGAGAAATATAAAGTAGTATGTTTCAGAGGAATATGAAGTAGTATGTTTAAGAGGAATATGAAGTAGTAAGTTAAAGAGGAATATGAAGTAGTATATTTAAGAGGAATATGAAGTAGTATGTTAAAGAAGAATATGAAGTTGTATGTTTAAGAGGAATATGAAGTAGTATATTTAAGAGGAATATGAAGTAGTATATTTAAGAGGAATATGATGTTGTATGTTTAAGAGCAATACGAAGTAGTATGTTTAAGAGGAATATGAAGTAGTATATTTAAGAGAAATATGAAGTAGTATATTTGAGAGGAATATGAAGTAGTATGTTGAAGAGGAATATGAAGAAGTATATTTAAGAGGAATATGAAGTAGTATGTTTAAGAGGAATATGAAGTAGTATATTTAACAGGAATATGAAGTAGTATGTTTAAGAAGAATATAAAGAAGTATGTTTAAGAGGAATATGAAGTAGTATGTTTAAGAGGAATATGAAGTAGTATGTTTAAGAGGAATATGAAGTAGTATGTCTAAGAGGAATATGAAGTATTATGTTTAAGAGGAATATGAAGTAGTATATTAAAGAGGAATATGAAGTAGTATATTTCAGAGGAATATGAAGTAGTATGTTAAAGTGGAATATGAAGTAGTATGTTTAAGAGGAATATGAAGTAGTATGTTTAAGAGGAATATGAAGTAGTATATATAAGAGGAATATGAAGTAGTATGTTTAAGAGGAATATGAAGTGGTATGTTTTAGAGGTATATAAAGTAGGAATATGAAGTAGTATGTTTAAGAGGAATATGAAATAGTATATTTAAGAGGAATATGAAGTAGTATGTTTAAGAGGAATATGAAGTAGTATATTTAAGAGAAATATGAAGTAGTATGTGTGAGAGATGTATGAAGTAGTATATATAAGAGGAATATGAAGTAGTATATTTAAGAGGAATATGAAGTAGTGTGTTTAAGAGGAATATGAAGAAGTATTTTGAAGAGGAATATGAAGTAGTATGTTTAAGAGGTATATGAAGTAGTATATTTAAGAGGAATATGAAGTAGTATATTTAAGAGGAATATGAAGTAGTATGTTTAAGAGGAATATGAAGTAGTATGCTTAAGAGCATTAAGAGGAATATGAAGTAGTATGTTTAAGAGGAATATGTAGTAGTATATTTAAGAGGAATATGAAGTAGTATGTTTAAGAGGAATATGAAGTAGTATGTTTAAGAGGAATATGAAGTAGTGCGTTTAAGAGGAATATGAAGTAGTATATTTAAGAAGAATATGAAGTAGTATGTTTAAGAGGAATATGAAGTAGTATGTTTAAGAGGAATATGAAGTAGTATATTTAAGAGGAATTTGAAGTAGTATGTTTAGAGGAATATGAAGTAGTATATTTAAGAGGAATATTAAGTAGTATGTTTAAGAGGAATATGAAGTAGTATGTTTAAGAGGAATAAGAAGTAGTGTATTTAAGAAGAATATGAAGTAGAATATTTAAGAGGAATATGAAGTAGTATGTTTAAGAGGTATATGAAGTAGTATGTTTAAGAGGAATATGAAGTAGTATGTTTAAGAGGAATATAAAGTAGTATGTTTAAGAGGAATATGAAGTACTATATTTAAGAGGAATATGAAGGAGTATGTTTAAGAGGTATATGAAGTAGTATGTTTAAGAGGAATATGAAGTAGTATGTTTAAGAGGAATATGAAGCAGTATATTTAAGAGGAATGTGAAGTAGTATATTTAAGAGGAATATGCAGTAGAATGTTTAAGAGGAATATGAAGTAGTATGTTTAAGAGAAATATGAAGTAGTATGTTTAAGAGAATAATGAAGTAGTATATTTAAGAGGAATATGAAGTAGTATGTTTGAAAGGAATATGAAGTAGTATGTTTAAGAGGAATATGAAGTTGTGTGTTTAACAGGAATATGAAGTAGTATATTTAAGAGGAATATGAAGAAGTATGTTTAAGAGGTATATGAAGTAGTATGTTTAAGAGGAATATGAAGTAGTATGTTTAAGAGGTATATGAAGTAGTATGTTTAAGAGGAATATGAAGTAGTATATTTAAGAGGAATATGAAGTAGTATGTTTAAGAGGATTATTAAGTAGTATATTTAAGAGGAATATGAAGAAGTATGTTTAAGAAGAATATTAAGTAGTATATTTAAGAGGAATATGAAGTAGTATTTTTAAGAGGAATATGAAGTAGTATATTTAAGAGTAATATTAAGTAGTATGTTTAAGAGGAATATGAAGTAGTATGTTTAAGAGAATTATGAAGTAGTATATTTAAGTGGAATATGAAGTAGTATGTTTCAGAGGAATATGAAGTTGTATATTTAAGAGGAATATTCAGTAGTATATTTAAGAGGAATATGAAGTAGTATGTTTAAGAGGAATATGAAGTAGTATGTTTAAGAGAATAATGAAATAGTATATTTATGAGGAATATTAAGTAGTATGTTTAAGAGGAATATGAAGTAGTGTGTTTAAGAGGAATATGAAGTAGTATATTTAAGAGGAATATAAAGTAGTATGTTTAAGAGGTATATGAAGTAGTATGTTTAAGAGGAATATAAAGTAGTACATTTAAGAGGTATATGAAGTAGTATATTTAAGAGGAATATGAAGTAGTATATTTAAGAGGAAAATGAAGTAGTATGTGTAAGAGGAATATGAAGTAGTTTGTTTAAGAGGAATATGAAGTAGTGTGTTTAAGAGGAATATGAAGTAGTATATTTAAGAGGAATATTAAGTAGTATATTTAAGAGGAATATGAAGAAGTGTGTTTAAGAGGAATGTGAAGTAGTATGTTTAAGAAGAATATTAAGTATAGAAGAAGTATATTTAAGAGGAATATTGAGTAGTATATTTAAGAGGAATATGAAGTAGTATATTTAAGAGGAATATGAAGTAGTATGTTTAAGAGGAATATGAAGTAGTATGTTTAAGAGGAATATGAAGTAGTATGTTTAAGAGGAATATGAAGTAGTATGTTTAAGAGGAATATGAAGTAGTTTGTTTAAGAGGAATATGAAGTAGTATGTTTAAGAGGAATATGAAGTAGTATGTTTAAGAGAATAATGAAGTAGTATATATAAGAGCAATATGAAGTAGTATGTTTAAAAGGAATATGAAGTAGTATGTTTAAGAGGAATATGAAGTAGTGTGTTTAAGAGGAATATGAAGTAGTATATTTAAGAGCAATATGAAGTAGTATGTTTAAGAGGAATATGAAGTAGTATGTTTAAGAGGAATATGAAGTAGTATGTTTAATAGGTATATGAAGTAGTATGTTTAAGATGAATATGAAGTATTATATTTAAGAGGAATATGAAGTAGTATATTTAAGAGGAATATGAAGTAGTATGTTTAAGAGGAATATGAAGTAGTATGTTTAAGAAGAATATTAAGTAGTATATTTAAGAGGAATATAAAGTAGTATATTTAAGAGGAATATGTAGTAGTATATTTAAGAGGAATATGAAGTAGTATATTTAAGAGGAATATGAAGTAGTATATTTAAGAGGAATATGAAGTAGTATGTTGAAGAGAATAATGAAGTAGTATATTTAAGAGGAATGTGAAGTAGTATGTTTAAGAGGAATATGAAGTAGTGTGTTTAAGAGGAATATGAAGTAGTATATTTAAGAGGAATATGAAGTAGTATATGTAAGAGGAATATGAAGTAATATATTTTAAAGGAATATGAAGTAGTATGTTTAAGAGGAATATGAAGTAGTATGTTTAAGAGAATAATGAAGTAGTATATTTAAGAGGAATATGAAGTAGTTTGTTTAAGAGGAATATGAAATATTATGTTTAAGAGGAATATGAAGTAGTATGTTTAAGAGGAATATGAAGTAGTATATTTAAGAAGAATATGAAGTAGTATGTTTAAGAGGAATATGAAGTAGTATGTTTAAGAGGAATATGAAGTAGTATATTTAAGAGGAATTTGAAGTAGTATGTTTAGAGGAATATGAAGTAGTGTATTTAAGAGGGATATTAAGTAGTATGTTTAAGAGGAATATGAAGTAGTATGTTTAAGAGGAATATGAAGTAGTGTATTTAAGAAGAATATGAAGTAGAATATTTAAGAGGAATATGAAGTAGTATGTTTAAGAGGTATATGAAGTAGTATGTTTAAGAGGAATATGAAGTAGTATGTTTAAGAGGAATATAAAGTAGTATGTTTAAGAGGAATATGAAGTACTATATTTAAGAGGAATATGAAGGAGTATGTTTAAGAGGTATATGAAGTAGTATGTTTAAGAGGAATATGAAGTAGTATGTTTAAGAGGAATATGAAGCAGTATATTTAAGAGGAATGTGAAGTAGTATATTTAAGAGGAATATGCAGTAGAATGTTTAAGAGGAATATGAAGTAGTATGTTTAAGAGAAATATGAAGTAGTATGTTTAAGAGAATAATGAAGTAGTATATTTAAGAGGAATATGAAGTAGTATGTTTGAAAGGAATATGAAGTAGTATGTTTAAGAGGAATATGAAGTTGTGTGTTTAAGAGGAATATGAAGTAGTATATTTAAGAGGAATATGAAGAAGTATGTTTAAGAGGTATATGAAGTAGTATGTTTAAGAGGAATATGAAGTAGTATGTTTAAGAGGTATATGAAGTAGTATGTTTAAGAGGAATATGAAGTAGTATATTTAAGAGGAATATGAAGTAGTATGTTTAATAGGATTATTAAGTAGTATATTTAAGAGGAATATGAAGAAGTATGTTTAAGAAGAATATTAAGTAGTATATTTAAGAGGAATATGAAGTAGTATTTTTAAGAGGAATATGAAGTAGTATATTTAAGAGTAATATTAAGTAGTATGTTTAAGAGGAATATGAAGTAGTATGTTTAAGAGAATTATGAAGTAGTATATTTAAGTGGAATATGAAGTAGTATGTTTCAGAGGAATATGAAGTTGTATATTTAAGAGGAATATTCAGTAGTATGTTTAAGAGGAATATGAAGTAGTATGTTTAAGAGGAATATGAAGTAGTATGTTTAAGAGAATAATGAAATAGTATATTTAAGAGGAATATTAAGTAGTATGTTTAAGAGGAATATGAAGTAGTGTGTTTAAGAGGAATATGAAGTAGTATATTTAAGAGGAATATAAAGTAGTATGTTTAAGAGGTATATGAAGTAGTATGTTTAAGAGGAATATAAAGTAGTACATTTAAGAGGTATATGAAGTAGTATATTTAAGAGGAATATGAAGTAGTATATTTAAGAGGAAAATGAAGTAGTATGTGTAAGAGGAATATGAAGTAGTTTGTTTAAGAGGAATATGAAGTAGTGTGTTTAAGAGGAATATGAAGTAGTATATTTAAGAGGAATATTAAGTAGTATATTTAAGAGGAATATGAAGAAGTGTGTTTAAGAGGAATGTGAAGTAGTATGTTTAAGAAGAATATTAAGTATAGAAGAAGTATATTTAAGAGGAATATTGAGTAGTATATTTAAGAGGAATATGAAGTAGTATATTTAAGAGGAATATGAAGTAGTATGTTTAAGAGGAATATGAAGTAGTATGTTTAAGAGGAATATGAAGTAGTATGTTTAAGAGGAATATGAAGTAGTATGTTTAAGAGGAATATGAAGTAGTTTGTTTAAGAGGAATATGAAGTAGTATGTTTAAGAGGAATAAGAAGTAGTATGTTTAAGAGAATAATGAAGTAGTATATATAAGAGCAATATGAAGTAGTATGTTTAAAAGGAATATGAAGTAGTATGTTTAAGAGGAATATGAAGTAGTGTGTTTAAGAGGAATATGAAGTAGTATATTTAAGAGCAATATGAAGTAGTATGTTTAAGAGGAATATGAAGTAGTATGTTTAAGAGGAATATGAAGTAGTATGTTTAATAGGTATATGAAGTAGTATGTTTAAGATGAATATGAAGTATTATATTTAAGAGGAATATGAAGTAGTATATTTAAGAGGAATATGAAGTAGTATGTTTAAGAGGAATATGAAGTAGTATGTTTAAGAAGAATATTAAGTAGTATATTTAAGAGGAATATAAAGTAGTATATTTAAGAGGAATATGAAGTAGTATATTTAAGAGGAATATGAAGTAGTATATTTAAGAGGAATATGAAGTAGTATATTTAAGAGGAATATGAAGTAGTATGTTGAAGAGAATAATGAAGTAGTATATTTAAGAGGAATGTGAAGTAGTATGTTTAAGAGGAATATGAAGTAGTGTGTTTAAGAGGAATATGAAGTAGTATATTTAAGAGGAATATGAAGTAGTATATGTACGAGGAATATGAAGTAATATATTTTAAAGGAATATGAAGTAGTATGTTTAAGAGGAATATGAAGTAGTATGTTTAAGAGAATAATGAAGTAGTATATTTAAGAGGAATATGAAGTAGTTTGTTTAAGAGGAATATGAAATATTATGTTTAAGAGGAATATGAAGTAGTATGTTTAAGAGGAATATGAAGTAGTATGTTTAAGAGGAATATGAAGTAGTATGTTTAAGAGGAATATGAAGTAGTATATTTAAGATAAATATGAAGTAGAATGTTAAAGAGGAATATGAAGTAGTATGTTTTAGAGGAATATGAAGTAGTATGTTTAAGAGGAATATGAAGTAGTATGTTTAAGGGGAATATGAAGTAGTATATTTAAGAGGAATATAAAGAAGTATGTTTAAGAGGAATATGAAGAAGTATGTTTAAGAGGATAATATGAAGTAGTGTGTTTAAGAGGAATATGAGTAGTATATTTAAGAGGAATATTAAGTAGTATATTTAAGAGGAATATGAAGTAGAGTGTTTAAGAGGAATATGAAGTAGTATGTTTAAGAAGAGTATTACGTTGTATATTTAAGAGGAACATGAAGTAGTATATGTAAGAGGAATATGAAGTTGTATATTTAAAAGGAATATGAAGTAGTATGTTTAAGAAGAAAATGAAGTAGTATGTTTAAGAGAATAATGAAGTAGTATATTTAAGAGGAATATGAAGTAGTATGTTTAAGAGGAATATGAAATAGTATGTTTAAGAGGAATATGAAGTAGTATGTTTAAGAGGAATATGAAGTAGTATGTTTAAGAGGAATATGAAGTAGTATGTTTAAGAGGAATATGAAGTAGTATGTTTAAGAGGAATATGAAGTAGTATATTTAAGAGGAATATGAAGTAGTATGTTTAAGAGGAATATTAAATAGTATATTTAAGAGGAATATGAAGTAGTATGTTTAAGAGGAATATGAAGTAGTATATTTAAGAGGAATATGAAGTAATATGTTTAAGAGGCACATGAAGTAGTATGTTTAAGAGAATAATGAAGTAATATATTTAAGAGGAATATGAAGTAGTATGTTTAAGAGGAATATGAAGTTGTATGTTTAAGAGGAATATGAAGTAGTATGTTTAAGAGGAATATGAAGTAGTATGTTTAAGAGGAATATGAAGTAGTATGTTTAAGAGAATAATGAAGTAGTATATTTAAGAGGAATATGAAGTAGTATGTTTAAGAGCAATATGAAGTAGTGTGTTTAAGAGGTATATGAAGTAGTATATTTAAGAGGAATATGAAGTAGTATGTTTAAGAGGTATATGAAGTAGTACGTTTAAGAGGAATATGTAGTAGTATATTTAAGAGGAATATGAAGTAGTGTGTTTAAGAGGAGTATGAAGTAGTATATTTAAGAGGAATATTAAGTAGTATATTTAAGAGGAATATGAAGTAGTCTGTTTAAGAGGAATATGAAGTAGTATGTTTAAGAAGAATATGAAGTAGTATGTTTAAGAGGAATATGAAGTAGTATGTTAAAGAGAAATATGAAGTAGTATGTTTAAGAGGCATATGAAGTAGTATATTTAAGAGGAATATGAAGTAGTATGTTTAAGAGGTATTTGAAGTAGTATATTTAAGAGGAATATGAAGTAGTATATTTAATAGGAATATGAAGTAGTATATTTAAGAGGAATATGAAGTAGTATGTTTAAGAGGAATATTAAGTAGTATATTTAAGAGGAATATGAAGTAGTATATTTAAGAGGAATATGAAGTAGTATGTTTAAGAGGAATATGAAGTAGTATGTTTAAGAGAATAATGAAGTAGTATATTTAAGAGGAATATGAAGTATTATGTTTAAGAGGAATATGACGTAGTATGTTTAAGAGGAATATGAAGTAGTATGTTTAAGAGGAATATATAGTAGTGTGTTTAAGAGGAATATGAAGTAGTATATTTAAAAAGAATATTAAGTAGTATATTTAAGAGGAGTATGAAGTAGTATATTTAAGAGGAATATAAAGTAGTATGTTTAAGTGGAATATGAAGTAGTAAGTTTAAGAGAATAATGAAGTAGTATATTTAAGAGGAATATGAAGTAGTATATTTAAGAGGAATATGAAGTATGTTTAAGAGGAATATGAAGTAGGATATTTAAGAGGAATATGAAGTAGTATATTTAAGAGGAATATGAAGTTATATATTTAAGAGGAATATGAAGTAGTATATTTAAGAGGAATATGAAGTAGTATGTTTAAGAGGAATATTAAGTAGTATATTTAAGAGGAATATGAAGTAGTATGTTTAAGAGGAATATGAAGTAGTATGTTTAAGAGGAATATGAAGCAGTATGTTTAAGAGGAATATGAAGTAGTATGTTTAAGAGGAATATTAAGTAGTATATTTAAGAGGAATATGAAGTAGTATGTTTAAGAAGAATATTAAGTAGTATATTTAAGAGGAATATGAAGTAGTATATTTAAAAGGAATATGAAGTAGTATATTTAAGAGGAATATGAAGTAGTATGTTTAAGAGGAATATGAAGTAGTATGTTTAAGAGAATAATGAATTAGTATATTTTAGAGGAATATGAAGTATTATGGTTAAGAGGAATATGAAGTTGTATGTTTAAGAGGAATATGAAGTAGTATGTTTAAGAGGAATATGAAGTAGTGTGTTTAAGAGGAATATGAAGTAGTATATTTAAGAGGAATATGAAGTAGTATGTTTAAGAGGTATATGAAGTAGTAGGTTTAAGAGGAATATGAAGTAGTATATTTAAGAGAAATATGAAGTAGTATGTTTAAGAGGAATATGAAGTAGTATGTTTAAGAGGAATATGAAGTAGTGCGTTTAAGGAGAATATGAAGTAGCATATTTAAGAGGAATATTAAGTAGTATATTTAGGAGGAATATGAAATAGTGTGTTTAAGAGGAATATGAAGTAGTATGTTTAAGAAGAATATTAAGTTGTATATTTAAGAGGAATATGAACTAGTATATATAAGAGGAATATGAAGTAGTATATTTAAGAGGAATATGAAGTATTATGTTTAAGAGGAATATGAAGTAGTATGTTTAAGAGAATAATGAAGTAGTATATTTAACAGGAATATGAAGTAGTATGTTTAAGAGGAATATGAAGAAGTATATTTAAGAGGAAAATGAAGTAGTATGTTTAAGAGGAATATGAAGTAGTGTGTTTAAGAGGAATATGAAATAGTATATTTAAGAAGAATATTAAGTAGTATATTTAAGAGGAATATGAAGTAGTATATTTAAGAGGAATATGAAGTAGTATGTTTAAGAGGAATATGAAGTAGTATGTTTAAGAGGAATATGAAGTAGTATGTTTAAGAGGAATATGAAGTAGAATGTTTAAGAGGAATATGAAGTTATATGTTTAAGAGGAATATGAAGTAGTATATTTAAGAGGAATATGAAGTAGAATGTTAAAGAGGGATATGAAGTAGTATGTTTAAGAGGAATATGAAGTAGTATGTTTAAGATAAATATGAAGTTGTATATTTAAGAGGAATATGAAGTGTTTAAGAGGTAGATGAAGTAGTATGTTTAAGAGGAATATGCAGTAGTATATTTAAGAGGAATATGAAGTAGTATTTTTAAGAGGAATGTGAAGTAGTATGTTTAAGAGAAATATTAAGTAGTATATTTAAGAGGATTATGAAGTAGTATATTTAAGAGGAATATGAAGTATTATGTTTAAGAGGAATATGAAGTAGTATATTTAAGAGAATAATGAAGTAGTATATTTAAGAGGAATATGAAGTAGTATGTTTAAGAGGAATATAAAGATGTATGTTTAAGAGGAATATGAAGTAGTATGTTTAAGAGGAATATGAAGTAGTATGTTTAAGAGGAATATGAAGTAGTATGTCTAAGAGGAATATGAAGTATTATGTTTAAGAGGAATATGAAGTAGTATATTAAAGAGGAATATGAAGTAGTATATTTCAGAGGAATATGAAGTAGTATGTTAAAGTGGAATATGAAGTAGTATGTTTAAGAGGAATATGAAGTAGTATGTTTAAGAGGAATATGAAGTAGTATATATAAGAGGAATATGAAGTAGTATGTTTAAGAGGAATATGAAGTTTTATGTTTTAGAGGTATATAAAGTAGGAATATGAAGTAGTATGTTTAAGAGGAATATGAAATAGTATATTTAAGAGGAATATGAAGTAGTATGTTTAAGAGGAATATGAAGTACTATATTTAAGAGAAATATGAAGTAGTATGTGTGAGAGATGTATGAAGTAGTATATATAAGAGGAATATGAAGTAGTGTATTTAAGAGGAATATGAAGTAGTGTGTTTAAGAGGAATATGAAGTAGTATTTTTAAGAGAAATATGAAGTAGTATGTTTAAGAGGAATATGAAGTAGTATGCTTAAGAGCATTAAGAGGAATATGAAGTAGTATGTTTAAGAGGAATATGTAGTAGTATATTTAAGAGGAATATGAAGTAGTATGTTTAAGAGGAATATAAAGTAGTATGTTTAAGAGGAATATGAAGTAGTGCGTTTAAGAGGAATATGAAGTAGTATATTTAAGAAGAATATGAAGTAGTATGTTTAAGAGGAATATGAAGTAGTATGTTTAAGAGGAATATGAAGTAGTATATTTAAGAGGAATTTGAAGTAGTATGTTTAGAGGAATATGAAGTAGTATATTTAAGAGGAATATTAAGTAGTATGTTTAAGAGGAATATGAAGTAGTATGTTAAAGAGGAATATGAAGTAGTGTATTTAAGAAGAATATGAAGTAGAATATTTAAGAGGAATATGAAGTAGTATGTTTAAGAGGTATATGAAGTAGTATGTTTAAGAGGAATATGAAGTAGTATGTTTAAGAGGAATATAAAGTTTAAGAGGAATATGAAGTAGTATATTTAAGAGGAATATGAAGGAGTATGTTTAAGAGGTATATGAAGTAGTATGTTTAAGAGGAATATGAAGTAGTATGTTTAAGAGGAATATGAAGCAGTATATTTAAGAGGAATGTGAAGTAGTATATTTAAGAGGAATATGCAGTAGAATGTTTAAGAGGAATATGAAGTAGTATGTTTAAGAGGAATATGAAGTAGTATGTTTAAGAGAATAATGAAGTAGTATATTTAAGAGGAATATGAAGTAGTATGTTTGAAAGGAATATGAAGTAGTATGTTTAAGAGGAATATGAAGTTGTGTGTTTAAGAGGAATATGAAGTAGTATATTTAAGAGGAATATGAAGAAGTATGTTTAAGAGGTATATGAAGTAGTATGTTTAAGAGGAATATGAAGTAGTATGTTTAAGAGGTATATGAAGTAGTATGTTTAAGAGGAATATGAAGTAGTATATTTAAGAGGAATATGAAGTAGTATGTTTAAGAGGATTATTAAGTAGTATATTTAAGAGGAAAATGAAGAAGTATGTTTAAGAAGAATATTAAGTAGTATATTTAAGAGGAATATGAAGTAGTATTTTTAAGAGGAATATGAAGTAGTATATTTAAGAGTAATATTAAGTAGTATGTTTAAGAGGAATATGAAGTAGTATGTTTAAGAGAATTATGAAGTAGTATATTTAAGTGGAATATGAAGTAGTATGTTTAAGAGGAATATGAAGTTGTATATTTAAGAGGAATATTCAGTAGTATGTTTAAGAGGAATATGAAGTAGTATGTTTAAGAGGAATATGAAGTAGTATGTTTAAGAGAATAATGAAATAGTATATTTAAGAGGAATATTAAGTTGTATGTTTAAGAGGAATATGAAGTAGTGTGTTTAAGAGGAATATGAAGTAGTTTATTTAAGAGGAATATAAAGTAGTATGTTTAAGAGGTATATGAAGTAGTATGTTTAAGAGGAATATAAAGTAGTA
The DNA here is from genome assembly GCA_958298945.1 of Atherix ibis. NCBI lineage: Eukaryota > Metazoa > Arthropoda > Insecta > Diptera > Athericidae > Atherix > Atherix ibis. The sequence continues at coordinate 1,370,615 of CATQJD010000064.1, read as the reverse complement.
TATTTAAGAGGTATATGAAGTAGTATATTTAAGAGGAATATGAAGTAGTATATTTAAGAGGAAAATGAAGTAGTATGTGTAAGAGGAATATGAAGTAGTATGTTTTAGAGGAATATGAAGTAGTATGTTTAAGAGGAATATGAAGTAGTATGTTTAAGGGGAATATGAAGTAGTATATTTAAGAGGAATATAAAGAAGTATGTTTAAGAGGAATATGAAGTAGTATGTTTAAGAGGAATATGAAGTAGTGTGTTTAAGAGGAATATGAAGTAGTATATTTAAGAGGAATATTAAGTAGTATATTTAAGAGGAATATGAAGTAGAGTGTTTAAGAGGAATATGAAGTAGTATGTTTAAGAAGAATATTACGTTGTATATTTAAGAGGAACATGAAGTAGTATATGTAAGAGGAATATGAAGTTGTATATTTAAAAGGAATATAAAGTAGTATATTTAAGAAGAAAATGAAGTAGTATGTTTAAGAGAATAATGAAGTAGTATATTTAAGAGGAATATGAAGTAGTATGTTTAAGAGGAATATGAAATAGTATGTTTAAGAGGAATATGAAGTAGTATGTTTAAGAGGAATATGAAGTAGTATGTTTAAGAGGAATATGAAGTAGTATGTTTAAGAGGAATATGAAGTAGTATGTTTAAGAGGAATATGAAGTAGTATATTTAAGAGGAATATGAAGTAGTATGTTTAAGAGGAATATTAAATAGTATATTTAAGAGGAATATGAAGTAGTATGTTTAAGAGGAATATGAAGTAGTATATTTAAGAGGAATATGAAGTAATATGTTTAAGAGGCACATGAAGTAGTATGTTTAAGAGAATAATGAAGTAATATATTTAAGATGAATATGAAGTAGTATGTTTAAGAGGAATATGAAGTTGTATGTTTAAGAGGAATATGAAGTAGTATGTTTAAGAGGAATATGAAGTAGTATGTTTAAGAGGAATATGAAGTAGTATGTTTAAGAGAATAATGAAGTAGTATATTTAAGAGGAATATGAAGTAGTATGTTTAAGAGGAATATGAAGTAGTGTGTTTAAGAGGTATATGAAGTAGTATATTTAAGAGGAATATGAAGTAGTATGTTTAAGAGGTATATGAAGTAGTACGTTTAAGAGGAATATGTAGTAGTATATTTAAGAGGAATATGAAGTAGTGTGTTTAAGAGGAGTATGAAGTAGTATATTTAAGAGGAATATTAAGTAGTATATTTAAGAGGAATATGAAGTAGTCTGTTTAAGAGGAATATGAAGTAGTATGTTTAAGAAGAATATTACGTTGTATATTTAAGAGGAATATGAAGTAGTATATTTAAGCTGAATATGAAGTAGTATATTTAAGAGGAATATGAAGTAGTATGTTTAAGAGGAATATGAAGTAGTATATTTAAGAGAATAATGAAGTAGTATATTTAAGAGGAATACGAAGTAGTATGTTTAAGAGGAATATGAAGTAGTATGTTAAAGAGGAATATGAAGTAGTATGTTTAAGAGGAATATGAAGTAGTATGTTAAAGAGAAATATGAAGTAGTATGTTTAAGAGGAATATGAAGTAGTATATTTAAGAGGAATATGAAGTAGTATGTTTAAGAGGTATTTGAAGTAGTATATTTAAGAGGAATATGAAGTAGTATATTTAATAGGAATATGAAGTAGTATATTTAAGAGGAATATGAAGTAGTATGTTTAAGAGGAATATTAAGTAGTATATTTAAGAGGAATATGAAGTAGTATATTTAAGAGGAATATGAAGTAGTATGTTTAAGAGGAATATGAAGTAGTATGTTTAAGAGAATAATGAAGTAGTATATTTAAGAGGAATATGAAGTATTATGTTTAAGAGGAATATGACGTAGTATGTTTAAGAGGAATATGAAGTAGTATGTTTAAGAGGAATATATAGTAGTGTGTTTAAGAGGAATATGAAGTAGTATATTTAAAAAGAATATTAAGTAGTATATTTAAGAGGAGTATGAAGTAGTATATTTAAGAGGAATATAAAGTAGTATGTTTAAGAGGAATATGAAGTAGTAAGTTTAAGAGAATAATGAAGTAGTATATTTAAGAGGAATATGAAGTAGTATATTTAAGAGGAATATGAAGTATGTTTAAGAGGAATATGAAGTAGGATATTTAAGAGGAATATGAAGTAGTATATTTAAGAGGAATATGAAGTTATATATTTAAGAGGAATATGAAGTAGTATATTTAAGAGGAATATAAAGTAGTAGGTTTAAGAGGAATATTAAGTAGTATATTTAAGAGGAATATGAAGTAGTATGTTTAAGAGGAATATGTAGTAGTATGTTTAAGAGGAATATGAAGCAGTATATTTAAGAGGAATATGAAGTAGTATATTTAAAAGGAATATGAAGTAGTATATTTAAGAGGAATATGAAGTAGTATGTTTAAGAGGAATATGAAGTAGTATGTTTAAGAGAATAATGAATTAGTATATTTTAGAGGAATATGAAGTAGTATGTTTAAGAGGAATATGAAGTTGTATGTTTAAGAGGAATATGAAGTAGTATGTTTAAGAGGAATATGAAGTAGTGTGTTTAAGAGGATTATGAAGTAGTATATTGAAGAGGAATATGAAGTAGTATGTTTAAGAGGAATATGAAGTAGTGTGTTTAAGAGAGATTATGAAGTAGTATATTGAAGAGGACAAGTAGTATGTTTAAGAGGTATATGAAGTAGTAGGCTTAAGAGGAATATGAAGTAGTATATTTAAGAGAAATATGAAGTAGTATGTTTAAGAGGAATATGAAGTAGTATGTTTAAGAGGAATATGAAGTAGTGCGTTTAAGGAGAATATGAAGTAGCATATTTAAGAGGAATATTAAGTAGTATATTTAGGAGGAATATGAAATAGTGTGTTTAAGAGGAATATGAAGTAGTATGTTTAAGAAGAATATTAAGTTGTATATTTAAGAGGAATATGAACTAGTATATATAAGAGGAATATGAAGTAGTATATTTAAGAGGAATATGAAGTAGTATGTTTAAGAGGAATATGAAGTAGTATGTTTAAGAGAATAATGAAGTAGTATATTTAACAGGAATATGAAGTAGTATGTTTAAGAGGAATATGAAGAAGTATATTTAAGAGGAAAATGAAGTAGTATGTTTAAGAGGAATATGAAGTAGTGTGTTTAAGAGGAATATGAAATAGTATATTTAAGAAGAATATTAAGTAGTATATTTAAGAGGAATATGAAGTAGTATATTTAAGAGGAATATGAAGTAGTATGTTTAAGAGGAATATGAAGTAGTATGTTTAAGAGGAATATGAAGTAGTATGTTTAAGAGGAATATGAAGTAGTATGTTTAAGAGGAATATGAAGTTATATGTTTAAGAGGAATATGAAGTAGTATATTTAAGAGGAATATGAAGTAGAATGTTAAAGAGGAATATGAAGTAGTATGTTTAAGAGGAATATGAAGTAGTATGTTTAAGATAAATATGAAGTTGTATATTTAAGAGGGATATGAAGTGTTTAAGAGGTAGATGAAGTAGTATGTTTAAGAGGAATATGCAGTAGTATATTTAAGAGGAATATGAAGTAGTATTTTTAAGAGGAATGTGAAGTAGTATGTTTAAGAGAAATATTAAGTAGTATATTTAAGAGGATTATGAAGTAGTATATTTAAGAGGAATATGAAGTATTATGTTTAAGAGGAATATGAAGTAGTATGTTTAAGAGAATAATGAAGTAGTATATTTAAGAGGAATATGAAGTAGTATGTTTAAGAGGAATATGAAGAAGTATGTTTAAGAGGAAAATGATGTAGTATGTTTAAGAGGAATATAAAGTAGTGTGTTTAAGAGGAATATGAAGTAGTATATTTAAGAAGAATATTAAGTAGTATTTTTAAGAGGAATATGAAGTAGTATATTAAAGAGGAATATGAAGTAGTATGTTTAAGAGGAATATGAAGTAGTATGTTTAAGAGGAATATGAAGTAGTATTTTTAAGAGGAATATGAAGTAGTATGTTAAAGAGGAATATGAAGTAGTATGTTAAAGAGGAATATGAAGTAGTATGTTTGAGAGAAATATGAAGTAATATGTTTAAGAGGAATATGAAGTAGTATATTTAAGAGGAATATGAAGTAGAAGGTTAAAGAGGAACACGAAGTATTATGTTTAAGAGGAATATGAAGAAGTATGTTTAAGAGGAATATGAAGTAGTATATTTAAGAGGAATATGAAGTAGTATGTTTAAGAGGTATATGAAGTAGTATATTTAAGAGTAATATGAAGTAGTATATTTAAAAGGAATATGAAGTAGTATATTTAAGAGGAATATGAAGTAGTATGTTTAAGAGGAATATTAAGTAGTATATTTAAGAGGAATATGAAGTAGTATATTTAAGAGGAATATGAAGTAGTATGTTTAAGAGGAATATGAAGTAGTATGTTTAAGAGAATAATGAAGTAGTATATTTAAGAGGAATATGAAGTAGTATGTTTAAGAGAATAATGAAGTAGTATATTTAAGAGGAATATGAAGTAGTATGTTTAAGAGGAATATGACGTAGTATGTTTAAGAGGAATATGAAGTAGTATGTTTAAGAGGAATATGAAGTAGTGTGTTTAAGAGGAATATGAAGTAGTATATTTAAGATGAATATTAAGTAGTATATTTAAGAGGAGTATGAAGTAGTATATTTAAGAGGAATATGAAGTATGTTTAAGAGGAATATGAAGTAGGATATTTAAGAGGAATATGAAGTAGTATATTTAAGAGGAATATGAAGTAATATATTTAAGAGAAATATGAAGTGGTATATTTAAGAGGAATATGAAGTAGTATGTTTAAGAGGAATATGAAGTAATATATTTAAGAGAAATATGAAGTGGTATATTTAAGAGGAATATGAAGTAGTATGTTTAAGAGGAATATTAAGTAGTATATTTAAGAGGAATATGAAGTAGTATGTTTAAGAGGAATATGAAGTAGTATGTTTAAGAGGAATATGAAGCAGTATATTTAAGAGGAATATGAAGTAGTATGTTTAAGAGGAATATTAAGTAGTATATTTAGGAGGAATATGAAGTAGTATGTTTAAGAAGAATATTAAGTAGTATATTTAAGAGGAATATGAAGTAGAATATTTAAAAGGAATATGAAGTAGTATATTTAAGAGGAATATGAAGTAGTATGTTTAAGAGGAATAGGAAGTAGTATGTTGAAGAGAATAATGAATTAGTATATTTAAGAGGAATATGAAGTAGTATGTTTAAGAGGAATATGAAGTTGTATGTTTAAGAGGAATATGAAGTAGTATGTTTAAGAGGAATATGAAGTAGTATGTTTAAGAGGAATATGAAGTAGTATTCTTAAGAGAATAATGAAGAAGTATATTTAAGAGGAATATGAAGTAGTATGTTTAAGAGGAATATGAAGTAGTGTGTTTTAGAGGAATATGAAGTAGTATATTTAAGAGGAATATGAAGTAGTATGTTTAAGAGGTATATGAAGTAGTAGGTTTAAGAGGAATATGAAGTAGTATATTTGAGAGGTATATGAAGTATTATATTTAAGAGGAATATGAAGTAGTATATTTAAGAGGAATATGAAGTAGTATGTTTAAGAGGAATATGAAGTAGTATGTTTAAGAGGAATATGAAGTAGTGTGTAAGGGAATATGAAGTAGCATATTTAAGAGGAATATTAAGTAGAATATTTAAGAGGAATATGAAGTAGTGTGTTTAAGAGGAATATGAAGTAGTATGTTTAAGAAGAATATTAAGTTGTATATTTAAGAGGAATATGAAGTAGTATATATAAGAGGAATATTAAGTAGTATATTTAAGAGGAATATGAAGTAGTAAGTTTAAGAGGAATATGAAGTAGTATGTTTAAGAGAATAATGAAGTAGTATATTTAAGAGGAATATGAAGTAGTATGTTTAAGAGGAATATGAAGAAGTATGTTTAAGAGGAAAATGAATTAGTATGTTTAAAAAGAATATGAAGTAGTGTGTTTAAGAGGAATATGAAGTAGTATATTTAAGAAGAATATTAAGTAGTATATTTAAGAGGAATATGAAGTAGTATATTTAAGAGGAATATGAAGTTGTATGTTTAAGAGGAATATGAAGTAGTGTGTTTAAGAGGAATATGAAGTAGTATGTTTAAGAGGAATATGAAGTAGTATGTTTAAGAGGAATATGAAGTAGTATGTTTAAGATAAATATGAAGTTGTATATTTAAGAGGAATATGAAGAAGTATGTTTAAGAGATAGATGAAGTAGTATGTTTAAGAAGATAATGCAGTAGTATATTTAAGAGGAATATGAAGTAGTATTTTTAAGAGGAATGTGAATTAGTATGTTTAAGAAAAATATTAAGTGGTATATTTAAGAGGATTATGAAGAAGTATATTTAAGAGGAATATGAAGTATTATGTTTAAGAGGAATATGAAGTAGTATGTTTAAGAGAATAATGAAGTAGTATATTTAAGAGGAATATGAAGTAGTATGTTTAAGAAGAATATGAAGAAGTATGTTTAAGAGGAAAATGAAGTAGTATGTTTAAGAGGAATATGAAGTAGTGTGTTTAAGAGGAATATGAAGTAGTAGAATTAAGAAGAATATTAAGTAGTATTTTTAAGAGGAATATGAAGTAGTATATTAAGGAGGAATATGAAGTAGTATGTTTAAGAGGAATATGAAGTAGTATGTTTAAGAGAATAATGAAGTAGTTTATTTAAGAGGAATATGAAGTAGTATATTTAAGGGGAATATGAAGTAGTGTATTTAAGAGGAATATGAAGTAGTATGTTTAAGAGGAATATGAAGTAGTATATTTAAGAGGAATATGAAGTAGTATATTCAAGAGGAATATGAAGTAGTATATTTGAGAGGAATATGAAGTAGTATATTTAAGAGGAATATGAAGTAGTTTGTTTAAGAGGAATATTAAGTAGTATATTTAAGAGGAATATTAAGTAGTATGTTTAAGAGGAATATGAAGTAGTATGTTTAAGAGGAATATGAAGGAGTATATTTAAGAAGAATATGAAGTAGTATGTTTAAGAGGAATATTAAGTAGTATATTTAAGAGGGATATGAAGTAGTATGTTTAAGAGAATAATGAAGTAGTATATTTAAGAGGAATATGAAGTAGTATGCTTAAGAGGAATATGAAGTAGTATGTTTAAGAGGAATATGAAGTAGTATGTTTAAGAGGTATATGAAGTAGTATGTTTAAGAGGAATATGAAGTAGTATATTTAAGAGGAATATGAAGTAGTATGTTTGAGAGGAATATGAAGTAGTATGTTTAAGAGGAATATGAAGTGGTATGTTTAAGAAGAATTTGAAGTAGTATATTTAAAAGGAATATGAAGTAGTATATTTAAGAGGAATATGAAGTAGTATATTTAAGAGGAATATGAAGTAGTATGTTTAAGAGGAATATGAAGTAGTACATTTAAGAGGAATATGAAGTAGGATATTTAAGAGGAATATGAAGTAGTATGTTTAAGAGAATAATAAAGTAGTATATTTAAAAGGAATATGAAGTAGTATATTTAAGGGGAATATGAAGTAGTATGTTTAAGAGGAATATGAAGTAGTTTGTTTAAGAGGAATATGAAGTAGTATGTTTAAGAGGAATACGAAGTAGTATGTTTAAGAGGAATATGAAGTAGTATGTTTGAGAGGAATATGAAGTAGTATGTTTAAGAAAAATATTAAGTAGTATATTTAAGAGGAATATGAAGTAGTATATTTAAGAGGAATATGAAGTAGTATATTTAAGAGGAATATGAAGTAGTATATTTAAGAGGAATATGAAGTAGTATGTTTAAGAAGAATATTAAGTAGTATATTTAAGAGGAATATGAAGTAGTATATTTAAGAGGAATATGAAGTAGTATGTTTAAGAGGAATATGAAGTAGTGTGTTTAAGAAGTATATGAAGTAGTATATTTAAGAGGAATATGAAGTACTATGTTTAAGAGGAATATAAAGTAGTATGTTTAAGAGGAATATGAAGTAGTATATTTAAGAGGAATATGAAGTAGTATATTTAAGAGGAATATAAAGTAGTATGTTTAAGAGGAATATGAAGTAGTATGTTTAAGAGGAATATGAAGTAGTATGTTTAAGAAGAATATGAAGTAGTATGTTTAAGATAAATATGAAGTTGTATATTTAAGAGGAATATGAAGTAGTATGTTTAAGAGATAGATGAAGTAGTATGTTTAAGAGGATAATGCAGTAGTATATTTAAGAGGAATATGAAGTAGTATTTTTAAGAGGAATGTGAAGTAGTATGTTTAAGAGGAATATGAAGTAGTTTGTTTAAGAGGAATATGAAGTAGTATGTTTAAGAGGAATACGAAGTAATATGTTTAAGAGGAATATGAAGTAGTATGTTTGAGAGGAATATGAAGTAGTATGTTTAAGAAAAATATTAAGTAGTATATTTAAGAGGAATATGAAGTAGTATATTTAAGAGGAATATGAAGTAGTATATTTAAGAGGAATATGAAGTAGTATATTTAAGAGGAATATGAAGTAGTATGTTTAAGAAGAATATTAAGTAGTATATTTAAGACGAATATGAAGTAGTATATTTAAGAGGAATATGAAGTAGTATGTTTAAGAGGAATATGAAGTAGTGTGTTTAAGAAGTATATGAAGTAGTATATTTAAGAGGAATATGAAGTAGTATGTTTAAGAGGAATATAAAGTAGTATGTTTAAGAGGAATATGAAGTAGTATATTTAAGAGGAATATGAAGTAGTATATTTAAGAGGAATATGAAGTAGTATGTTTAAGAGGAATATGAAGTAGTATGTTTAAGAGGAATATGAAGTAGTATGTTTAAGAGGAATATGAAGTAGTATGTTTAAGATAAATATGAAGTTGTATATTTAAGAGGAATATGAAGTAGTATGTTTAAGAGATAGATGAAGTAGTATGTTTAAGAGGATAATGCAGTAGTATATTTAAGAGGAATATGAAGTAGTATTTTTAAGAGGAATGTGAAGTAGTATGTTTAAGAAAAATATTAAGTGGTATATTTAAGAGGATTATGAAGAAGTATATTTAAGAGGAATATGAAGTATTATGTTTAAGAGGAATATGAAGTAGTATGTTTAAGAGAATAATGAAGTAGTATATTTAAGACGAATATGAAGTAGTATGTTTAAGAGGAATATGAAGAAGTATGTTTAAGAGGAAAATGAAGTAGTATGTTTAAGAGGAATATGAAGTAGTGTGTTTAAGAGGAATATGAAGTAGTATGCTTAAGAGGATTATGAAGTAGTATGTTTAAGAGGAATATGAAGTAGTATGTTTAAGAGGTATATGAAGTAGTATGTTTAAGAGGAATATGAAGTAGTATATTTAAGAGGAATATGAAGTAGTATGTTTGAGAGGAATATGAAGTAGTATGTTTAAGAGGAATATGAAGTAGTACATTTAAGAGGAATATGAAGTAGGATATTTAAGAGGAATATGAAGTAGTATGTTTAAGAGAATAATAGAGTAGTATATTTAAAAGGAATATGAAGTAGTATATTTAAGGGGAATATGAAGTAGTATGTTTAAGAGGAATATGAAGTAGTATATTTAAGAGGAATATGAAGTAGTATGTTTGAGAGGAATATGAAGTAGTATGTTTAAGAGGAATATGAAGTAGTACATTTAAGAGGAATATGAAGTAGGATATTTAAGAGGAATATGAAGTAGTATGTTTAAGAGAATAATAAAGTAGTATATTTAAAAGGAATATGAAGTAGTATATTTAAGGGGAATATGAAGTAGTATGTTTAAGAGGAATATGAAGTAGTATGTTTGAGAGGAATATGAAGTAGTATGTTTAAGAAAAATATTAAGTAGTATATTTAAGAGGAATATGAAGTAGTATATTTAAGAGGAATATGAAGTAGTATATTTAAGAGGAATATGAAGTAGTATATTTAAGAGGAATATGAAGTAGTATGTTTAAGAAGAATATTAAGTAGTATATTTAAGAGGAATATGAAGTAGTATATTTAAGAGGAATATGAAGTAGTATGTTTAAGAGGAATATGAAGTAGTGTGTTTAAGAAGTATATGAAGTAGTATATTTAAGAGGAATATGAAGTAGTATGTTTAAGAGGAATATAAAGTAGTATGTTTAAGAGGAATATGAAGTAGTATATTTAAGAGGAATATGAAGTAGTATATTTAAGAGGAATATGAAGTAGTATGTTTAAGAGGAATATGAAGTAGTATGTTTAAGAGGAATATGAAGTAGTATGTTTAAGAGGAATATGAAGTAGTATGTTTAAGATAAATATGAAGTTGTATATTTAAGAGGAATATGAAGTAGTATGTTTAAGAGATAGATGAAGTAGTATGTTTAAGAGGATAATGCAGTAGTATATTTAAGAGGAATATGAAGTAGTATTTTTAAGAGGAATGTGAAGTAGTATGTTTAAGAAAAATATTAAGTGGTATATTTAAGAGGATTATGAAGAAGTATATATAAGAGGAATATGAAGTATTATGTTTAAGAGGAATATGAAGTAGTATGTTTAAGAGAATAATGAAGTAGTATATTTAAGACGAATATGAAGTAGTATGTTTAAGAGGAATATGAAGAAGTATGTTTAAGAGGAAAATGAAGTAGTATGTTTAAGAGAAATATGAAGTAGTGTGTTTAAGAGGAATATGAAGTAGTAGAATTAAGAAGAATATTAAGTAGTATTTTTAAGAGGAATATGAAGTAGTATATTAAGGAGGAATATGAAGTAGTATGTTTAAGAGGAATATGAAGTAGTATGTTTTAGAGAATAATGAAGTAGTTTATTTAAGAGGAATATGAAGTGGTATATTTAAGAGGAATATGAAGTAGTGTATTTAAGAGGAATATGAAGTAGTATGTTTAAGAGGAATATGAAGTAGTATATTTAAGAGGAATATGAAGTAGTATATTCAAGAGGAATATGAAGTAGTATATTTGAGAGGAATATGAAGTAGTATATTTAAGAGGAATATGAAGTAGTTTGTTTAAGAGGAATATTAAGTTATTTAAGAGGAATTATAAGTAGTATGTTTAAGAGGAATATGAAGTAGTATGTTTAAGAGGAATATGAAGGAGTATATTTAAGAAGAATATGAAGTAGTATGTTTAAGAGGAATATTAAGTAGTATATTTAAGAGGGATATGAAGTAGTATGTTTAAGAGAATACTGAAGTAGTATATTTAAGAGGAATATGAAGTAGTATGCTTAAGAGGAATATGAAGTAGTATGTTTAAGAGGAATATGAAGTAGTATGTTTAAGAGGTATATGAAGTAGTATGTTTAAGAGGAATATGAAGTAGTATATTTAAGAGGAATATGAAGTAGTATGTTTGAGAGGAATATGAAGTAGTACGTTTAGGAGGAATATGAAGTAGTACATTTAAGAGGAATATGAAGTATGTTGAAGAGAATAATGAATTAGTATATTTAAGAGGAATATGAAGTAGTATGTTTAAGAGGAATATGAAGTTGTATGTTTAAGAGGAATATGAAGTAGTATGTTTAAGAGGAATATGAAGTAGTATGTTTAAGAGGAATATGAAGTAGTATTCTTAAGAGAATAATGAAGAAGTATATTTAAGAGGAATATGAAGTAGTATGTTTAAGAGGAATATGAAGTAGTATATTTAAGATGAATATTAAGTAGTATATTTAAGAGGAGTATGAAGTAGTATATTTAAGAGGAATATGAAGTATGTTTAAGAGGAATATGAAGTAGGATATTTAAGAGGAATATGAAGTAGTATATTTAAGAGGAATATGAAGTAATATATTTAAGAGAAATATGAAGTGGTATATTTAAGAGGAATATGAAGTAGTATGTTTAAGAGGAATATGAAGTAATATATTTAAGAGAAATATGAAGTGGTATATTTAAGAGGAATATGAAGTAGTATGTTTAAGAGGAATATTAAGTAGTATATTTAAGAGGAATATGAAGTAGTATGTTTAAGAGGAATATGAAGTAGTATGTTTAAGAGGAATATGAAGCAGTATATTTAAGAGGAATATGAAGTAGTATGTTTAAGAGGAATATTAAGTAGTATATTTAAGAGGAATATGAAGTAGTATGTTTAAGAAGAATATTAAGTAGTATATTTAAGAGGAATATGAAGTAGAATATTTAAAAGGAATATGAAGTAGTATATTTAAGAGGAATATGAAGTAGTATGTTTAAGAGGAATATGAAGTAGTATGTTGAAGAGAATAATGAATTAGTATATTTAAGAGGAATATGAAGTAGTATGTTTAAGAGGAATATGAAGTTGTATGTTTAAGAGGAATATGAAGTAGTATGTTTAAGAGGAATATGAAGTAGTATGTTTAAGAGGAATATGAAGTAGTATTCTTAAGAGAATAATGAAGAAGTATATTTAAGAGGAATATGAAGTAGTATGTTTAAGAGGAATATGAAGTAGTGTGTTTAAGAGGAATATGAAGTAGTATATTTAAGAGGAATATGAAGTAGTATGTTTAAGAGGTATATGAAGTAGTAGGTTTAAGAGGAATATGAAGTAGTATATTTGAGAGGTATATGAAGTATTATATTTAAGAGGAATATGAAGTAGTATATTTAAGAGGAATATGAAGTAGTATGTTTAAGAGGAATATGAAGTAGTATGTTTAAGAGGAATATGAAGTAGTGTGTAAGGGAATATGAAGTAGCATATTTAAGAGGAATATTAAGTAGAATATTTAAGAGGAATATGAAGTAGTGTGTTTAAGAGGAATATGAAGTAGTATGTTTAAGAAGAATATTAAGTTGTATATTTAAGAGGAATATGAAGTAGTATATATAAGAGGAATATTAAGTAGTATATTTAAGAGGAATATGAAGTAGTAAGTTTAAGAGGAATATGAAGTAGTATGTTTAAGAGAATAATGAAGTAGTATATTTAAGAGGAATATGAAGTAGTATGTTTAAGAGGAATATGAAGAAGTATGTTTAAGAGGAAAATGAATTAGTATGTTTAAAAAGAATATGAAGTAGTGTGTTTAAGAGGAATATGAAGTAGTATATTTAAGAAGAATATTAAGTAGTATATTTAAGAGGAATATGAAGTAGTATATTTAAGAGGAATATGAAGTTGTATGTTTAAGAGGAATATGAAGTAGTGTGTTTAAGAGGAATATGAAGTAGTATGTTTAAGAGGAATATGAAGTAATATGTTTAAGAGGAATATGAAGTAGTATGTTTAAGATAAATATGAAGTTGTATATTTAAGAGGAATATGAAGTAGTATGTTTAAGAGATAGATGAAGTAGTATGTTTAAGAAGATAATGCAGTAGTATATTTAAGAGGAATATGAAGTAGTATTTTTAAGAGGAATGTGAAGTAGTATGTTTAAGAAAAATATTAAGTGGTATATTTAAGAGGATTATGAAGAAGTATATTTAAGAGGAATATGAAGTATTATGTTTAAGAGGAATATGAAGTAGTATGTTTAAGAGAATAATGAAGTAGTATATTTAAGAGGAATATGAAGTAGTATGTTTAAGAAGAATATGAAGAAGTATGTTTAAGAGGAAAATGAAGTAGTATGTTTAAGAGGAATATGAAGTAGTGTGTTTAAGAGGAATATGAAGTAGTAGAATTAAGAAGAATATTAAGTAGTATTTTTAAGAGGAATATGAAGTAGTATATTAAGGAGGAATATGAAGTAGTATGTTTAAGAGGAATATGAAGTAGTATGTTTAAGAGAATAATGAAGTAGTTTATTTAAGAGGAATATGAAGTAGTATATTTAAGGGGAATATGAAGTAGTGTATTTAAGAGGAATATGAAGTAGTATGTTTAAGAGGAATATGAAGTAGTATATTTAAGAGGAATATGAAGTAGTATATTCAAGAGGAATATGAAGTAGTATATTTGAGAGGAATATGAAGTAGTATATTTAAGAGGAATATGAAGTAGTTTGTTTAAGAGGAATATTAAGTAGTATATTTAAGAGGAATATTAAGTAGTATGTTTAAGAGGAATATGAAGTAGTATGTTTAAGAGGAATATGAAGGAGTATATTTAAGAAGAATATGAAGTAGTATGTTTAAGAGGAATATTAAGTAGTATATTTAAGAGGGATATGAAGTAGTATGTTTAAGAGAATAATGAAGTAGTATATTTAAGAGGAATATGAAGTAGTATGCTTAAGAGGAATATGAAGTAGTATGTTTAAGAGGAATATGAAGTAGTATGTTTAAGAGGTATATGAAGTAGTATGTTTAAGAGGAATATGAAGTAGTATATTAAGAGGAATATGAAGTAGTATGTTTGAGAGGAATATGAAGTAGTATGTTTAAGAGGAATATGAAGTGGTATGTTTAAGAAGAATTTGAAGTAGTATATTTAAGAGGAATATGAAGTAGTATATTTAAGAGGAATATGAAGTAGTATATTTAAGAGGAATATGAAGTAGTATGTTAAGAGGAATATGAAGTAGTACATTTAAGAGGAATATGAAGTAGGATATTTAAGAGGAATATGAAGTAGTATGTTTAAGAGAATAATAAAGTAGTATATTTAAAAAGAAATATGAAGTAGTATATATAAGGGGAATATGAAGTAGTATGTTTAAGAGGATTATGAAGTAGTTTGTTTAAGAGGAATATGAAGTAGTATGCTTAAGAGGAATACGAAGTAGTATGTTTAAGAGGAATATGAAGTAGTATGTTTGAGAGGAATATGAAGTAGTATGTTTAAGAAAAATATTAAGTAGTATATTTAAGAGGAATATGAAGTAGTATATTTAAGAGGAATATGAAGTAGTATATTTAAGAGGAATATGAAGTAGTATATTTAAGAGGAATATGAAGTAGTATGTTTAAGAAGAATATTAAGTAGTATATTTAAGAGGAATATGAAGTAGTATATTTAAGAGGAATATGAAGTAGTATGTTTAAGAGGAATATGAAGTAGTGTGTTTAAGAAGTATATGAAGTAGTATATTTAAGAGGAATATGAAGTACTATGTTTAAGAGGAATATAAAGTAGTATGTTTAAGAGGAATATGAAGTAGTATATTTAAGAGGAATATGAAGTAGTATATTTAAGAGAATATGAAGTAGTATGTTTAAGAGGAATATGAAGTAGTATGTTTAAGAGGAATATGAAGTAGTATGTTTAAGAGGAATATGAAGTAGTATGTTTAAGATAAATATGAAGTTGTATATTTAAGAGGAATATGAAGTAGTATGTTTAAGAGATAGATGAAGTAGTATGTTTAAGAGGATAATGCAGTAGTATATTTAAGAGGAATATGAAGTAGTATTTTTAAGAGGAATGTGAATTAGTATGTTTAAGAGGAATATGAAGTAGTTTGTTTAAGAGGAATATGAAGTAGTATGTTTAAGAGGAAATACGAAGTAGTATGTTTAAGAGGAATATGAAGTAGTATGTTTGAGAGGAATATGAAGTAATATGTTTAAGAAAAATATTAAGTAGTATATTTAAGAGGAATATGAAGTAGTATATTTAAGAGGAATATGAAGTAGTATATTTAAGAGGAATATGAAGTAGTATATTTAAGAGGAATATGAAGTTGTATGTTTAAGAAGAATATTAAGTAGTATATTTAAGAGGAATATGAAGTAGTATATTTAAGAGGAATATGAAGTAGTATGTTTAAGAGGAATATGAAGTAGTGTGTTTAAGAAGTATATGAAGTAGTATATTTAGAGGAATATGAAGTAGTATGTTTAAGAGGAATATAAAGTAGTATGTTTAAGAGGAATATGAAGTAGTATATTAAGAGGAATATGAAGTAGTATATTTAAGAGGAATATGAAGTAGTATGTTTAAGAGGAATATGAAGTAGTATGTTTAAGAGGAATATGAAGTAATATGTTTAAGAGGAATATGAAGTAGTATGTTTAAGATAAATATGAAGTTGTATATTTAAGAGGAATATGAAGTAGTATGTTTAAGAGATAGATGAAGTAGTATGTTTAAGAGGATAATGCAGTAGTAATATTTAAGAGGAATATGAAGTAGTATTTTTAAGAAGGAATGTGAAGTAGTATGTTTAAGAAAAATATTAAGTGGTATATTTAAGAGGATTATGAAGAAGTATATTTAAGAGGAATATGAAGTATTATGTTTAAGAGGAATATGAAGTAGTATGTTTAAGAGAATAATGAAGTAGTATATTTAAGACGAATATGAAGTAGTATGTTTAAGAGGAATATGAAGAAGTATGTTTAAGGGGAAAATGAAGTAGTATGTTTAAGAGGAATATGAAGTAGTGTGTTTAAGAGGAATATGAAGTAGTAGAATTAAGAAGAATATTAAGTAGTATTTTTAAGAGGAATATGAAGTAGTATATTAAGGAGGAATATGAAGTAGTATGTTTAAGAGGAATATGAAGTAGTATGTTTAAGAGAATAATGAAGTAGTTTATTTAAGAGGAATATGAAGTAGTATATTTAAGAGGAATATGAAGTAGTGTATTTAAGAGGAATATGAAGTAGTATGTTTAAGAGGAATATGAAGTTGTATATTTAAGAGGAATATGAAGTAGTATATTCAAGAGGAATATGAAGTAGTATATTTGAGAGGAATATGAAGTAGTATATTTAAGAGGAATATGAAGTAGTTTGTTTAAGAGGAATATTAAGTAGTATATTTAAGAGGAATTATAAGTAGTATGTTTAAGAGCAATATGAAGTAGTATGTTTAAGAGTAATATGAAGGAGTATATTTAAGAAGAATATGAAGTAGTATGTTTAAGAGGAATATTAAGTAGTATATTTAAGAGGGATATGAAGTAGTATGTTTAAGAGAATACTGAAGTAGTATATTTAAGAGGAATATGAAGTACTATGCTTAAGAGGAATATGAAGTAGTATGTTTAAGAGGAATATGAAGTAGTATGTTTAAGAGGTATATGAAGTAGTATGTTTAAGAGGAATATGAAGTAGTATATTTAAGAGGAATATGAAGTAGTATGTTTGAGAGGAATATGAAGTAGTATGTTTAAGAGGAATATGAAGGAGTATATTTAAAAAGAATATGAAGTAGTATGTTTAAGAGGAATATTAAGTAGTATATTTAAGAGGGATATGAAGTAGTATGTTTAAGAGAATACTGAAGTAGTATATTTAAGAGGAATATGAAGTACTATGCTTAATAGGAATATGAAGTAGTATGTTTAAGAGGAATATGAAGTAGTATGTTTAAGAGGTATATGAAGTAGTATGTTTAAGAGGAATATGAAGTAGTATATTTAAGAGGAATATGAAGTAGTATGTTTGAGAGGAATATGAAGTAGTATGTTTAAGAGGAATATGAAGTAGTACATTTAAGAGGAATATGAAGTAGGATATTTAAGAGGAATATGAAGTAGTATGTTTAAGAGAATAATAGAGTAGTATATTTAAAAGGAATATGAAGTAGTATATTTAAGGGGAATATGAAGTAGTATGTTTAAGAGGAATATGAAGTAGTATATTTAAGAGGAATATGAAGTAGTATGTTTGAGAGGAATATGAAGTAGTATGTTTAAGAGGAATATGAAGTAGTACATTTAAGAGGAATATGAAGTAGGATATTTAAGAGGAATATGAAGTAGTATGTTTAAGAGAATAATAAAGTAGTATATTTAAAAGGAATATGAAGTAGTATATTTAAGGGGAATATGAAGTAGTATGTTTAAGAGGAATATGAAGTAGTATGTTTGAGAGGAATATGAAGTAGTATGTTTAAGAAAAATATTAAGTAGTATATTTAAGAGGAATATGAAGTAGTATATTTAAGAGGAATATGAAGTAGTATATTTAAGAGGAATATGAAGTAGTATATTTAAGAGGAATATGAAGTAGTATGTTTAAGAAGAATATTAAGTAGTATATTTAAGAGGAATATAAAGTAGTATATTTAAGAGGAATATGAAGTAGTATGTTTAAGAGGAATATGAAGTAGTGTGTTTAAGAAGTATATGAAGTAGTATATTTAAGAGGAATATGAAGTAGTATGTTTAAGAGGAATATAAAGTAGTATGTTTAAGAGGAATATGAAGTAGTATATTTAAGAGGAATATGAAGTAGTATATTTAAGAGGAATATGAAGTAGTATGTTTAAGAGGAATATGAAGTAGTATGTTTAAGAGGAATATGAAGTAGTATGTTTAAGAGGAATATGAAGTAGTATGTTTAAGATAAATATGAAGTTGTATATTTAAGAGGAATATGAAGTAGTATGTTTAAGAGATAGATGAAGTAGTATGTTTAAGAGGATA
This sequence comes from Atherix ibis, assembly GCA_958298945.1. Lineage (NCBI taxonomy): Eukaryota > Metazoa > Arthropoda > Insecta > Diptera > Athericidae > Atherix > Atherix ibis. Next base: position 1,352,332 of record CATQJD010000064.1, on the reverse strand, counting down.
ATGCAGTAGTATATTTAAGAGGAATATGAAGTAGTATTTTTAAGAGGAATGTGAAGTAGTATGTTTAAGAAAAATATTAAGTGGTATATTTAAGAGGATTATGAAGAAGTATATTTAAGAGGAATATGAAGTATTATGTTTAAGAGGAATATGAAGTAGTATGTTTAAGAGAATAATGAAGTAGTATATTTAAGACGAATATGAAGTAGTATGTTTAAGAGGAATATGAAGAAGTATGTTTAAGAGGAAAATGAAGTAGTATGTTTAAGAGAAATATGAAGTAGTGTGTTTAAGAGGAATATGAAGTAGTAGAATTAAGAAGAATATTAAGTAGTATTTTTAAGAGGAATATGAAGTAGTATATTAAGGAGGAATATGAAGTAGTATGTTTAAGAGGAATATGAAGTAGTATGTTTAAGAGGAATATGAAGTAGTATATTTAAGAGGAATATGAAGTAGTATATTCAAGAGGAATATGAAGTAGTATATTTGAGAGGAATATGAAGTAGTATATTTAAGAGGAATATGAAGTAGTTTGTTTAAGAGGAATATTAAGTAGTATATTTAAGAGGAATTATAAGTAGTATGTTTAAGAGGAATATGAAGTAGTATGTTTAAGAGGAATATGAAGGAGTATATTTAAGAAGAATATGAAGTAGTATGTTTAAGAGGAATATTAAGTAGTATATTTAAGAGAGATATGAAGTATTATGTTTAAGAGAATACTGAAGTAGTATATTTAAGACGAATATGAAGTAGTATGCTTAAGAGGAATACGAAGTAGTATGTTTAAGAGGAATATGAAGTAGTATGTTTAAGAGGTATATGAAGTAGTATGTTTAAGAGGAATATGAAGTAGTATATTTAAGAGGAATATGAAGTAGTATGTTTGAGAGGAATATGAAGTAGTATGTTTAAGAGGAATATGAAGTAGTACATTTAAGAGGAATATGAAGTAGGATATTTAAGAGGAATATGAAGTAGTATGTTTAAGAGAATAATAAAGTAGTATATTTAAAAGGAATATGAAGTAGTATATTTAAGGGGAATATGAAGTAGTATGTTTAAGAGGAATATGAAGTAGTTTGTTTAAGAGGAATATGAAGTTGTATGTTTAAGAGGAATACGAAGTATTATGTTTAAGAGGAATATGAAGTAGTATGTTTGAGAGGAATATGAAATAGTATGTTTAAGAAAAATATTAAGTAGTATATTTAAGAGAAATATGAAGTAGTATATTTAAGAGGAATATGAAGTAGTATATTTAAGAGGAATATGAAGTAGTATATTTAAGAGGAATATGAAGTAGTATGTTTAAGAGGAATATGAAGTAGTATATTTAAGAGGAATATGAAGTAGTATGTTTAAGAGGAATATGATGTAGTATGTTTAAGAGGAATATGCAGTAGAATGTTTAAGAGGAATATGAAGTAGAATGTTTAAGAGGTATATGAAGTAGTATGTTTAAGAGTAATATGAAGTAGTATGTTTAAGAGGAATATGAAGTAGTATGTTTAAGAGGAATATGAAGTAGAATGTTTAAGAGGAATATGAAGTAGTATGTTTAAGAGAATAATGAAGTAGTATATTTAAGAGGAATATGAAGTAGTATGTTTAAGAGGAATATAAGTAGTATGTTTAAGAGGAATATGAAGTAGTATGTTTAAGAGGAATATGCAGTAGAATGTTTAAGAGGAATATGAAGTAGTATGTTTAAGAGATATATGAAGTAGTATGTTTAAGAGGAATATGAAGTAGTATGTTTAAGAGGATTATGAAGTAGTATGCTTAAGAGGAATATGAAGTAAAATGTTTAAGAGGAATATGAAGTAGTATGTTTAAGAGAATAATGAAGTAGTATATTTAAGAGGAATATGAAGTAGTATGTTTAAGAGGAATATGAAGAAGTATGTTTAAGAGGAAAATGAAGTAGTATGTTTAAGAGGAATATGAAGTAGTGTGTTTAAGAGGAATATGAAGTAGTATATTTAAGAAGAATATTAAGTAGTATTTCAAGAGGAATATGAAGTAGTATATTAAAGAGGAATATGAAGTGGTATGTTTAAGAGGAATATGAAGTAGTATGTTTAAGAGAATAATGAAGTAGTTTATTTAAGAGGAATATGAAGTAGTATATTTAAGAGGAATATGAAGTAGTATATTTAAGAGGAATATGAAGTAGTATGTTTAAGAGGAATATGAAGTAGTATATTTAAGAGGAATAGGAAGTAGTATATTTAAGAGGAATATGAAGTAGTATATTTGCGAGGAATATGAAGTAGTATATTTAAGAGGAATATGAAGTAGTTTGTTTAAGAGGAATATTAAGTAGTATATTTAAGAGGAATATTAAGTAGTATGTTTAAGAGAATAATGAAGTAGCATATTTAAGAGGAATATGAAGTAGTATGTTTAAGAGGAATATGAAGTAGTATGTTTAAGAGGAATATGAAGTAGTATGTTTAAGAGGTATATGAAATAGTATGTTTAAGAGGAATATGAAGTAGTATATTTAAGAGGAATATGAAGTAGTATGTTTGAGAGGAATATGAAGTAGTATGTTTAAGAGGAATATGAAGTAGTATGTTTAAGAAGAATTTGAAGTAGTATATTCAAGAGGAATATGAAGTAGTATATTTAAGAGGAATATGAAGTAGTATATTTAAGAGGAATATGAAGTAGTATGTTTAAGAGGAATATGAAGTAGTACATTTAAGAGGAATATGAAGTAGTATATTTACGAGGAATATGAAATAGTATGTTTAAGAGAATAATAAAGTAGTATATTTAAAAGGAATATGAAGTAGTATATTTGAGAGGAATATGAAGTAGTATATTTAAGAGGAATATGAAGTAGTTTGTTTAAGAGGAATATTAAGTAGTATATTTAAGAGGAATATTAAGTAGTATGTTTAAGAGGAATATGAAGTAGTATGTTTAAGAGGAATATGAAGGAGTATATTTAAGAAGAATATGAAGTAGTATGTTTAAGAGGAATATTAAGTAGTATATTTAAGAGGGATATGAAGTAGTATGTTTAAGAGAATAATGAAGTAGTATATTTAAGAGGAATATGAAGTAGTATGTTTAAGAGGAATATGAAGTAGTATGTTTAAGAGGAATATGAAGTAGTATGCTTAAGAGGTATATGAAGTAGTATGTTTAAGAGGAATATGAAGTAATATATTTAAGAGGAATATGAAGTAGTTTGTTTGAGAGGAATATGATGTAGTATGTTTAAGGGGAATATGAAGTGGTATGTTTAAGAAGAATTTGAAGTTGTATATTTAAGAGGAATATGTAGTAGTATATTTAAGAGGAATATGAAGTAATATATTTAAGAGGAATATGAAGTAGTATGTTTAACAGGAATATGAAGTAGTACATTTAAGAGGAATATGAAGTAGGATATTTAAGAGGAATATGAAGTAGTATGTTTAACAGAATATTAAAGTAGTATATTTAAAAGGAATATGAAGTAGTATATTTAAGGAGAATATGAAGCAGTATGTTTAAGAGGAATATGAAGTAGTTTGTTTAAGAGGAATATAAAGTAGTATGTTTAAGAGGAATACGAAGTAGTATGTTTAAGAGGAATATGAAGTAGTAAGTTTGAGAGGAATATGAAGTAGTATGTTTAAGAAAAATATTAAGTAGTATATTTAAGAGAAATATGAAGTAGTATATTTAAAAGGAATATGAAGTAGTATATTTAAGAGGAATATGAAGTAGTATATTTAAGAGGAATATGAAGTAGTATGTTTAAGAAGAATTATAAGTAGTATATTTAAGAGGAATATGAAGTAGTATATTTAAGAGGAATATGATGTAGTATGTTTAAGAGGAATATGAAGTAGTGTGTTTAAAAAGTATATGAAGTAGTATATTTAAGAGGAATATGAAATAGTATGTTTAAGAGGAATATAAAGTACTATGTTTAAGAGGAATATGAATTAGTATATTTAAGAGGAATATGAAGTAGTATATTTAAGAGGAATATGAAGTAGTATGTTTAAGAGGAATATGAAGTAGTATATTTAAGAGGAATATGAAGTAGTATGTTTAAGAGGAATATGAAGTTGTATGTTTAAGAGGAATTTGCAGTAGAATGTTTAAGAGGAATATGAAGTAGTATGTTTAAGAGGTATATGAAGTAGTATGTTTAAGAGGAATATGAAGTAGTATGTTTAAGAGGAATATGAAGTAGTATGTTTAAGAGGAATATGTAGTAGAATGTTTAAGAGGAATATGAAGTAAAATGTTTAAGAGAATAATGAAGTAGTATATTTAAGAGGAATATGAAGTAGTATGTTTAAGAGGAATATGAAGTAGTATGTTTAAGAGGAATATAAGTAGTATGTTTAAGAGGAATATGAAGTAGTATGTTTAAGAGGAATATGCAGTAGAATGTTTAAGAGGAATATGAAGTAGTATGTTTAAGAGATATATGAAGTAGTATGTTTAAGAGGAATATGAAATAGTATGTTTAAGTGGATTATGAAGTAGTATATTTAAGAGGAATATGAAGTAGTATGTTTTAGAGGAATATGAAGAAGTATGTTTAAGAGGAAAATGAAGTAGTATGTTTAAGAGGAATATGAAGTAGTGTGCTTAAGAGGAATATGAAGTAGTATATTTAAGAAGAATATTAAGTAGTATTTTTAAGAGGAATATGAGGTAGTATATTAAAGAGGAATATGAAGTAGTATGTTTAAGAGAAATATGAAGTAGTATGTTTAAGAGAATAATGAAGTAGTTTATTTAAGAGGAATATGAAGAAGTATATTTAAGAGGAATATGAAGTATTATATTTAAGAGGAATATGAAGTAGTATGTTTAAGAGGAATATGAAGTAGTATATTTAAGAGGAATATGAAGGAGTATATTTAAGAGGAATATGAAGTAGTATATTTGAGAGGAATATGAAGTAGTATATTTAAGAGGAATATGAAGTAGTTTGTTTAAGAGGAATATTAAGTAGTATATTGAAGAGGAATATTGAGTAGTATGTTCAAAAGAATAATGAAGTAGTATATTTAAGAGGAATATGAAGTAGTATGTTTAAGAGGAATATGAAGTAGTATGTTTAAGAGGAATATGAAGTAGTATGTTTAAGAGGCATATAAAGTAGTATATTTAAGACGGATATGAAGTAGTATGTTTAAGAGAATAATGAAGTAGTATATTTAAGAGGAATATGAAGTAGTATGCTTAAGAGGAATATGAAGTAGTATGTTTAAGAGGAATATGAAGTAGTATGTTTAAGAGGTATATGAAGTAGTATGTTTAAGAGGAATATGAAGTAGTATATTTAAGAGGAATATGAAGTAGTATGTTTGAGAGGAATATGAAGTAGTATGTTTAAGAGGAATATGAAGTAGTATGTTTAAGAAGAATTTGATGTAGTATATTTAAGAGGAATATGAAGTAGTATATTTAAGAGCAATATGAAGTAGTATATTTAAGAGGAATATGAAGTAGTATGTTTAAGAGGAATATGAAGTAGTACATTTAAGAGGAATATGAAGTAGGATATTTAAGAGGAATATGAAGTAGTATGTTTAAGAGAATAATAAAGTAGTATATTTAAAAGGAATATGAAGTAGTATATTTAAGGGGAATATGAAGTAGTATGTTTAAGAGGAATATGAAGTAGTTTGTTTTAGAGGAATATGAAGTAGTATGTTTAAGAGGAATACGAAGTAGTATGTTTAAGAGGAATATGAAGTAGTATGTTTGAGAGGAATATGAAGTAGTATGTTTAAGAAAAATATTAAGTAGTATATTTAAGAGGATTATGAAGTAGTATATTTAAGAGGAATATGAAGTAGTATATTTAAGAGGAATATGAAGTAGTATATTTAAGAGGAATATGAAGTAGTATGTTTAAGAAGAATATTAAGTAGTATATTTAAGAGGAATATGAAGTAGTATATTTAAGAGGAATATGAAGTAGTATGTTTAAGAGGAATATGAAGTAGTGTGTTTAAGAAGTATATGAAGTAGTATATTTAAGAGGAATATGAAGTAGTATGTTTAAGAGGAATATAAAGTAGTATGTTTAAGAGGAATATGAAGTAGTATATTTAAGAGGAATATGAAGTAGTATATTTAAGAGGAATATGAAGTAGTATGTTTAAGACGAATATGAAGTAGTATATTTAAGAGGAATATGAAGTAGTATGTTTAAGAGGAATATGATGTAGTATATTTAAGAGGAATATGCAGTAGAATGTTTAAGAGGAATATGAAGTAGTATGTTTAAGAGGTATATGAAGTAGTATGTTTAAGAGGAATATGAAGTAGTATGTTTAAGAGGAATATGAAGTAGTATGTTTAAGAGGAATATGAAGTAGAATGTTTAAGAGGAATATGAAGTAGTATGTTTAAGAGAATAATGAAGTAGTATATTTAAAAGGAATATGAAGTAGTATGTTTAAGAGGAATATGAAGTAGTATGCTTAAGAGGAATATGAAGTAGTATGTTTAAGAGGAATATGAAGTAGTATGTTTAAGAGGTATATGAAGTAGTATGTTTAAGAGGAATATGAAGTAGTATATTTAAGAGGAATATTGAGTAGTATGTTCAAGAGAATAATGAAGTAGTATATTTAAGAGGAATATGAAGTAGTATGTTTAAGAGGAATATGAAGTAGTATGTTTAAGAGGAATATGAAGTAGTATGTTTAAGAGGTATATGAAGTAGTATGTTTAAGAGGAATATGTAGTAGTATATTTAAGAGGAATATGAAGTAGTATGTTTGAGAGGAATATGAAGTAGTATGTTTAAGAGGAATATGAAGTAGTATGTTTAAGAAGAATTTGAAGTAGTATATTTAAGAGGAATATGAAGTAGTATATTTAAGAGGAATATGAAGTAGTATTTTTAAGAGGAATCTGAAGTTGTATGTTTAAGAGGAATATGAAGTAGTACATTTAAGAGGAATATGAAGTAGTATATTTAAGAGGAATATTAAGTAGTATGTTTAAGAGAATAATAAAGTAGTATATTAGGAATATGAAGTAGTATATTTAAGAGGAATATGAAGTAGTATGTTTAAGAGGAATATGGAGTAGTATGTTTGAGAGGAATATGAAGTAGTATGTTTAAGAAAAATATTAAGTAGTATATTTAAGAGGAATATGAAGTAGTATATTTAAGAGGAATATGAAGTAGTATATTTAAGAGGAATATGACGTAGTATATTTAAGAGGAATATGAAGTAGTATGTTTAAGAATAATATTAAGTAGTATTTAAGAGGAATATGAAGTAGTATATTTAAGAGGAATATGAAGTAGTATGTTTAAGAGGAATATGAAGTAGTGCGTTTAAGAGGAATATGAAGTAGTATATTTAAGAGGAATATGAAGTAGTATGTTTAAGAGGAATATGAAGTAGTGCGTTTAAGAGGAATATGAAGTAGTATATTTAAGAGGAATATGAAGTAGTTTGTTTAAGAGGAATATGAAGTAATATGTTTAAGAGGAATATGAAGTAGTATGTTTAAGAGGAATATGAAGTAGTATGTTTGAGAGGAATATGAAGTAGTATGTTTAAGAAAAATATTAAGTAGTATATTTAAGAGGAATATGAAGTAGTATATTTAAGAGGAATATGAAGTAGTATATTTAAGAGGAATATGACGTAGTATATTTAAGAGGAATATGAAGTAGTATGTTTAAGAATAATATTAAGTAGTATTTAAGAGGAATATGAAGTAGTATATTTAAGAGGAATATGAAGTAGTATGTTTAAGAGGAATATGAAGTAGTGCGTTTAAGAGGAATATGAAGTAGTATATTTAAGAGGAATATGAAGTAGTATGTTTAAGAGGTTTATGAAGTAGTATATTTAAGAGGAATATGAAGTAGTATGTTTAAAGGGAATATGTAGTAGTATGTTTAAGAGGAATATGGAGTAGTATATTTAAGAGGAATATGAAGTAGTATGTTTAAGAGGAATATGAAGTAGTATGTTTAAGAGGAATATGCAGTAGAATGTTTAAGAGGAATATGAAGTAGTATGTTTAAGAGGTATATGAAGTAGTATGTTTAAGAGGAATATGAAGTAGTATGTTTAAGAGGAATATGAAGTAGTATGTTTAAGAGGAATATGAAATAGAATGTTTAAGAGGAATATGAAGTAGTATGTTTAAGAGAATAATGAAGTAGTATATTTAAGAGGAATACGAAGTAGTATGTTTAAGAGGAATATGAAGTAGTATGTTTAAGAGGAATATAAAGAAGTATATTTAAGAGGAATATGAAGTAGTATGTTTAAGAGGAATATGAAGTAGTATGTTTAAGAGGAATATGCAGTAGAATGTTTAAGAGGAATATGAAGTAGTATGTTTAAGAGATATATGAAGTAGTATATTTAAGAGGAATTTGAAGTAGTATGTTTAAGAGGAATATGAAGTAGTATGCTTAAGAGGAATATGAAGTAGAATGTTTAAGAGGAATATGAAGTAGTATGTTTAAGAGAATAATGAAGTAGTATATTTAAGAGGAATATGAAGTAGTATGTTTAAGAGGAATATGAAGAAGTATGTTTAAGAGGAAAATGAAGTAGTATGTTTAAGAGGAATATGAAGTAGTGTGTTTAAGAGGAATATGAAGTAGTATATTAAAGAGGAATATTAAGTAGTATTTTTAAGAGGAATATGAAGTAGTATATTAAAGAGGAATATGAAGTAGTATGTTTAAGAGGAATATGAAGTAGTATGTTTAAGAGAATAATGAAGTAGTTTATTTAAGAGGAATATGAAGTAGTATATTTAAGAGGAACATGAAGTAGTACATTTAAGAGGAATATGAAGTAGTATGCTTAAGAGGAATATGAAGTAGTATATTTAAGATGAATATGAAGTAGTATATTTAAGAGGAATATGAAGTAGTATATTTAAGAGGAATATGAAGTAGTATATTTAAGAAAAATGGGAAGTAGTTTGTTTAAGAGGAATATTAAGTAGTATATTTAAGAGGAATATTAAGTAGTATGCTTAAGAGGAATATGAAGTAGTATGTTTAAGAGGAATATGAAGTAGCATGTTTAAGAAGAATTTGAAGTAGTATATTTAAGAGGAATATGAAGTATTATGTTTAAGAGGAATATGAAGTAGTATGTTTAAGCGGAATATGAAGTAGTATGTTTAAGAGGAATATGAAGTAGTATGTTTAAGAAGAATTTGAAGTAGTATATTTTAGAGGAATATGAAGTAGTATATTTAAGAGGAATATGAAGTAGTATATTTAAGAGGAATATGAAGTAGTATATTTAAGAGGAATATGAAGTAGTATGTTTAAGAGGAATATGAAGTAGTATGTTTAAGAGGAATATAAAGTAGTATGTTTAAGAGGAATATGAAGTAGTATATTTAAGATTAATATGCAGTATTTTATTTAAGAGGAAAATGAAGTAGTATTTTTAAGAGGAATATGAAGTAGTATAATTAAGAGGATAATGAGGTAGTATATTTAAGAGGAATATGAAGTAGTATATTTAAGAGGAATATGAAGTAGTATGTTTAAGAGGAATATGAAGTAGTTTGTTTAAGAGGAATATGAAGTAGTATGTTTAAGAAGAATATGAAGTAGTATATTTAAGAGGAATATGAAGTAGAATATTTTAGAGGAACATGAAGTAGTATATTTAAGAGGAATATGAAGTAGTATATTTAAGAGGAATATGCAGTAGTATGTTGAAGAGGAATATGAAGTAGTATGTTTAAGAGGAATATGAAGTAGTATGTTTAAGAGGAATATAAAGTCGTATGTTTAAGAGGAATATGAAGTAGTATATTTAAGAGGAATATGTAGTATTTTATTTAAGAGGAATATGAAGTAGTATATTTAAGAGGAATATGCAGTAGTATGTTTAAGAGGAATATGAAGTAGTATGTTTAAGAGGAATATGAAGAAGTATGTTTAAGAGGAATATAAAGTCGTATGTTTAAGAGGAATATGAAATAGTATGTTTAAGAAGAATATGAAGTAGTATATTTAAGATTAATATGCAGTATTTTATTTAAGAGGAAAATGAAGTAGTATTTTTAAGAGGAATATGAAGTAGTATAATTAAGAGGATAATGAGGTAGTATATTTAAGAGGAATATGAAGTAGTATATTTAAGAGGAATATGAAGTAGTATGTTTAAGAGGAATATGAAATAGTTTGTTTAACAGGAATATGAAGTAGTATGTTTAAGAGGAATATGAAGTAGTATATTTAAGAGGAATATGAAGTAGAATATTTTGGAGGAACATGAAGTAGTATATTTAAGAGGAATATGAAGTAGTATATTTAAGAGGAATATGCAGTAGTATGTTTAAGAGGAATATGAAGTAGTTTGTTTAAGAGGAATATGAAGTAGTATGTTTAAGAGGAATATGAAGTAGTATATTTAAGAGGAATATGAAGTAGAATATTTTAGAGGAACATGAAGTAGTATATTTAAGAGGAATATGAAGTATTATATTTAAGAGGAATATGCAGTAGTATGTTTAAGAGGAATATGAAGTAGTATGTTTAAGAGGAATATGAAGTAGTATGTTTAAGAGGAATATAAAGTCGTATATTTAAGAGGAATATGAAGTAGTATGTTTAAGAGGAATATGAAGTAGTATGTTTAAGAGGAATATGAAGTAGTATGTTTAAGAGGAATATAAAGTAGTATGTTTAAGAGGAATATGAAGTAGTATGTTTAAGAGAAATATGCAGTAGTATATTTAACAGGAATATGAAGTAGTATATTTAAGAGGAATATGAAGTAGTACGTTTAAGAGGAATAAAAAGTAGTATTATTAAGAGGAATATGACGTAGTATATTTAATAGGAATATGAAGTAGTATGTTTAAGAGGAATATGAAGTTGTATGTTTAAGAGAATATGAAGTAGTATGTTTAAGAGGAATATGCAATAGTATATTTAAGAGGAATATGAAGTAGTATGTTTAAGAGGAATATGAAGTAGTATGTTTAAGAGGAATATGAAGTAGTATGTTTAAGAGGAATATGCAGTAGTATGTTTAAGAGGAATATGAAGTAGTATGTTTAAGAGAAATGTGAAGTAGTATGTTTAAGAGGAATATGAAGGAGTATATTTAAGAGGAATATGAAGTAGTATATTTAATAGGAATATGAAGTAGTATGTTTAAGAGGAATGTGCAGTTGTATGTTTAAGAGGAATATGAAGTAGTATGTTTAAGAGGAATATGAAGTAGTATAATTAAGAGGAATATGAAGTAGTATATTTAAGAGGATATGAAGTAGTGTATTTAAGAGGAATATAAAGTAGTATGTTTAAGAGGAATATGAAGTAGTATGTTTAAGAGGAATATGAAGTAGTATGTTTAAGAGGAATATGAAGTAGTATATTTAAGAGGAATATGAAGTAGTATATTCAAGAGGAATATCAAGTAGTATATTTAAGAGGAATATGAAGTAGTATATTTAAGAGGAATATGCAGTAGTAAGTTTAAGAGGAATATGAAGTAGTATGTTTAAGAGGAATATGAAGTAGTATGTTTAAGAGGAATATGCAGTAGTATGTTTAAGAGGAATATGCAGCAGTATATTTAACAGGAATATGAAGTAGTATATTTAAGAGGAATATGAAGTAGTACGTTTAAGAGGAATATAAAGTAGTATATTTAAGAGGAATATGAAGTAGTATATTTAATAGGAATATGAAGTAGTATGTTTAAGAGGAATATGGAGTTGTATGTTTAAGAGAATATGAAGTAGGATGTTTAAGAGGAATATGCAATAGTATATTTAAGACGAATATGAAGTAGTATGTTTAAGAGCAATATGAAGTAGTATGTTTAAGAGGAATATGAAGTAGTATGTTTAAGAGGAATATGCAGTATTATGTTTAAGAGGAATATGAAGTAGTATGTTTAAGAGAAATGTGAAGTAGTATATTTAAGAGGAATATGAAGGAGTATGCTTACGAGGAATACGAAATAGTATATTTAAGAGGAATATGAAGTATTATGTTGAAGAGGAATATGAAGTTATGTTTAAGAGGAATATGAAGTAGTATGTTTAAGAGGAATGTGAAGTAGTATGTTTAAGAGGCATATGAAGTAGTATATTTCAGAGGAATATGAAGTAGTATGTTTAAGAGGAATATGAAGTAGTATGTTTAAGAAGAATATTAAGTAGTATGTGTAAGAGGAATATGGAGTAGTATGTTTAAGAGGAATATGAAGTAGTATATTTAAGAGGAATATGAAGTAGTATATTTAAGATGAATTTGAAGTAGTATATTTAAGAGGAATATGAAGTAGTATATTTAAGAGGAATATGAAGTAGTATATTTAAGAGGAATATGAAGTAGTATGTTTAAGAGGGATATGAAGTGGTATGTTTAAGAGGAATATGAAGTAGTATGTTTAAGAGGAATATAAAGTAGTATGTTTAAGAGGAATATGAAGTAGTATATTTAATAGGAATATGCAGTATTTTATTTAAGAGGAAAATGAAGTAGTATTTTTAAGAGGAATATGAAGTAGTATGCTTAAGAGGAATATGCAGTAGTATATTTAAGAGGAATATGAAGTAGATTATTTAAGAGGAATATGAAGAAGTACGTTTAAGAGGAATATGAAGTAGTATATTTAAGAGGAATACGAAGTTGTATGTTTAAGAGGCATATGAAGTAGTATATTTCAGAGGAATATGAAGTAGTATGTTTAAGAGGAATATGAAGTAGTATGTTTAAGAAGAATATTAGGTAGTATGTGTAAGAGGAATATGGAGTAGTATGTTTAAGAGGAATATGAAATATTACATTTAAGAGGAATATGAAGTAGTATATTTAAGAGGAATATGAAGTAGTATATTTAAGAGGACTATGAAGTAGTATATTTAAGAGGAATATGAAGTAGTATATTTAAGTGGAATACGAAGTAGTACATTGAAGAGGAATATCTAGTAGTATATTTAAGAGGAATATGAAGTAGTATGTTTAGGAGGAATATAAAGTAGTATATTTAAGAGGAATATGATGTAGTATGTTCAAGAAGAATATGAAGTAGTATGTTTTAGAGGAATATGAAGTAGTATGTTTAAGAGGAATATGAAGTATTATATTTAAGAGGAATATGAAGTAGTATGTTTAAGAGGAATATGAAGTAGTATATTAAAGAGGAATATGAAGAAGTATGTTTAAGAGGAATGTGAAGTAGTATGTTTAAGAGGAATATGAAGTAGTATGTTTAAGAGGAATATGCTGTAGTATATTTAAGAGGAATATGAAGTAGTATATTTAAGAGGAATATGATGTAGTATGTTTAAGAGGAATATGAAGTAGCATGTTTAAGAGGTATATGAAGTAGTATATTTAAGAGGAACATGAAGTAGTACATTTAAGAGGAATATGCAGTAGTATATTTAAGAGGAATATGAAGTAGTATGTTTAAGAGGAATATGAAGTAGTATATTTAAGAGGAATATGAAGTAGTATGTTTAAGAGGAATATGAAGTTGTATGTTTAAGAGGAACATGAAGTAGTATGTTTAAGAGGAAAATGAAGTAGTATGTTTAAGAGGAATATGAAGTAATTAGTTTAAAAGTAATATGAAGTAGTATGGTTAAGTGGAATATGAAGTAGTATGTTTAAGAGGAATATAAAGTAGTATGTTTAAGAGGAATATGCAATAGTATATATAAGAGGAATATGAAGTAGTATGTTTAAGAGGAATATGAAGTAGTATGTTTAAGAGGAATATGAAGTAGTATATTTAAGAGGAATATGAAATAGTATGTTTAAGAGGAATATGAAGTAGTATATTTAAGAGCAATATGAAGTAGTATGTTTAAGAGGAATATGAAGTAGTATATTAAAGAAAAATATGAAGTAGTATGTTTAAGAGGAATATGAAATAGTATGTTTAAGAGGAATATGAAGTAGTATGTTTAAGAGGAATATGCAGTAGTATATTTAAGAGGAATATGAAGTACTATGTTTAAGAGGAATATGAAGTAGTATGTTTAAGAGGTTATATGAAGTAGTATGTTTAAGAGGAATATGAAGTAGTATGTTTAAGAGGAATATGAAGTAGTATTTTTAAGAGGAATATGATGTAGTATGTTCAAGAGGAATATGAAGTAGTATGTTTAAGAGGAATATGAAGTAGTATGTTTAAGAGGAATATGAAGTGTTATGGTTAAGAGGAACATGAAGTAGTATGTTTAAGAGGAATATGAAGTAGTATATTTAAGAGGAATATGCAGTAGTATATTTAAGAGGAATATGAAGTAGTATTTTTAAGAGGAATATGAAGTAAAATATTTAAGAGGAATATGAAGTATTATGTTTAATAGAAATATGAAGTAGTATGTTTAAGAGGAATATGAATTAGTATGTTTAAGAGGAACAAGAAGAAGTATGTTTAAGAGGAATATGAAGTAGTATATTTGAGAGGAATATGCAGTAGTATATTTAAGAGGAATATGAAGTAGTATGTTTAAGAGGAATATGAAGTAGTATGTTTAAGAGGAATATGGAGTAGTATGTTTAAGAGGAATATGAAGTAGTATGTTTAAGAGGAATATGAAGTAGTATGTTTAAGAGAAATATGAAGAAGTATATTTAAGAGGAATATGCAGTAGCATATTTAATAGGAATATGAAGTAGTATATTTAAGAGGAATATGAAGTGGTATGTTTAAGAGGAATATGAAGTAGTATGTTTAAGCGGATTATGAAGTAGTATATTAAAGAGGAATTTGAAGTAGTATGTTTAAGAGGAATATGAAGTAGTATGTTTAGGAGGAATATGAAGTAGTATGTTTAATATGAATATATGATGTAGTATGTTTAAGAGGAATATGAAGTAGTATATTAAAGAGGAATATAAAGTAGTATGTTTAAGAGGAATATGAAGTAGTAGGTTTAAGAGGAATATGAAGTAGTATAATTAAGAGAAATATGCAGTAGTATATTTAAGAGGAATATGAAGTAGTATGTTTAAGAGGAATATGAAGTAGTATGTTTAAGAGGACTATGAAGTTGTATGTGTAAGAGGAATATGAAGTAGTATGTTTAAGAGGAATATGAAGTAGTATATTTAAGAGGAATATGCAGTAGTATATTTAAGAGGAATATGAAGTAGAATATTTAGGAGGAATGTGAAGTGGTATGTTTAAGAGGAATATGAAGTAGTATGTTCAAGAGGAACATGAAGTAGTATGTTTAAGAGGAATATGAAGAAGTATGTTTAAGAGGAATATGAAGTAGTATATTTAAGAGGAATATGAAGTTGTATGTTTAAGAGGAATATGAAGTAGTATATTTAAGAGGAATATAAAGTAGTATGTTTAAGAGGAATATGAAGTAGTATAATAAAGAGGAATATGAAGTAGTATGTTTAAGAGGAATATGAAGTAGTATGTTTAAGAAAAATATGAAGTAGTATGTTTAAGAGGAATATGCAGTAGTATATTTAAGAGGAATATGAATTAGTATATTTAAGAGGAATATGAAGTAGTATGTTTAAGAGGAATATGAAGTAGTATGTTTAAGAGGAATATGAAGTAGTATGTTTAAGAGGAAAATGAAGTAGTATATTTAAGAGGAATATGAAGTAGTACATTTAAGAGGAATATGCAGTAGTATATTTAAGAGGAATATGAAGTAGTATGTTTAAGAGGAAAATGAAGTAGTATATTTAAGAGGAATATGAAGTAGTATGTTTAAGAGGAATATGAACTTGTATGTTTAAGAGGAACATGAAGTAGTATGTTTAAGAGGAAAATGAAGTAGTATGTTTAAGAGGAATATGAAGTAGTTAGTTTAAGAGTAATATGAAGTAGTATGTTTAAGAGGAATATGAAGCAGTATGTTTAAGAGGAATATTAAGTAGTATGTTTAAGAGGAATATGCAGTAGTATATATAAGAGGAATATGAAGTAGTATATTTAAGAGGAATATGAAGTAGTATATTTAAGAGGAATATGAAGTTGTATATTTAAGAGGAATATGAAGTAGTATGTTTAAGAGGAATATGAAGTAGTATATTTAAGAGGAATATTAAGTAGTATGTTTAAGAGGAATATGAAGTTGTATGTTTCAGAGGAACATGAAGTAGTATGTTTAAGAGGAAAATGAAGTAATATGTTTAAGAGGAATATGAAGTAATTAGTTTAAGAGTAATATGAAGTAGTATGGTTAAGTGGAATATGAAGTAGTATGTTTAAGAGGAATATAAAGTAGTATGTTTAAGAGGAATATGCAATAGTATATATAAGAGGAATATGAAGTAGTATGTTTAAGATGAATATGAAGTAGTATGTTTAAGAGGAATATGAAGTAGTATATTTAAGAGGAATATGAAATAGTATGTTTAAGAGGAATATGAAGTAGTATATTTAAGAGCAATATGAAGTAGTATGTTTAAGAGGAATATGAAGTAGTATATTAAAGAAAAATATGAAGTAGTATGTTTAAGAGGAATATGAAATAGTATGTTTAAGAGGAATATGAAGTAGTATGTTTAAGAGGAATATGCAGTAGTATATTTAAGAGGAATATGAAGTACTATGTTTAAGAGGAATATGAAGTAGTATGTTTAAGAGGTTATATGAAGTAGTATGTTTAAGAGGAATATGAAGTAGTATGTTTAAGAGGAATATGAAGTAGTATTTTTAAGAGGAATATGATGTAGTATGTTCAAGAGGAATATGAAGTAGTATGTTTAAGAGGAATATGAAGTAGTATGTTTAAGAGGAATATGAAGTGTTATGGTTAAGAGGAACATGAAGTAGTATGTTTAAGAGGAATATGAAGTAGTATATTTAAGAGGAATATGCAGTAGTATATTTAAGAGGAATATGAAGTAGTATTTTTAAGAGGAATATGAAGTAAAATATTTAAGAGGAATATGAAGTATTATGTTTAATAGAAATATGAAGTAGTATGTTTAAGAGGAATATGAATTAGTATGTTTAAGAGGAACATGAAGAAGTATGTTTAAGAGGAATATGAAGTAGTATATTTGAGAGGAATATGCAGTAGTATATTTAAGAGGAATATGAAGTAGTATGTTTAAGAGGAATATGAAGTAGTATGTTTAAGAGGAATATGGAGTAGTATGTTTAAGAGGAATATGAAGTAGTATGTTTAAGAGGAATATGAAGTAGTATGTTTAAGAGGAATATGAAGAAGTATATTTAAGAGGAATATGCAGTAGCATATTTAATAGGAATATGAAGTAGTATATTTAAGAGGAATATGAAGTGGTATGTTTAAGAGGAATATGAAGTAGTATGTTTAAGCGGATTATGAAGTAGTATATTAAAGAGGAATTTGAAGTAGTATGTTTAAGAGGAATATGAAGTAGTATGTTTAGGAGGAATATGAAGTAGTATGTTTAATATGAATATATGATGTAGTATGTTTAAGAGGAATATGAAGTAGTATATTAAAGAGGAATATAAAGTAGTATGTTTAAGAGGAATATGAAGTAGTAGGTTTAAGAGGAATATGAAGTAGTATGTTTAAGAGAAATATGCAGTAGTATATTTAAGAGGAATATGAAGTAGTATGTTTAAGAGGAATATGAAGTAGTATGTTTAAGAGGACTATGAAGTTGTATGTGTAAGAGGAATATGAAGTAGTATGTTTAAGAGGAATATGAAGTAGTATATTTAAGAGGAATATGCAGTAGTATATTTAAGAGGAATATGAAGTAGAATATTTAAGAGGAATGTGAATTGGTATGTTTAAGAGGAATATGAAGTAGTATGTTCAAGAGGAATATGAAGTAGTATGTTTAAGAGGAATATGAAGAAGTATGTTTAAGAGGAATATGAAGTAGTATATTTAAGAGGAATATGAAGTTGTATGTTTAAGAGGAATATGAAGTAGTATATTTAAGAGGAATATAAAGTAGTATGTTTAAGAGGAATATGAAGTAGTATAATAAAGAGGAATATGAAGTAGTATGTTTAAGAGGAATATGAAGTAGTATGTTTAAGAGGAATATGAAGTAGTATGTTTAAGAGGAATATGCAGTAGTATATTTAAGAGGAATATGAATTAGTATATTTAAGAGGAATATGAAGTAATATGTTTAAGAGGAATATGAAGTAGTATGTTTAAGAGGAATATGAAGTAGTATGTTTAAGAGGAAAATGAAGTAGTATATTTAAGAGGAATATGAAGTAGTACATTTAAGAGGAATATGCAGTAGTATATTTAAGAGGAATATGAAGTAGTATGTTTAAGAGGAAAATGAAGTAGTATATTTAAGAGGAATATGAAGTAGTATGTTTAAGAGGAATATGAAGTTGTATGTTTAAGGGGAACATGAAGTAGTATGTTTAAGAGGAAAATGAAGTAGTATGTTTAAGAGGAATATGAAGTAGTTAGTTTAAGAGTAATATGAAGTAGTATGTTTAAGAGGAATATGAAGCAGTATGTTTAAGAGGAATATTAAGTAGTATGTTTAAGAGGAATATGCAGTAGTATATATAAGAGGAATATGAAGTAGTATATTTAAGAGGAATATGAAGTAGTATGTTTAAGAGGAATATGAAGTAGTATGTTTAAGAGGAATATGAAGTAGTATATTTAAGAGGTATATGAAGTAGTATATTTAAGAGGAATATGAAGTAGTATGTTTAAGAGGAATATGAAGTAGTATATTAAAGAGGAATATGAAGTAGTATGTTTAAGAGGAATATTAAGTAGTATGTTTAAGAGGAATATGCAGTAGTATATATAAGAGGAATATGAAGTAGTATATTTAAGAGGAATATGAAGTAGTATGTATAAGAGGAATATGAAGTAGTATATTAAATAGGAATATGAAGTAGTATGTTTAAGAGGAATATAAAGTAGTATGTTGAAGAGGAATATGAAGTAGTATGTGTAAGAGGAATATGCAGTAGTATATTTAAGAGGAATATGAAGTACTAAGTTTAAGAGGAATATGAAGTAGTATGTTTAAGAGGTTATAAGAAGTAGTATGTTTAAGAGGAATATGAAGTAGTATGTTTAAGAGGAATATGAAGTAGTATATTTAAGAGGAATACGAAGTAGTACATTTAAGAGGAATATGCAGTAGTATATTTAAGAGGAATATGAAGTAGTATGTTTAAGAGGAATATGAAGTAGTATATTTAAAAGGAATATGATGTAGTATGTTCAAGAGGAATATGAAGTAGTATGTTAAAGAGGAATATGATGTAGTATGTTTAAGAGGAATATGAAGTAGTATGTTTAAGAGGAATATGAAGTAGCATATTTAAGAGGAATATGCAGTAGTATATTTAAGAGGAATATGAAGTAGTATTTTTAAGAGAAATATGAAGTAGTATATTTAAGAGGAATATGAAGTATTATGTTTAATAGGAATAAGAAGTAGTATGTTTAAGAGGAATATGAAGTAGTATGTTTAAGAGGAACATGAAGAAGTATGTTTAAGAGGAATATGAAGTAGTATATATAAGAGGAATATGCAGTAGTATATTTAAGAGGAATATGAAGTAGTATGTTTGAGAGGAATATGAAGTAGTATGTTTAAGAGGAATATGAAGTAGTATATTAAAGAGGAATATGAAGTAGTATGTTTAAGAGGAATATGAAGTAGTTTGTTTAAGAGGAATATGAAGTAATATGTTTAAGAGGAATATGCAGTAGTATATTTAAGAGGAATATGTAGTAGTAAATTTAAGAGGAACATGAAGTAGTATGTTTAAGAGGAATATGAAGTAGCATGTTTAAGAGGTATAGAAGTAGTATGTTTAAGAGGAATATGAAGTAGTATGTTTAAAAGGAATATGAAGTAGTATAATTAAGAGGAATATGAAGTAGTACATTTAAGAGGAATATGCAGTAGTATATTTAAGAGGAATATGAAATAGTATGTTTAAGAGGAATGTGAAGTAGTATATTTAAGAGGAATATGAAGTATTATGTTTAAGAGGAATATGAAGTAGTATGTTTAAGAGGAACATGAAGTAGTATGTTTAAGAGGAATATGAAATAGTATGTTTAAGAGGAATATGAAGTAGTATGTTTAAAAGGAATATGAAGTAGTATTTTTAAGAGAAATATGAAGTAGTATATTTAAGAGGAATATGAATTAGTATATTTAAGAGGAATATGAAGTAGTATGTTTAAGAGGAATATGAGGTAGTATGTTTAAGAGGAATATGAAGTAGTATGTTTAAGAGGAATATGAAGTAGTATGTTTAAGAGGAATATGAAGTAGTATATTTAAGAGGAATATGAAGTTGTACATTTAAGAGGAATATGCAGAAGTATATTTAAGAGGAATATGAAGTAGTATGTTTAAGAGGAATATGAAGTAGTATATTTAAGAGGAATATGAAGTAGTATGTTTAAGAGGGATATGAAGTTGTATGTTTAAGAGGAACATGAAGTAGTATGTTTAAGAGGAAAATGAAGTAGTATGTTTAAGAGGAATATGAAGTAGTTAGTTAAAGAGTAATATGAAGTAGTATGTTTAAGAGGAATATGAAGTAGTATGTTCAAGAGGTTATATGAAGTAGTATGTTTAAGAGGAATATGAAGTAGTATGTTTAAGAGTAATATGAAGTAGTATATTTAAGAGGAATACGAAGTAGAACATTTAAGAGGAATATGAAGTATTATGTTTAAGAGGAATATGAAGTAGTATGTTTAAGAGAAATATGAAGTAGTATGTTTAAGAGGAATATGAAGTAGTATATTTAAGAGGAATATGAAGTAGTATGTTTAAGAGGAATATGAAGTAGTATATTTAAGAGCAATATGAAGTAGTATGTTTAAGAGGAATATGAAGTAGTATATTAAAGAGGAATATGAAGTAGTATGTTGAAGAGGAATATGAAGTAGTATGTGTAAGAGGAATATGCAGTAGTATATTTAAGAGGAATATGATGTAGTATGTTCAAGAGGAATATGAAGTAGTATGTTTAAGAGGAATATGAAGTAGTATGTTTAAGAGGAATATGAAGTGTTATGGTTAAGAGGAACATGAAGTAGTATGTTTAAGAGGAATATGAAGTAGTATATTTAAGAGGAATATGCAGTAGTATATTTAAGAGGAATATGAAGTAGTATTTTTAAGAGGAATATGAAGTAGTATATTTAAGAGGAATATGAAGTAGTATTTTTAAGAGGAATATGATGTAGTATGTTCAAGAGGAATATGAAGTAGTATGTTTAAGAGGAATATGAAGTAGTATGTTTAAGAGGAATATGAAGTGTTATGGTTAAGAGGAACATGAAGTAGTATGTTCAAGAGGAATATGAAGTAGTATATTTAAGAGGAATATGCAGTAGTATATTTAAGAGGAATATGAAGTAGTATTTTTAAGAGGAATATGAAGTAAAATATTTAAGAGGAATATGAAGTATTATGTTTAATAGAAATATGAAGTAGTATGTTTAAGAGGAATATGAATTAGTATGTTTAAGAGGAACATGAAGAAGTATGTTTAAGAGGAATATGAAGTAGTATATTTGAGAGGAATATGCAGTAGTATATTTAAGAGGAATATGAAGTAGTATGTTTAAGAGGAATATGAAGTAGTATGTTTAAGAGGAATATGGAGTAGTATGTTTAAGAGGAATATGAAGTAGTATGTTTAAGAGGAATATGAAGTAGTATGTTTAAGAGGAATATGAAGAAGTATATTTAAGAGGAATATGCAGTAGCATATTTAATAGGAATATGAAGTAGTATATTTAAGAGGAATATGAAGTGGTATGTTTAAGAGGAATATGAAGTAGTATGTTTAAGCGGATTATGAAGTAGTATATTAAAGAGGAATTTGAAGTAGTATGTTTAAGAGGAATATGAAGTAGTATGTTTAGGAGGAATATGAAGTAGTATGTTTAATATGAATATATGATGTAGTATGTTTAAGAGGAATATGAAGTAGTATATTAAAGAGGAATATAAAGTAGTATGTTTAAGAGGAATATGAAGTAGTAGGTTTAAGAGGAATATGAAGTAGTATGTTTAAGAGAAATATGCAGTAGTATATTTAAGAGGAATATGAAGTAGTATGTTTAAGAGGAATATGAAGTAGTATGTTTAAGAGGACTATGAAGTTGTATGTGTAAGAGGAATATGAAGTAGTATGTTTAAGAGGAATATGAAGTAGTATATTTAAGAGGAATATGCAGTAGTATATTTAAGAGGAATATGAAGTAGAATATTTAAGAGGAATGTGAATTGGTATGTTTAAGAGGAATATGAAGTAGTATGTTCAAGAGGAATATGAAGTAGTATGTTTAAGAGGAATATGAAGAAGTATGTTTAAGAGGAATATGAAGTAGTATATTTAAGAGGAATATGAAGTTGTATGTTTAAGAGGAATATGAAGTAGTATATTTAAGAGGAATATAAAGTAGTATGTTTAAGAGGAATATGAAGTAGTATAATAAAGAGGAATATGAAGTAGTATGTTTAAGAAGAATATAAAGTAGTATGTTTAAGAGGAATATGAAGTAGTATGTTTAAGAGGAATATGCAGTAGTATATTTAAGAGGAATATGAATTAGTATATTTAAGAGGAATATGAAGTAATATGTTTAAGAGGAATATGAAGTAGTATGTTTAAGAGGAATATGAAGTAGTATGTTTAAGAGGAAAATGAAGTAGTATATTTAAGAGGAATATGAAGTAGTACATTTAAGAGGAATATGCAGTAGTATATTTAAGAGGAATATGAAGTAGTATGTTTAAGAGGAAAATGAAGTAGTATATTTAAGAGGAATATGAAGTAGTATGTTTAAGAGGAATATGAAGTTGTATGTTTAAGAGGAACATGAAGTAGTATGTTTAAGAGGAAAATGAAGTAGTATGTTTAAGAGGAATATGAAGTAGTTAGTTTAAGAGTAATATGAAGTAGTATGTTTAAGAGGGATATGAAGCAGTATGTTTAAGAGGAATATTAAGTAGTATGTTTAAGAGGAATATGCAGTAGTATATTAAAGAGGAATATGAAGTAGTATGTTTAAGAGGAATATTAAGTCGTATGTTTAAGAGGAATATGCAGTAGTATATATAAGAGGAATATGAAGTAGTATATTTAAGAGGAATATGAAGTAGTATGTATAAGAGGAATATGAAGTAGTATGTTTAAGAGGAATATGAAGTAGTATATTTAAGAGGTATATGAAGTAGTATATTTAAGAGGAATATGAAGTAGTATGTTTAAGAGGAATATGAAGTAGTATATTAAAGAGGAATATGAAGTAGTATGTTTAAGAGGAATATTAAGTAGTATGTTTAAGAGGAATATGCAGTAGTATATATAAGAGGAATATGAAGTAGTATATTTAAGAGGAATATGAAGTAGTATGTATAAGAGGAATATGAAGTAGTATATTAAATAGGAATATGAAGTAGTATGTTTAAGAGGAATATAAAGTAGTATGTTGAAGAGGAATATGAAGTAGTATGTGTAAGAGGAATATGCAGTAGTATATTTAAGAGGAATATGAAGTACTATGTTTAAGAGGAATATGAAGTAGTATGTTTAAGAGGTTATAAGAAGTAGTATGTTTAAGAGGAATATGAAGTAGTATGTTTAAGAGGAATATGAAGTAGTATATTTAAGAGGAATACGAAGTAGTACATTTAAGAGGAATATGCAGTAGTATATTTAAGAGGAATATGAAGTAGTATGTTTAAGAGGAATATGAAGTAGTATATTTAAAAGGAATATGATGTAGTATGTTCAAGAGGAATATGAAGTAGTATGTTAAAGAGGAATATGAAGCAGTATGTTTAAGAGGAATATTAAGTAGTATGTTAAAGAGGAATATGCAGTAGTATATTAAAGAGGAATATGAAGTAGTATGTTTAAGAGGAATATTAAGTAGTATGTTTAAGAGGAATATGCAGTAGTATATATAAGAGGAATTTGAAGTAGTATATTTAAGAGGAATATGAAGTAGTATGTATAAGAGGAATATGAAGTAGTATGTTTAAGAGGAATATGAAGTAGTATATTTAAGAGGTATATGAAGTAGTATATTTAAGAGGAATATGAAGTAGTATGTTTAAGAGGAATATGAAGTAGTATATTAAAGAGGAATATGAAGTAGTATGTTTAAGAGGAATATTAAGTAGTATGTTTAAGAGGAATATGCAGTAGTATATATAAGAGGAATATGAAGTAGTATATTTAAGAGGAATATGAAGTAGTATATATAAGAGGAATATGAAGTAGTATATTAAATAGGAATATGAAGTAGTATGTTTAAGAGGAATATAAAGTAGTATGTTGAAGAGGAATATGAAGTAGTATGTGTAAGAGGAATATGCAGTAGTATATTTAAGAGGAATATGAAGTACTATGTTTAAGAGGAATATGAAGTAGTATGTTTAAGAGGTTATAAGAAGTAGTATGTGTAAGAGGAATATGCAGTAGTATATTTAAGAGGAATATGAAGTACTATGTTTAAGAGGAATATGAAGTAGTATGTTTAAGAGGTTATAAGAAGTAGTTAGTTTAAGAGTAATATGAAGTAGTATGTTTAAGAGGAATATGAAGCAGTATGTTTAAGAGGAATATTAAGTAGTATGTTTAAGAGGAATATGCAGTAGTATATTAAAGAGGAATATGAAGTAGTATGTTTAAGAGGAATATTAAGTAGTATGTTTAAGAGGAATATGCAGTAGTATATATAAGAGGAATATGAAGTAGTATATTTAAGAGGAATATGAAGTAGTATGTATAAGAGGAATATGAAGTAGTATGTTTAAGAGGAATATGAAGTAGTATATTTAAGAGGTATATGAAGTAGTATATTTAAGAGGAATATGAAGTAGTATGTTTAAGAGGAATATGAAGTAGTATATTAAAGAGGAATATGAAGTAGTATGTTTAAGAGGAATATTAAGTAGTATGTTTAAGAGGAATATGCAGTAGTATATATAAGAGGAATATGAAGTAGTATATTTAAGAGGAATACGAAGTAGTATGTATAAGAGGAATATGAAGTAGTATATTAAATAGGAATATGAAGTAGTATGTTTAAGAGGAATATAAAGTAGTATGTTGAAGAGGAATATGAAGTAGTATGTGTAAGAGGAATATGCAGTAGTATATTTAAGAGGAATATGAAGTACTATGTTTAAGAGGAATATGAAGTAGTATGTTTAAGAGGTTATAAGAAGTAGTATGTTTAAGAGGAATATGAAGTAGTATGTTTAAGAGGAATATGAAGTAGTATATTTAAGAGGAATACGAAGTAGTACATTTAAGAGGAATATGCAGTAGTATATTTAAGAGGAATATGAAGTAGTATGTTTAAGAGGAATATGAAGTAGTATATTTAAAAGGAATATGATGTAGTATGTTCAAGAGGAATATGAAGTAGTATGTTAAAGAGGAATATGATGTAGTATGTTTAAGAGGAATATGAAGTAGTATGTTTAAGAGGAATATGAAGTAGCATATTTAAGAGGAATATGCAGTAGTATATTTAAGAGGAATATGAAGTAGTATTTTTAAGAGAAATATGAAGTAGTATATTTAAGAGGAATATGAAGTATTATGTTTAATAGGAATAAGAAGTAGTATGTTTAAGAGGAATATGAAGTAGTATGTTTAAGAGGAACATGAAGAAGTATGTTTAAGAGGAATATGAAGTAGTATATATAAGAGGAATATGCAGTAGTATATTTAAGAGGAATATGAAGTAGTATGTTTGAGAGGAATATGAAGTAGTATGTTTAAGAGGAATATGAAGTAGTATATTAAAGAGGAATATGAAGTAGTATGTTTAAGAGGAATATGAAGTAGTTTGTTTAAGAGGAATATGAAGTAATATGTTTAAGAGGAATATGCAGTAGTATATTTAAGAGGAATATGTAGTAGTAAATTTGAGAGGAACATGAAGTAGTATGTTTAAGAGGAATATGAAGTAGCATGTTTAAGAGGTATATGAAGTAGTATGTTTAAGAGGAATATGAAGTAGTATGTTTAAAAGGAATATGAAGTAGTATAATTAAGAGGAATATGAAGTAGTACATTTAAGAGGAATATGCAGTAGTATATTTAAGAGGAATATGAAATAGTATGTTTAAGAGGAATGTGAAGTAGTATATTTAAGAGGAATATGAAGTATTATGTTTAAGAGGAATATGAAGTAGTATGTTTAAGAGGAACATGAAGTAGTATGTTTAAGAGGAATATGAAATAGTATGTTTAAGAGGAATATGAAGTAGTATGTTTAAAAGGAATATGAAGTAGTATTTTTAAGAGAAATATGAAGTAGTATATTTAAGAGGAATATGAATTAGTATATTTAAGAGGAATATGAAGTAGTATGTTTAAGAGGAATATGAGGTAGTATGTTTAAGAGGAATATGAAGTAGTATGTTTAAGAGGAATATGAAGTAGTATGTTTAAGAGGAATATGAAGTAGTATATTTAAGAGGAATATGAAGTTGTACATTTAAGAGGAATATGCAGAAGTATATTTAAGAGGAATATGAAGTAGTATGTTTAAGAGGAATATGAAGTAGTATATTTAAGAGGAATATGAAGTAGTATGTTTAAGAGGAATATGAAGTTGTATGTTTAAGAGGAACATGAAGTAGTATGTTTAAGAGGAAAATGAAGTAGTATGTTTAAGAGGAATATGAAGTAGTTAGTTAAAGAGTAATATGAAGTAGTATGTTTAAGAGGAATATGAAGTAGTATGTTCAAGAGGTTATATGAAGTAGTATGTTTAAGAGGAATATGAAGTAGTATGTTTAAGAGTAATATGAAGTAGTATATTTAAGAGGAATACGAAGTAGAACATTTAAGAGGAATATGAAGTATTATGTTTAAGAGGAATATGAAGTAGTATGTTTAAGAGAAATATGAAGTAGTATGTTTAAGAGGAATATGAAGTAGTATATTTAAGAGGAATATGAAGTAGTATGTTTAAGAGGAATATGAAGTAGTATATTTAAGAGCAATATGAAGTAGTATGTTTAAGAGGAATATGAAGTAGTATATTAAAGAGGAATATGAAGTAGTATGTTGAAGAGGAATATGAAGTAGTATGTGTAAGAGGAATATGCAGTAGTATATTTAAGAGGAATATGAAGTACTATGTTTAAGAGGAATATGAAGTAGTATGTTTAAGAGGTTATAAGAAGTAGTATGTTTAAGAGGAATATGAAGTAGTATGTTTAAGAGGAATATGAAGTAGTATATTTAAGAGGAATACGAAGTAGTACATTTAAGAGGAATATGCAGTAGTATATTTAAGAGGAATATGAAGTAGTATGTTTAAGAGGAATATGAAGTAGTATATTTAAAAGGAATATGATGTAGTATGTTCAAGAGGAATATGAAGTAGTATGTTAAAGAGGAATATGATGTAGTATGTTTAAGAGGAATATGAAGTAGTATGTTTAAGAGGAATATGAAGTAGCATATTTAAGAGGAATATGCAGTAGTATATTTAAGAGGAATATGAAGTAGTATTGTTAAGAGAAATATGAAGTAGTATATTTAAGAGGAATATGAAGTATTATGTTTAATAGGAATATGAAGTAGTATGTTTAAGAGGAATATGAAGTAGTATGTTTAAGAGGAACATGAAGAAGTATGTTTAAGAGGAATATGAAGTAGTATATATAAGAGGAATATGCAGTAGTATATTTAAGAGGAATATGAAGTAGTATGTTTGAGAGGAATATGAAGTAGTATGTTTAAGAGGAATATGAAGTAGTATATTAAAGAGGAATATGAAGTAGTATGTTTAAGAGGAATATGAAGTAGTATGTTTAAGAGGAATATGAAGTAGTATGTTTAAGAGGAATATGCAGTAGTATATTTAAGAGGAATATGTAGTAGTAAATTTAAGAGGAACATGAAGTAGTATGTTTAAGAGGAATATGAAGTAGCATGTTTAAGAGGTATATGAAGTAGTATGTTTAAGAGGAATATGAAGTAGTATGTTTAAAAGGAATATGAAGTAGTATAATTAAGAGGAATATGAAGTAGTACATTTAAGAGGAATATGCAGTAGTATATTTAAGAGGAATATGAAATAGTATGTTTAAGAGGAATGTGAAGTAGTATATTTAAGAGGAATATGAAGTATTATGTTTAAGAGGAATATGAAGTAGTATGTTTAAGAGGAACATGAAGTAGTATGTTTAAGAGGAATATGAAATAGTATGTTTAAGAGGAATATGAAGTAGTATGTTTAAAAGGAATATGAAGTAGTATTTTTAAGAGAAATATGAAGTAGTATATTTAAGAGGAATATGAATTAGTATATTTAAGAGGAATATGAAGTAGTATGTCTAAGAGGAATATGAGGTAGTATGTTTAAGAGGAATATGAAGTAGTATGTTTAAGAGGAATATGAAGTAGTATGTTTAAGAGGAATATGAAGTAGTATATTTAAGAGGAATATGAAGTTGTACATTTAAGAGGAATATGCAGTAGTATATTTAAGAGGAATATGAAGTAGTATGTTTAAGAGGAATATGAAGTAGTATATTTAAGAGGAATATGAAGTAGTATGTTTAAGAGGAATATGAAGTTGTATGTTTAAGAGGAACATGAAGTAGTATGTTTAAGAGGAAAATGAAGTAGTATGTTTAAGAGGAATATGAAGTAGTTAGTTAAAGAGTAATATGAAGTAGTATGTTTAAGAGGAATATGAAGAAGTATGTTCAAGAGGTTATATGAAGTAGTATGTTTAAGAGGAATATGAAGTAGTATGTTTAAGAGGAATATGAAGTAGTATATTTAAGAGGAATACGAAGTAGAACATTTAAGAGGAATATGAAGTATTATGTTTAAGAGGAATATGAAGTAGTATGTTTAAGAGGAATATGAAGTAGTATGTTTAAGAGGAATATGAAGTAGTATATTTAAGAGGAATATGAAGTAGTATGTTTAAGAGGAATATGAAGTAGTATATTTAAGAGTAATATGAAGTAGTATGTTTAAGAGGAATATGAAGTAGTATATTAAAGAGGAATATGAAGTAGTATGTTTAAGAGGAATATGAAGTAGTATGTTTAAGAGGAATACGAAGTAGTATGTTTAAGAGGAATATGCAGTAGTATATTTAAGAGGAATATGAAGTACTATGTTTAAGAGGAATATGAAGTAGTATGTTCAAGAGGTTATATGAAGTAGTATGTTTAAGAGGAATATGAAGTAGTATATTTAAGAGGAATATGAAGTAGTATGTTTAAGAGGAATATGAAGTAGTATATTTAAGAGTAATATGAAGTAGTATGTTTAAGAGGAATATGAAGTAGTATATTAAAGAGGAATATGAAGTAGTATGTTTAAGAGGAATATGAAGTAGTATGTTTAAGAGGAATACGAAGTAGTATGTTTAAGAGGAATATGCAGTAGTATATTTAAGAGGAATATGAAGTACTATGTTTAAGAGGAATATGAAGTAGTATGTTCAAGAGGTTATATGAAGTAGTATATTTAAGAGGAATACGAAGTAGAATATTTAAGAGGAATATGCAGCAGTATATTTAGTAGGAATATGAAGTAGTTTGTTTAAGAAGAATATGAAGTAGTATATTTAAAAGGAATATGATGTAGTATGTTCAAGAGGAATATGAAGTAGTATGTTTAAGAGGAATATGAAGTAGTATGATTAAGAGGAATATGAAGTGTTATGGTTAAGAGGACCATAAAGTAGTATGTTTAAGAGGAATATAAAGTAGCATATTTAAGAGGAATATGCAGTAGTATATTTAAGAGGAATATGAAGTAGTATTTTTAAGAGAAATATGAAGTAGTATATTTAAGAGGAATATGAAGTATTATGTTTAATAGGAATATGAAGTAGTATATTTAAGAGGAATATGAAGTATTTTGTTTAATAGGAATATGAAGTAGTATGTTTAAGAGGAATATGAAGTAGGATGTTTAATAGAAATATGAAGTAGTATGTTTAAGAGGAACATGAAGTTGTATATTTAAGAGGAATATGAAGTAGTATGTTTAAGAGGAATATGAAGTAGTATATTAAAGAGGAATATGAAGTAGTATGTTTAAGAGGAATATGAAGTAGTATGTTTAAGAGGAATATGAAGTAGTATGTTTAAGAGGAATATGCAGTAGTATATTTAAGAGGAATATGAAGTAGTATATTTAAGAGGAACATTAAGTAGTATGTTTAAGAGGAATATGAAGTTGTATATTTAAGAGGTATATGAAGTAGTATGTTTAAGAGGAATATGAAGTAGTATGTTTAAAAGGAATATGAAGTAGTATAATTAAGAGGAATATGAAGTAGTACATTTAAGAGGAATATGCAGTAGTATATTTAAGAGAAATATGAAATAGTATGTTTAAGAGGAATGTGAAGTAGTATATTTAAGAGGAATATGAAGTAGTATGTTTAAGAGGAATATGAAGTAGTATGTTTAAGAGGAACATGAAGTAGTATGTTTTAGAGGAATATGAAGTAGTATGTTTAAGAGGAATATGAAGTAGTATGTTTGAAAGGAATATGAAGTAGGATGTTTAAGAGAAATATAAAGTAGTATGTTTAAGAGGAATATGAAGTAGTATGTTTAAGAGGAATAAGCAGTAGTATATTTAAGAGGAATATGAAGTAGTATATTTAAGAGGAATATGAATTAGTATGTTTAAGAGGAATATAAAGTAGTATGTTTAAGAGGAATATGAAGTAGTATGTTTAAGAGGAATATAAAGTAGTATGTTTAAGAGGAATATGAAGTAGTATATTTAAGAGGAATATGAAGTTGTATATTTAAGAGGAATATGAAGTAGTATATTTAAGAGGAATATGAAGTAGTATGTTAATGAAGAATATCAAGTAGTATATTAAAGAGGAATATGAAGTAGTATGTTTAAGAGGAATATGAAGTAGTATGTTTAAGCGGAATATGAAGTAGTATGTTTAAGAGGAATATGCAGTAGTATATTTAAGAGGAATATGAAGTAGTATGTTTAAGAGGAATATGAAGTAGTATGTCTAAGAGGAATATGAAGTAGTATGTTTAAGAAGAATATGAAGTGGTATGTTTAAGAGGAATATGAAGTAGTATGTTTAAGAGGATTATGAAGAAGTATGTTTAAGAGGAATATGAAGTAGTATGTTTAAGAGGAATATGAAGTAGTATATTTAAGAGGAATATGAAGTAGTATGTTTAAGAGGAATATGAAGTTGTATATTTAAGAGGAATATGAAGTAGTATGTTTAAGAGGAATATGAAGTAGTATATTAAAGAGGAATATGAAGTTGTATATTTAAGAGGAATATGAAGTAGTATATTTAAGAGGAATATGAAGTAGTATGTTAATGAAGAATATGAAGTAGTATATTAAAGAGGAATATGAAGTAGTATGTTTAAGAGGAATATGAAGAAGTATGTTTAAGCGGAATATGAAGTAGTATGTTTAAGAGGAATATGCAGTAGTATATTTAAGAGGAATATGAAGTAGTATGTTTAAGAGGAATATGAAGTAGTATATTTAAGAGGAATATAAAGTAATATATTTAAGAGGAATATGAAGTTGTATGTTTAAGAGGAATATGAAGTTGTATGTTTAAGAGGAATATGAAGTAGTATATTTAAGAGGAATATGAAGTAGTACATTTAAGAGGAATATGCAGTAGTATATTTAAGAGGAATATGAAGTAGTATGTTAAAGAGGAATATGAAGTAGTATATTTAAGAGGAATATGAATTAGTATGTTTGAGAGGAATATGAAGTAGTATGTTTAAGAGGAACATGAAGTAGTATCTTTAAGAGGAAAATGAAGTAGTATATTTAAGAGTAATATGAAGTAGTATGTTAAAGAGGAATATGAAGTAGTATATTTAAGAGGAATATGAATTAGTATGTTTGAGAGGAATATGAAGTAGTATGTTTAAGAGGAACATGAAGTAGTATCTTTAAGAGGAAAATGAAGTAGTATGTTTAAGAGGAATATGAAGTAGTATGTTTAAGAGGAATATGAAGTAGTATGTTTAAGAGGAATATGGAGTAGTATGTTTAAGAGGAATATGAAGTAGTATGTTTAAGAGGAATATGCAGTAGTATATTTAAGAGGAATATGAAGTAGAATATTTAAGAGGAATATGAAGTAGTATATTTAAGAGGAATATGAAGTAGTGTGTTTAATAGGAATATGAAGTAGTATGTTTAAGAGTAATATGAAGTAGAATGTTTAAGAGGAATATGAAGTTGTATGTTTAAGAGGAACATGAAGTAGTATGTTTAAGAGGAAAATGAAGTAGTATGTTTAAGAGGAATATGAAGTAGTTAGTTAAAGAGTAATATGAAGTAGTATGTTTAAGAGGAATATGAAGTAGTATGTTCAAGAGGTTATATGAAGTAGTATGTTTAAGAGGAATATGAAGTAGTATGTTTAAGAGGAATATGAAGTAGTATATTTAAGAGGAATACGAAGTAGAACATTTAAGAGGAATATGAAGTAGTATGTTTAAGAGGAATATGAAGTAGTATGTTTAAGAGGAATATGAAGTAGTATGTTTAAGAGGAATATGAAGTAGTATGTTTAAGAGGAATATGAAGTAGTATGTTTAAGAGGAATATGAAGTAGTATATTTAAGAGCAATATGAAGTAGTATGTTTAAGAGGAATATGAAGTAGTATATTAAAGAGGAATATGAAGTAGTATGTTTAAGAGGAATATGAAGTAGTATGTTTAAGAGGAATATGAAGTAGTATGTGTAAGAGGAATATGCAGTAGTATATTTAAGAGGAATATGAAGTACTATGTTTAAGAGGAATATGAAGTAGTATGTTCAAGAGGTTATATGAAGTAGTATGTTTAAGAGGAATATGAAGTAGTATGTTTAAGAGGAATATGAAGTAGTATATTTAAGAGGAATACGAAGTAGAACATTTAAGAGGAATATGCAGTAGTATATTTAAGAGGAATATGAAGTAGTATGTTTAAGAGGAATATGAAGTAGTATATTTAAAAGGAATATGATGTAGTATGTTCAAGAGGAATATGAAGTAGTATGTTTAAGAGGAATATGAAGTAGTATGTTTAAGAGGAATATGAAGTGTTATGGTTAAGAGGAACATGAAGTAGTATGTTTAAGAGGAATATGAAGTAGCATATTTAAGAGGAATATGCAGTAGTATATTTAAGAGGAATATGAAGTAGTATTTTTAAGAGAAATATGAAGTAGTATATTTAAGAGGAATATGAAGAAGTATATTTAAGAGGAATATGAAGTAGTATGTTTAAGAGGAATATGAAGTAGTATGTTTAATAGGAATATGAAGTAGTATGTTTAAGAGGAATATGAAGTTGTATATTTAAGAGGAATATGAAGTAGTATGTTTAAGAGGAATATGAAGTAGTATATTAAAGAGGAATATGAAGTAGTATGTTTAAGAGGAATATGAAGTAGTATGTTTAAGAGGAGTATGAAGTAGTATGTTTAAGAGGAATATGCAGTAGTATATTTAAGAGGAATATGAAGTAGTATATTTAAGAGGAACATGAAGTAGTATGTTTAAGAGGAATATGAAGTAGCATGTTTAAGAGGTATATGAAGTAGTATGTTTAAGAAGAATATGAAGTAGTATGTTTAAAAGGAATATTAAGTAGTATAATTAAGAGCAATATGAAGTAGTACATTTAAGAGGAATATGCAGTAGTATATTTAAGAGGAATATGAAATAGTATGTTTAAGAGGAATGTGAAGTAGTATATTTAAGAGGAATATGAAGTAGTATGTTTAAGAGGAATATGAAGTAGTATGTTTAAGAGGAACATGAAGTAGTATGTTTAAGAGGAATATGAAGTAGTATGTTTAAGAGGAATATGAAGTAGTATGTTTAAAAGGAATATGAAGTAGTATGTTTAAGAGAAATATGAAGTAGTATGTTTAAGAGGAATATGAAGTAGTATGTTTAAGAGGAATATGCAGTAGTATATTTAAGAGGAATATGAAGTAGTATATTTAAGAGGAATATGAAGTAGTATGTTTAAGAGGAATATGAAGTAGTATGTTTAAGAGGAATATGAAGTAGTATGTTTAAGAGGAATATAAAGTAGTATGTTTAAGAGGAATATGAAGTGGTATATTTAAGAGGAATATGAAGTTGTATATTTAAGAGGAATATGAAGTAGTATATTTAAGAGGAATATGAAGTAGTATGTTTATGAAGAATATGAAGTAGTATATTAAAGAGGAATATGAAGTAGTATGTTTAAGAGGAATATGAAGTAGTATGTTTAAGAGGAATATGAAGTAGTATGTTTAAGAGGAATATGCAGTAGTATATTTAAGAGGAATATGAAGTAGTATGTTTAAGAGGAATATGAAGTAGTATGTCTAAGAGGAATATGAAGTAATATGTTTAAGAGGAATATGAAGTAGTATATTTAAGAGGAATATGCAGTAGCATATTTAATAGGAATATGAGGTAGTATATTTAAGAGGAATATGAAGTGGTATGTTTAAGAGGAATATGAAGTAGTATGTTTAAGAGGATTATGAAGAATTATGTTTAAGAGGAATATGAAGTAGTATGTTTAAGAGGAATATGAAGTAGTATATTTAAGAGGAATATGAAGTAGTATGTTTAAGAGGAATATGAAGTTGTATATTTAAGAGGAATATGAAGTAGTATGTTTAAGAGGAATATGAAGTAGTATATTAAAGAGGAATATGAAGTAGTATGTTTAAGAGGAATATGAAGTAGTATGTTTAAGAGGAATATGAAGTAGTATGTTTAATATGAATATGCAGTAGTATATTTAAGAGTAATATGAAGTAGTATATTTAAGAGGAATATAAAGTAATATATTTAAGAGGAATATGAAGTTGTATGTTTAAGAGAAATATGAAGTAGTATATTTAAGAGGAATATGAAGTTGTATGTTTAAGAAGAATATGAAGTAGTATGTTTAAGAGGAACATGAAGTAGTATTTTTAAGAGGAAAATGAAGTAGTATGTTTAAGAGGAATATGAAGTAGTATGTTTAAGAGGAATATGAAGTGTTATGGTTAAGAGGAACATGAAGTAGTATGTTTAAGAAGAATATGAAGTAGTATATTTAAGAGGAATATGCAGTAGTATATTTAAGAGGAATATGCAGTAGTATTTTTAAGAGGAATATAAAGATGTATATTTAAGAGGAATATGAAGTAGTGTGTTTAATAGGAATATGAAGTAGTATGTTTAGGAGGAATATGAAGTAGAATGTTTAAGAGGAACATGAAGAAGTATGTTTAAGAGGAATATGAAGGAGTATATTTAAGAGGAATATGCAGTAGTATATTTAAGAGGAATATGAAGTAGTATATTTAAGAGGAATATGAAGTAGTATGTTTAAGAGGAATATAAAGTAGTATGTTTAAGAGGAATATGAAGTAATATGTTTAAGAGGAATATGAAGTAGTATCTTTAAGAGGAATATGAAGTAGTATGTTTAAGAGGAATATGAAGTAGTATCTTTAAGAGGAATATGAAGTAGTATATTTAAGAGGAATATGAAGTAGAATTTTAAAGAGGAATATGAAGTGGTATATTAAAGAGAAATGTGAAGTAGTATGTTTAAGAGGAATATGAAGTAGTATGTTTAAGAGGAATATGAAGTAGTATGTTTGAGAGGAATATGCAGTAGTATATATAAGAGAAATATGAAGTAGTATGTTTAAGAGGAATATGAAGTAGTATATTTTAAAGGAATATGAGGTGGTATATTTAAGAGGAATATGAAGTAGTATGTTTAAGAGGAATATGCAGTAGTATATTTAAGAAGAATATGAAGTACTATGTTTAAGAGGAATATGAAGTAGTATGTTTAAGAGGTTATATGAAGTAGTATGTTTAAGAGGAATATGAAGTAGTATGTGTAAGAGGAATATGCAGTAGTATTTTTAAGAGGATTATGAAGTAGTATGTTTAAGAGGAATATGAAGTAGTATATTTAAGAGGAATATGATGTAGTTTATTTCAGAGGAATATGAAGTAGTATGTTTAAGAGGAATATGAAGTAGTATGTTTAAGAGGAATATGAAGTGGTATGGTTAAGAAGAACATGAAGTAGTATGTTTAAGAAGAATATGAAGTAGTATATTTAGGAGGAATATGCAGTAGTATATTTAAGAGGAATATGAAGTAGTATTTTTAAAAGGAATATGAAGTAGTATATTTAAGAGGAATATGAAGTAGTGTTTTTAATAGGAATATGAAGTAGTATGTTTAAGAGGAATATGAAGTCGAATGTTTAAGAGGAACATGAAGAAGTATGGTTAAGAGGAATATGAAGTAGTATATTTAAGAGGAATATGCAGTAGTATATTTAAGAGGAATATGAAGTAGTATATTTTAGAGGAATATGAAGTAGTATGTTTAAGAGGAATATAAAGTAGTATGTTTAAGAGGAATATGAAGTAATATGTTTAAGAGGAATATGAAGTAGTATCTTTAAGAGGAATATGAAGTAGGTTTGAGAGGAATATGAAGTAGTATCTTTAAGAGGAATATGAAGTAGTATATTTAAGAGGAATATGAAGTAGTATATTTAAGAGGAATATGAAGTAGTATATTAAAGAGAAATATGAAGTAGTATGTTTAAGAGGAATATGAAGTAGTATGTTTAAGAGGAATATGAAGTAGTATGTTTAAGAGGAATATGCAGTAGTATATATAAGAGGAATATGAAGTAATATGTTTAAGAGGAATATGAAGTAGTATATTTAAAAGGAATATGAAGTGGTATATTTAAGAGGAATATGAAGTAGTATATTTAAGATGAATATGAAGTAGTATATTTAAGAGGAATATGAAGTAGAATGTTTAAGAGGAATATGAAGCAGTATATTTAAGAGGAATATGAAGTAGTATGTTTAAGAGGAATATGAAGTAGTATATTTAAGAGAAATATGAAGTAGTATGTTTAAGAGGAATATGAAGTAGTATGTTTAAGAGGAATATGAAGTAGTATGTTTAAGAGGAACATAAAGTAGTATGTTTAAGAGGAAATTGAAGTAGTATGTTTAAGAGGAATATGAAGTAGTATGTTTAAGAGGAATATGAAGTAGTATATTTAAGAGGAATATGAAGTAGTATGTTTAAGAGGAATATGAAGTAGTATGTTTAAGAGGAATATGCAGTAGTATATTTAAGAGGAATATGAAGTAGTATATTTAAGAGGAATATGAAGTAGTATGTTTAAAAGGAATATGAAGTAGTATGTTTAAGAGAAATATGAAGTAGTATGTTTAAGAGGAATACGAAGTTGCATATTTAAGAGGAACATAAAGTAGTATGTTTAAGAGGAAATTGAAGTAGTATGTTTAAGAGGAATATGAAGTAGTATATTAAAGAGGAATATGAAGAAGTATGTTTAAGAGGAATATGAAGTACTATGTTTAAGAGGAATATGAAGTAGTATGTTTAAGTGGAATATGCAGTAGTATGTTTAAGAGGAATATGAAGTAGTATGTTTAAGAAGAATATGAAGTAGTATGTTTAAGAGGAATATGAAGTAGTATGTTTAAGAGGAATATGAAGTAGTATACTGAAGAGGAATATGAAGTAGTATGTTTAAGAGGAATATGAAGTTGTATATTTAAGAGCAATATGAAGTAGTATGTTTAAGAGGAATATGAAGTAGTATATTAAAGTGGAATATGAAGTAGTAAGTTTAAGAGGAATATGAAGTAGTATGTTTAAGAGGAATATGAAGTAGTATGTTTAACAAGAATATGCAATAGTATATTTAAGAGTATTATGAAGTACTATGTTTAAGAGGAAAATGAAGTAGTATGTTTAAGAGGTTATATGAAGTAGTATGTTTAAGAGGAATATGCAATAGTATATTTAAGAGGAATATGATGTAGTATGTTTAAGTGGAATATGAAGTAGTATATTTAAGAGGAATATGATGTAGAATATTTAAGAGGAATATGAAGTAGTATGTTTAAGAGGAATATGAAGTAGTATGTTTAAGAGGAATATGAAGTTTTATGGTTAAGAGGAACATGAAGTAGTATGTTTAAGAAGAATATGAAGTAGTATATTTAAGAGGAATATGCAGTAGTATATTTAAGAGGAATATGCAGTAGTATTTTTAAGAGGAATATGAAGAAGTTTATTTAAGAGGAATATGAAGTAGTATGTTTAAGAGGAATATAAAGTAGTATGTTTAAGAGGAATATGAAGTAATATGTTTAAGAGGAATATGAAGTAGTATCTTTAAGAGGAATATGAAGTAGGTTTGAGAGGAATATGAAGTAGTATCTTTAAGAGGAATATGAAGTAGTATATTTAAGAGGAATATGAAGTAGTATATTTAAGAGGAATATGAAGTAGTATATTAAAGAGAAATATGAAGTAGTATGTTTAAGAGGAATATGAAGTAGTATGTTTAAGAGGAATATGAAGTAGTATGTTTAAGAGGAATATGCAGTAGTATATATAAGAGGAATATGAAGTAATATGTTTAAGAGGAATATGAAGTAGTATATTTAAAAGGAATATGAAGTGGTATATTTAAGAGGAATATGAAGTAGTATATTTAAGATGAATATGAAGTAGTATATTTAAGAGGAATATGAAGTAGAATGTTTAAGAGGAATATGAAGCAGTATATTTAAGAGGAATATGAAGTAGTATGTTTAAGAGGAATATGAAGTAGTATATTTAAGAGAAATATGAAGTAGTATGTTTAAGAGGAATATGAAGTAGTATGTTTAAGAGGAATATGAAGTAGTATGTTTAAGAGGAACATGAAGTAGTATGTTTAAGAGGAAATTGAAGTAGTATGTTTAAGAGGAATATGAAGTAGTATGTTTAAGAGGAATATGAAGTAGTATATTTAAGAGGAATATGAAGTAGTATGTTTAAGAGGAATATGAAGTAGTATGTTTAAGAGGAATATGCAGTAGTATATTTAAGAGGAATATGAAGTAGTATATTTAAGAGGAATATGAAGTAGTATGTTTAAAAGGAATATGAAGTAGTATGTTTAAGAGAAATATGAAGTAGTATGTTTAAGAGGAATACGAAGTTGCATATTTAAGAGGAATATGAAGTAGTATGTTTAAGAGGAATATAAAGTAGTATATTTAAGAGGAATATGAAGTAATATGTTTAAGAGGAATATGAAGTAGTATATTAAAGAGGAATATGAAGAAGTATGTTTAAGAGGAATATGAAGTACTATGTTTAAGAGGAATATGAAGTAGTATGTTTAAGTGGAATATGCAGTAGTATGTTTAAGAGGAATATGAAGTAGTATGTTTAAGAAGAATATGAAGTAGTATGTTTAAGAGGAATATGAAGTAGTATGTTTAAGAGGAATATGAAGTAGTATACTGAAGAGGAATATGAAGTAGTATGTTTAAGAGGAATATGAAGTTGTATATTTAAGAGGAATATGAAGTAGTATGTTTAAGAGGAATATGAAGTAGTATATTAAAGTGGAATATGAAGTAGTAAGTTTAAGAGGAATATGAAGTAGTATGTTTAAGAGGAATATGAAGTAGTATGTTTAACAGGAATATGCAATAGTATATTTAAGAGTATTATGAAGTACTATGTTTAAGAGGAAAATGAAGTAGTATGTTTAAGAGGTTATATGAAGTAGTATGTTTAAGAGGAATATGCAATAGTATATTTAAGAGGAATATGATGTAGTATGTTTAAGTGGAATATGAAGTAGTATATTTAAGAGGAATATGATGTAGAATATTTAAGAGGAATATGAAGTAGTATGTTTAAGAGGAATATGAAGTAGTATGTTTAAGAGGAATATGAAGTTTTATGGTTAAGAGGAACATGAAGTAGTATGTTTAAGAAGAATATGAAGTAGTATATTTAAGAGGAATATGCAGTAGTATATTTAAGAGGAATATGCAGTAGTATTTTTTAGAGGAATATGAAGAAGTTTATTTAAGAGGAATATGAAGGAGTGTGTTTAATAGGAATATGAAGTCGTATGTTTAAGGGGAATATGAAGTAGAATGTTTAAGAGGAACATAAAGAAGTATGTTTAAGAGGAATATGAAGTAGTATACTTAAGAGGAATATGCAGTAATATGTTTAAGAGGAATATGAAGTAGTATCTTTAAGAGGAATATGAAGTAGTATATTTAAGAGGAATATGAAGAAGTATGTTTAAGAGGAATATAAAGTAGTATGTTTAAGAGTAATATGAAGTAATATGTTTAAGAGGAATATGAAGTAGTATCTTTAAGAGGAATATGAAGTAGTATGTTTAAGGGGAATATGAAGTAGTATCTTTAAGAGGAATATGAATTAGTATATTTAAGAGGAATATGAAGCAGAATATTTAAGAGGAATATGAAGTAGTATATTAAAGAGAAATGTGAAGTAGTATGTTTAAGAGGAATATGAAGTGTTATGGTTAAGAGGAACATGAAGTAGTATGTTTAAGAGGAATATGAAGTAGCATATTTAAGAGGAATATGCAGTAGTATATTTAAGAGGAATATGAAGTAGTATTTTTAAGAGAAATATGAAGTAGTATATTTAAGAGGAATATGAAGTATTATGTTTAATAGGAATATGAAGTAGTATATTTAAGAGGAATATGAAGTATTATGTTTAATAGGAATATGAAGTAGTATGTTTAAGAGGAATATGAAGTAGTATGCTTAATAGGAATATGAAGTAGTATGTTTAAGAGGAATATGAAGTTGTATATTTAAGAGGAATATGAAGTAGTATGTTTAAGAGGAATATGAAGTAGTATATTAAAGAGGAATATGAAGTAGTATGTTTAAGAGGAA
This sequence comes from Atherix ibis, assembly GCA_958298945.1. Lineage (NCBI taxonomy): Eukaryota > Metazoa > Arthropoda > Insecta > Diptera > Athericidae > Atherix > Atherix ibis. The sequence goes on along the minus strand of CATQJD010000064.1, from coordinate 1,311,582 downwards.
TATGAAGTTGTATGTTTAGGAGGAGTATGAAGTAGTATGTTTAAGAGGAATATGCAGTAGTATATTTAAGAGGAATATGAAGTAGTATATTTAAGAGGAACATGAAGTATTATGTTTAAGAGGAATATGAAGTAGCATGTTTAAGAGGTAAATGAAGTAGTATGTTTAAGAAGAATATGAAGTAGTATGTTTAAAAGGAATATGAAGTAGTATAATTAAGAGGAATATGAAGTAGTACATTTAAGAGCAATATGCAGTAGTATATTTAAGAGGAATATGAAATAGTATGTTTAAGAGGATTGTGAAGTAGTATATTTAAGAGGAATATGAAGTAGTATGTTTAAGAGGAATATGAAGTAGCATGTTTAAGAGGAACATGAAGTAGTATGTTTAAGAGGAATATGAAGTAGTATGTTTAAGAGGAATATGAAGTAGTATGTTTAAAAGGAATATGAAGTAGTATGTTTAAGAGAAATATGATGTAGTATGTTTAAGAGGAATATGAAGTAGTATGTTTAAGAGGAATATGCAGTAGTATATTTAAGAGGAATATGAAGTAGTATATTTAAGAGGAATATGAAGTAGTATGTTTAAGAGAAATATGAAGTAGTATGTTTAAGAGGAATATGAAGAAGTATGTTTATGAGGAATATAAAGTTGTATATTTAAGAGGAATATGAAGTAGTATGTTTAAGAGGAATATAAAGTAGTATATTTAAGAGGAATATGAAGTAATATGTTTAAGAGGAATATGAAGTAGTATATTAAAGAGGAATATGAAGAAGTATGTTTAAGAGGAATATGAAGTACTATGTTTAAGAGGAATATGAAGTAGTATGTTTAAGTGGAATATGCAGTAGTATGTTTAAGAGGAATATGAAGTAGTATGTTTAAGAAGAATATGAAGTAGTATGTTTAAGAGGAATATGAAGTAGTATGTTTAAGAGGAATATGAAGTAGTATACTGAAGAGGAATATGAAGTAGTATGTTTAAGAGGAATATGAAGTTGTATATTTAAGAGGAATATGAAGTAGTATGTTTAAGAGGAATATGAAGTAGTATATTAAAGTGGAATATGAAGTAGTAAGTTTAAGAGGAATATGAAGTAGTATGTTTAAGAGGAATATGAAGTAGTATGTTTAACAGGAATATGCAATAGTATATTTAAGAGTATTATGAAGTACTATGTTTAAGAGGAAAATGAAGTAGTATGTTTAAGAGGTTATATGAAGTAGTATGTTTAAGAGGAATATGCAATAGTATATTTAAGAGGAATATGATGTAGTATGTTTAAGTGGAATATGAAGTAGTATATTTAAGAGGAATATGATGTAGAATATTTAAGAGGAATATGAAGTAGTATGTTTAAGAGGAATATGAAGTAGTATGTTTAAGAGGAATATGAAGTTTTATGGTTAAGAGGAACATGAAGTAGTATGTTTAAGAAGAATATGAAGTAGTATATTTAAGAGGAATATGCAGTAGTATATTTAAGAGGAATATGCAGTAGTATTTTTTAGAGGAATATGAAGAAGTTTATTTAAGAGGAATATGAAGGAGTGTGTTTAATAGGAATATGAAGTCGTATGTTTAAGGGGAATATGAAGTAGAATGTTTAAGAGGAACATAAAGAAGTATGTTTAAGAGGAATATGAAGTAGTATACTTAAGAGGAATATGCAGTAATATGTTTAAGAGGAATATGAAGTAGTATCTTTAAGAGGAATATGAAGTAGTATATTTAAGAGGAATATGAAGAAGTATGTTTAAGAGGAATATAAAGTAGTATGTTTAAGAGTAATATGAAGTAATATGTTTAAGAGGAATATGAAGTAGTATCTTTAAGAGGAATATGAAGTAGTATGTTTAAGGGGAATATGAAGTAGTATCTTTAAGAGGAATATGAATTAGTATATTTAAGAGGAATATGAAGCAGAATATTTAAGAGGAATATGAAGTAGTATATTAAAGAGAAATGTGAAGTAGTATGTTTAAGAGGAATATGAAGTGTTATGGTTAAGAGGAACATGAAGTAGTATGTTTAAGAGGAATATGAAGTAGCATATTTAAGAGGAATATGCAGTAGTATATTTAAGAGGAATATGAAGTAGTATTTTTAAGAGAAATATGAAGTAGTATATTTAAGAGGAATATGAAGTATTATGTTTAATAGGAATATGAAGTAGTATATTTAAGAGGAATATGAAGTATTATGTTTAATAGGAATATGAAGTAGTATGTTTAAGAGGAATATGAAGTAGTATGCTTAATAGGAATATGAAGTAGTATGTTTAAGAGGAATATGAAGTTGTATATTTAAGAGGAATATGAAGTAGTATGTTTAAGAGGAATATGAAGTAGTATATTAAAGAGGAATATGAAGTAGTATGTTTAAGAGGAATATGAAGTTGTATGTTTAGGAGGAGTATGAAGTAGTATGTTTAAGAGGAATATGCAGTAGTATATTTAAGAGGAATATGAAGTAGTATATTTAAGAGGAACATGAAGTATTATGTTTAAGAGGAATATGAAGTAGCATGTTTAAGAGGTAAATGAAGTAGTATGTTTAAGAAGAATATGAAGTAGTATGTTTAAAAGGAATATGAAGTAGTATAATTAAGAGGAATATGAAGTAGTACATTTAAGAGCAATATGCAGTAGTATATTTAAGAGGAATATGAAATAGTATGTTTAAGAGGATTGTGAAGTAGTATATTTAAGAGGAATATGAAGTAGTATGTTTAAGAGGAATATGAAGTAGCATGTTTAAGAGGAACATGAAGTAGTATGTTTAAGAGGAATATGAAGTAGTATGTTTAAGAGGAATATGAAGTAGTATGTTTAAAAGGAATATGAAGTAGTATGTTTAAGAGAAATATGATGTAGTATGTTTAAGAGGAATATGAAGTAGTATGTTTAAGAGGAATATGCAGTAGTATATTTAAGAGGAATATGAAGTAGTATATTTAAGAGGAATATGAAGTAGTATGTTTAAGAGAAATATGAAGTAGTATGTTTAAGAGGAATATGAAGAAGTATGTTTATGAGGAATATAAAGTAGTATGTTTAAGAGGAATATGAAGTAGTATATTTAAGAGGAATATGAAGTTGTATATTTAAGAGGAATATGAAGTAGTATATTTAAGAGGAATATGAAGTAGTATGTTTATGAAAAATATGAAGTAGTATATTAAAGAGGAATATGAAGTAGTATGTTTAAGAGGAATATGAAGTAGTATGTTTAAGAGGAATATGAAGTAGTATGTTTAAGAGGAATATGCAGTAGTATATTTAAGAGGAATATGAAGTAGTATGTTTAAGAGGAATATGAAGTAGTATGTCTAAGAAGAATATGAAGTAGTATGTTTAAGAGGAATATGAAGTAGTATATTTAAGAGGAATATGCAGTAGCATATTTAATAGGAATATGAAGTAGTATATTTAAGAGGAATATGAAGTGGTATGTTTAAGAGGAATATGAAGTAGTATGTTTAAGAGGATTATGAAGAAGTATGTTTAAGAGGAATATGAAGCAGTATGTTTAAGAGGAATATGAAGTAGTATATTTAAGAGGAATATGAAGTAGTATGTTTAAGAGGAATATGAAGTTGTATATTTAAGAGGAATATGAAGTAGTATGTTTAAGAGGAATATGAAGTAGTATATTAAAGAGGAATATGAAGTAGTACGTTTAAGAGGAATATGAAGTAGTATGTTTAAGAGGAATATGAAGTAATATGTTTAATATGAATATGCAGTAGTATATTTAAGAGTAATATGAAGTAATATATTTAAGAGGAATATAAAGTAATATATTTAAGAGGAATATGAAGTTGTATGTTTAAGAGAAATATGAAGTAGTATGTTTAAGAGGAATATGAAGTTGTATGTTTAAGAGGAATATGAAGTGGTATATTTAAGAGGAATATGAAGTAGTACATTTAAGAGGAATATGCAGTATTATATTTAAGAGGAATATGAAGTAGTATGTTGAAGAGGAATATGAAGTAGTATATTTAAGAGGAATATGAATTAGTATGTTTGAGAGGAATATGAAGTAGTATGTTTAAGAGGAACATGAAGTAGTATCTTTAAGAGGAAAATGAAGTAGTATGTTTAAGAGGAATATGAAGTAGTATGTTTAAGAGGAATATGAAGTAGTATGTTTAAGAGGAATATGGAGTAGTATGTTTAAGAGGAATATGAAGTAGTATGTTTAAGAGGAATATGCAGTAGTATATTTAAGAGGAATATGAAGTAGTATATTTAAGAGGAATATGAAGTAGTATATTTAAGAGGAATATGAAGTAGTGTGTTTAATAGGAATATGAAGTAGTATGTTTAAGAGTAATATGAAGTAGAATGTTTAAGAGGAACATGAAGAAGTTTGTTTAAGAGGAATATGAAGGAGTATATTTAAGAGGAATATGCAGTAGTATATTTAAGAGGAATATGAAGTAGTATATTTAAGAGGAATATGAAGTAGTATGTTTAAGAGGAATATAAAGTAGTTTGTTTAAGAGGAATATAAAGTAAAATGTTTAAGAGGAATATGAAGTAGTATCTTTAAGAGGAATATGAAGTAGTATGTTTAAGAGGAATATGAAGTAGTATGTTTAAGAGGAATATGAAGTAGTATGTTTGAGAGGAATATGCAGTAGTATATATAAGAGGAATATGAAGTAGTATGTTTAAGAGGAATATGAAGTAGTATATTTTAAAGGAATATGAGGTGGTATAATAAATAAGAATATGAAGTAGTATGTTTAAGAGGAATATGAAGTAGTATGTTTAAGAGGAATATGAAGTAGTATGTTTAATATGAATATGCAGTAGTATATTTAAGAGTAATATGAAGTAGTATATTTAAGAGGAATATAAAGTAATATATTTAAGAGGAATATGAAGTTGTACGTTTAAGAGGAATATGAAGTAGTATGTTTAAGAGGAATATGAAGTTGTATGTTTAAGAGGAATATGAAGTAGTATAGTTAAGAGGAATATGAAGTAGTACATTTAAGAGGCATATGCAGTAGTATATTTAAGAGGAATATGAAGTAGTATGTTAAAGAGGAATATGAAGTAGTATATTTAAGAGGAATATGAATTAGTATGTTTGAGAGGAATATGAAGTAGTATGTTTAAGAGGTACATGAAGTAGTATTTTTAAGAGGAAAATGAAGTAGTATGTTTAAGAGGAATATGAAGTAGTATGTTTAAGAGGAATATGAAGTGTTATGGTTAAGAGGAACATGAAGTAGTATGTTTAAGAAGAATATGAAGTAGTATATTTAAGAGGAATATGCAGTAGTATATTTAAGAGGAATATGCAATAGTATTTTTAAGAGGAATATAAAGAAGTATATTTAAGAGGAATATGAAGTAGTGAGTTTAATAGGAATATGAAGTAGTATGTTTAAGAGGAATATGAAGTAGAATGTTTAAGAGGAACATGAAGAAGTATGTTTAAGAGGAATATGAAGGAGTATATTTAAGAGGAATATGCAGTAGTATATTTAAGAGGAATATGCAGTAGTATATTTAAGAGGAATATGAAGTAGTATGTTTAAGAGGAATATAAAGTAGTATGTTTAAGAGAAATGTGAAGTAGTATGTTTAAGAGGAATATGAAGTAGTATGTTTAAGAGGAATATGAAGTAGTATGTTTGAGAGGAATATGCAGTAGTATATATAAGAGGAATATGAAGTAGTATGTTTAAGAGGAATATGAAGTAGTATATTTTAAAGGAATATGAGGTGGTGTATTTAAGAGGAATATGAAGTAGTATGTTTAAGAGGAATATGAAGTAGTATGTTTAAGAGGAATATGCAGTAGTATATTTAAGAAGAATATGAAGTACTATGTTTAAGAGGAATATGAAGTAGTATGTTTAAGAGGTTATATGAAGTAGTATGTTTAAGAGGAATATGAAGTAGTATGTTTAAGAGGAATATGCAGTAGTATTTTTAAGAGGATTATGAAGTAGTATGTTTATAAGGAATATGAAGTAGTATATTTAAGAGGAATATGATGTAGTTTATTTCAGAGGAATATCAAGTAGTATGTTTAAGAGGAATATGAAGTAGTATGTTTAAGAGGAATATGAAGTGTTATGGTTAAGAAGAACATGAAGTAGTATGTTTAAGAAGAATATGAAGTAGTATATTTAGGAGGAATATGCAGTAGTATATTTAAGAGGAATATGAAGTAGTATTTTTAAAAGGAATATGAAGTAGTATATTTAAGAGGAATATGAAGTAGTGTTTTTAATAGGAATATGAAGTAGTATGTTTAAGAGGAATATGAAGTCGAATGTTTAAGAGGAACATGAAGAAGTATGGTTAAGAGGAATATGAAGTAGTATATTTAAGAGGAATATGCAGTAGTATATTTAAGAGGAATATGAAGTAGTATATTTGAGAGGAATATGAAGTAGTATGTTTAAGAGGAATATGAAGTAGTATATTTAAGAGGAATATGAAGTAGTATATTTAAGAGGAATATGAAGTAGTATATTAAAGAGAAATATGAAGTAGTATGTTTAAGAGGAATATGAAGTAGTATGTTTAAGAGGAATATGAAGTCGAATGTTTAAGAGGAACATGAAGAAGTATGGTTAAGAGGAATATGAAGTAGTATATTTAAGAGGAATATGCAGTAGTATATTTAAGAGGAATATGAAGTAGTATATTTGAGAGGAATATGAAGTAGTATGTTTAAGAGGAATATAAAGTAGTATGTTTAAGAGGAATATGAAGTAATATGTTTAAGAGGAATATGAAGTAGTATCTTTAAGAGGAATATGAAGTAGGTTTGAGAGGAATATGAAGTAGTATCTTTAAGAGGAATATGAAGTAGTATATTTAAGAGGAATATGAAGTAGTATATTTAAGAGGAATATGAAGTAGTATATTAAAGAGAAATATGAAGTAGTATGTTTAAGAGGAATATGAAGTAGTATGTTTAAGAGGAATATGAAGTACTATGTTTAAGAGGAATATGCAGTAGTATATATAAGAGGAATATGAAGTAGTATGTTTAAGAGGAATATGAAGTAGTATATTTAAAAGGAATATGAAGTGGTATATTTAAGAGGAATATGAAGTAGTATATTTAAGATGAATATGAAGTAGTATATTTAAGAGGAATATGAAGTAGAATGTTTAAGAGGAATATGAAGTAGTATATTTAAGAGGAATATGAAGTAGTATGTTTAAGAGGAATATGAAGTAGTATGTTTAAGAGGAAAATGAAGTAGTATGTTTAAGAGGAATATGAAGTAGTATGTTTAAGAGGAACATGAAGTAGTATGTTTAAGAGGAAAATGAAGTAGAATGTTTAAGAGGAATATGAAGTAGTATGTTCAAGAGGAATATGAAGTAGTATATTTAAGAGGAATATGAAGTAGTATGTTTAAGAGGAATATGAAGTAGTATGTTTAAGAGGAATATGCAGTAGTATATTTAAGAGAAATATGAAGTAGTATGCTTAAGAGGAATATGAAGTAGTATGTTTAAGAGGAATATGAAGTAGTATGTTTAAGAGGAATATGAAGTTGCATATTTAAGAGGAATATGAAGTAGTATGTTTAAGAGGAATATAAAGTGGTATATTTAAGAGGAATATGAAGTAATATGTTTAAGAGGAATATGAAGTAGTATATTAAAGAGGAATATGAAGAAGTATGTTTAAGAGGAATTTGAAGTACTATGTTTAAGAGGAATATGAAGTAGTATGTTTAAGTGGAATATGCAGTAGTATGTTTAAGAGGAATACGAAGTAGTAAGTTTAAGAAGAATATGAAGTAGTATGTTTAAGAGGAATATGAAGTAGTATGTTTAAGAGGACTATGAAGTAGTATACTTAAGAGGAATATGAAGTAGTATATTTAAGAGGAATATGAAGTTGTATATTTAAGAGGAATATGAAGTAGTATGTTTAAGAGGAATATGAAGTAGTATCTTTAAGAGGAATATGAAGTAGTATGTTTAAGAGGAATATGAAGTAGTATGTTTAAGAGGAATATGAAGTAGTATGTTTAACAGGAATATGCAATAGTATATTTAAGAGGATTATGAAGTACTATGTTTAAGAGGAATATGAAGTAGTATGTTTAAGAGTTTATATGAAGTAGTATGTTTAAGAGGAATATGAAGTAGTATGTTTAAGAGAAATATGCAATAGTATATTTAAGAGGAATATGATGTAGTATGTTTAAGTGGAATATGAAGTAGTATATTTAAGAGGAATATGATGTAGAATATTTAAGAGGAATATGAAGTAGTATGGTTAAGAGGAATATGAAGTAGAATGTTTAAGAAGAATATGAAGTTTTATGGTTAAGAGGAACATGAAGTAGTATGTTTAAGAAGAATATGAAGTTGTATATTTAAGAGGAATATGCAGTAGTTTATTTAAGAGGAATATGCAGTAGTATTTTTAAGAGGAATATGAAGAAGTATATTTAAGAGGAATATGAAGTAGTGTGTTTAATAGGAATATGAAGTAGTATGTTTAAGAGGAATATGAAGTAGAATGTTTAAGAGAAACATGAAGAAGTATGTTTAAGAGGAATATGAAGTAGTATATTTAAGAGGAATATGCAGTAGTATATTTAAGAGGAATATGAAGTAGTATATTTAAGAGGAATATGAAGAAGTATGTTTAAGAGGAATATAAAGTAGTATGTTTAAGAGGAATATGAAGTAATATGCTTAAGAGGAATATGAAGTAGTATCTTTAAGAGGAATATGAAGTAGTATGTTTAAGGGGAATATGAAGTAGTATCTTTAAGAGGAATATGAAGTAGTATATTTAAGAGGAATATGAAGCAGAATATTTAAGAGGAATATGAAGTAGTATATTAAAGAGAAATGTGAAGTAGTATGTTTAAGAGGAATATGCAGTAGTATATATAAGGGGAATATGAAGTAGTATGTTTAAGAGGAATATGAAGTAGTATATTTTAAAGGAATATGAAGTGGTATATTTAAGAGGAATATGAAGTAGTATGTTTAAGAGGAATATGCAGTAGTATATTTAAGAGGAATATGAAGTAGTATATTTAAGAGGAATATGAAGTAGTATGTTTAAGAGGAATATGAAGTAGTATGTTTAAGAGGAATATGAAGTAGTATGTTTAAGAGGAATATGAAGTAGTATGTTTAAGAGCAATATGAAGTAGTATATTTAAGAGGAATATGAAGTAGTATGTTTAAGAGGAATATGAAGTAGTATATTTAAGAGGAATATGAAGTAGTATGTTTAAGAGGAATATGAAGTAGTATATTAAAGAGGAATATGAAGTAGTATGCTTAAGAGGAATATGAAGTAGTATGTTTAAGAGGAATATGAAGTAGTATGTTTAAGAGGAATATGCAGTAGTATATTTAAGAGGAATATGAAGTACTATGGTTAAGAGGAATATGAAGTAGTATGTTTAAGAGGTTATATGAAGTAGTATGTTTAAGAGGAATATGAAGTAGTATGTTTAAGAGGAATATGCAGTAGTATATTTAAGAGGAATATGAAGTGTTATGGTTAAGAGGAACATGAAGTAGTATGTTTAAGAAGAATATGAAGTAGTATATTTAAGAGGAATATGCAGTAGTATATTTAAGAGGAATATGAAGTAGTATTTTTAAAATGAATATGAAGTAGTATATTTAAGAGGAATATGAAGTAGTGTGTTTAATAGGAATATGAAGTAGTATGTTTAAGAGTAATATGAAGTCGAATGTTTAAGAGGAACATGAAGAAGTATGTTTAAGAGGAATATGAAGTAGTATATTTAAGAGGAATATGCAGTAGTATATTTAAGAGGAATATGAAGTAGTATATTTTAGAGGAATATGAAGTAGTATATTGAAGAGAAATATGAAGTAGTATGTTTAAGAGGAATATGAAGTAGTATGTTTAAGAGGAATATGAAGTAGTATGTTTAAGAGGAATATGAAGTAGTATGTTTAAGAGGAATATGCAGTAGTATATATAAGAGGAATATAAAGTAGTATGTTTAAGAGGAATATGAAGTAGTATATTTAAAAGAAATATGAAATGGTATATTTAAGAGGAATATGAAGTAGTATGTTTAAGATGAATATGAAGTAGTATATTTAAGAGGAATATGAGGTAGAATGTTTAAGAGGAATATGAAGCAGTATATTTAAGAGGAATATGAAGTAGTATGTTTAAGAGGAATATGAAGTAGTATATTTAAGAGGAATATGAAGTAGTATGTTTAAGAGGAATATGAAGTAGTATGTTTAAGAGGAATATGAAGTAGTATGTTTAAGAGGAACATGAAGTAGTATGTTTAAGAGGAAAATGAAGTAGTAAGTTTAAGAGGAATATGAAGTAGTATGTTTAAGAGGAATATGAAGTAGTATATTTAAGAGGAATATGATATAGAATATTTAAGAGGAATATGAAGTAGTATGTTTAAGAGGAATATGAAGTAGTATGTTTAAGAGGAATATGAAGTGTTATGGTTTAGAGGAACATGAAGTAGTATGTTTAAGAAGAATATGAAGTAGTATATTTAAGAGGAATATGCAGTAGTATATTTAAGAGGAATATACAGTAGTATTTTTAAGAGGAATATGATGAAGTATATTTAAGAGGAATATGAAGTTGTGTGTTTAAGAGTTTATATGAAGTAGTATGTTTAAGAGGAATATGAAGTAGTATGTTTAAGAGGAATATGCAATAGTATATTTAAGAGGAATATGAAGTGTTATGGTTAAGAGGAACATGAAGTAGTATGTTTAAGAAGAATATGAAGTAGTATATTTAAGAGGAATATGCAGTAGTATATTTAAGAGGAATATGAAGTAGTATTTTTAAAAGGAATATGAAGTAGTATATTTAAGAGGAATATGAAGTAGTGTATTTAATAGGAATATGAAGTAGTATGTTTAAGAGTAATATGAAGTCGAATGTTTAAGAGGAACATGAAGAAGTATGTTTAAGAGGAATATGAAGTAGTATATTTAAGAGGAATATGCAGTAGTATATTTAAGAGGAATATGAAGTAGTATGTTTAAAAGAAATATGAAATGGTATATTTAAGAGGAATATGAAGTAGTATGTTTAAGATGAATATGAAGTAGTATATTTAAGAGGAATATGAAGTAGAATGTTTAAGAGGAATATGAAGCAGTATATTTAAGAGGAATATGAAGTAGTATGTTTAAGAGGAATATGAAGTAGTATATTTAAGAGGAATATGAAGTAGTATGTTTAAGAGGAATATGAAGTAGTATGTTTAAGAGGAATATGCAGTAGTATATTTAAGAGGAATATGAAGTAGTATGCTTAAGAGGAATATGAAGTAGTATGTTTAAGAGGAATATGAAGTAGTATGTTTAAGAGGAATATGAAGTTGCATATTTAAGAGGAATATGAAGTAGTATGTTTAAGAGGAATATAAAGTGGTATATTTAAGAGGAATATGAAGTAATATGTTTAAGAGGAATATGAAGTAGTATATTAAAGAGGAATATGAAGAAGTATGTTTAAGAGGAATTTGAAGTACTATGTTTAAGAGGAATATGAAGTAGTATGTTTAAGTGGAATATGCAGTAGTATGTTTAAGAGGAATACGAAGTAGTAAGTTTAAGAAGAATATGAAGTAGTATGTTTAAGAGGAATATGAAGTAGTATGTTTAAGAGGACTATGAATAGTAGTATACTTAAGAGGAATATGAAGTAGTATATTTAAGAGGAATATGAAGTTGTATATTTAAGAGGAATATGAAGTAGTATGTTTAAGAGGAATATGAAGTAGTATATTAAAGAGGAATAAGAAGTAGTATGTTTAAGAGGAATATGAAGTAGTATGTTTAAGAGGAATATGAAGTAGTATGTTTAACAGGAATATGCAATAGTATATTTAAGAGGATTATGAAGTACTATGTTTAAGAGGAATATGAAGTAGTATGTTTAAGAGTTTATATGAAGTAGTATGTTTAAGAGGAATATGAAGTAGTATGTTTAAGAGAAATATGCAATAGAATATTTAAGAGGAATATGATGTAGTATGTTTAAGTGGAATATGAAGTAGTATTTTTAAGAGGAATATGATGTAGAATATTTAAGAGGAATATGAAGTAGTATGCTTAAGAGGAATATGAAGTAGAATGTTTAAGAGGAATATGAAGTTTTATGGTTAAGAGGAACATGAAGTAGTATGTTTAAGAAGAATATGAAGTAGTATATTTAAGAGGAATATGCAGTAGTTTATTTAAGAGGAATATGCAGTATTATTTTCAAGAGGAATATGAAGAAGTATATTTAAGAGGAATATGAAGTAGTGTGTTTAATAGGAATATGAAGTAGTATGTTTAAGAGGAATATGAAGTAGAATGTTTAAGAGAAACATGAAGAAGTATGTTTAAGAGGAATATGAAGTAGTATATTTAAGAGGAATATGCAGTAGTATCTTTAAGAGGAATATGAAGTAGTATGTTTAAGAGGAATATGAAGTAGTATATTTAAGAGGAATATGAAGTAGTATATTAAAGAGAAATGTGAAGTAGTATGTTTAAGAGGAATATGCAGTAATATATATAAGGGGAATATGAAGTAGTATGTTTAAGAGGAATATGAAGTAGTATATTTTAAAGGAATATGAAGTGGTATATTTAAGAGGAATATGAAGTAGTATGTTTAAGAGGAATATGCAGTAGTATATTTAAGAGGAATATGAAGTAGTATATTTAAGAGGAATATGAAGTAGTATGTTTAAGAGGAATATGAAGTAGTATGTTTAAGAGGAATATGAAGTAGTATGTTTAAGAGGAATATGAAGTAGTATGTTTAAGAGGAATATGAAGTAGTATATTTAAGAGGAATATGAAGTAGTATGTTTAAGAGGAATATAAAGTAGTATATTTAAGAGGAATATGAAGTAGTATGTTTAAGAGGAATATGAAGTAGTATATTAAAGAGGAATATGAAGTAGTATGCTTAAGAGGAATATGAAGTAGTATGTTTAAGAGGAATATGAAGTAGTATGTTTAAGAGGAATATGCAGTAGTATATTTAAGAGGAATATGAAGTACTATGGTTAAGAGGAATATGAAGTAGTATGTTTAAGAGGTTATATGAAGTAGTATGTTTAAGAGGAATATGAAGTAGTATGTTTAAGAGGAATATGAAGTAGTATGTTTAAGAGGAATATGCAGTAGTATATTTAAGAGGAATATGAAGTACTATGGTTAAGAGGAATATGAAGTAGTATGTTTAAGAGATTATATGAAGTAGTATGTTTAAGAGGAATATGAAGTAGTATGTTTAAGAGGAATATGCAGTAGTATATTTAAGAGGAATATGAAGTAGTATTTTTAAAATGAATATGAAGTAGTATATTTAAGAGGAATATGAAGTAGTGTGTTTAATAGGAATATGAAGTAGTATGTTTAAGAGTAATATGAAGTCGATTGTTTAAGAGGAACATGAAGAAGTATGTTTAAGAGGAATATGAAGTAGTATATTTAAGAGGAATATGCAGTAGTATATTTAAGAGGAATATGAAGTAGTATATTTTAGAGGAATATGAAGTAGTATATTGAAGAGAAATATGAAGTAGTATGTTTAAGAGGAATATGAAGTAGTATGTTTAAGAGGAATATGAAGTAGTATGTTTAAGAGGAATATGAAGTAGTATGTTTAAGAGGAATATGCAGTAGTATATATAAGAGGAATATAAAGTAGTATGTTTAAGAGGAATATGAAGTAGTATATTTAAAAGAAATATGAAATGGTATATTTAAGAGGAATATGAAGTAGTATGTTTAAGATGAATATGAAGTAGTATATTTAAGAGGAATATGAAGTAGAATGTTTAAGAGGAATATGAAGCAGTATATTTAAGAGGAATATGAAGTAGTATGTTTAAGAGGAATATGAAGTAGTATATTTAAGAGGAATATGAAGTAGTATGTTTAAGAGGAATATGAAGTAGTATGTTTAAGAGGAATATGAAGTAGTATGTTTAAGAGGAACATGAAGTAGTATGTTTAAGAGGAAAATGAAGTAGTATGTTTAAGAGGAATATGAAGTAGTATGTTTAAGAGGAATATGAAGTAGTATATTTAAGAGGAATATGATATAGAATATTTAAGAGGAATATGAAGTAGTATGTTTAAGAGGAATATGAAGTAGTATGTTTAAGAGGAATATGAAGTGTTATGGTTAAGAGGAACATGAAGTAGTATGTTTAAGAAGAATATGAAGTAGTATATTTAAGAGGAATATGCAGTAGTATATTTAAGAGGAATATACAGTAGTATTTTTAAGAGGAATATGATGAAGTATATTTAAGAGGAATATGAAGTTGTGTGTTTAAGAGTTTATATGAAGTAGTATGTTTAAGAGGAATATGAAGTAGTATGTTTAAGAGGAATATGCAATAGTATATTTAAGAGGAATATGAAGTGTTATGGTTAAGAGGAACATGAAGTAGTATGTTTAAGAAGAATATGAAGTAGTATATTTAAGAGGAATATGCAGTAGTATATTTAAGAGGAATATGAAGTAGTATTTTTAAAAGGAATATGAAGTAGTATATTTAAGAGGAATATGAAGTAGTGTATTTAATAGGAATATGAAGTAGTATGTTTAAGAGTAATATGAAGTCGAATGTTTAAGAGGAACATGAAGAAGTATGTTTAAGAGGAATATGAAGTAGTATATTTAAGAGGAATATGCAGTAGTATATTTAAGAGGAATATGAAGTAGTATGTTTAAAAGAAATATGAAATGGTATATTTAAGAGGAATATGAAGTAGTATGTTTAAGATGAATATGAAGTAGTATATTTAAGAGGAATATGAAGTAGAATGTTTAAGAGGAATATGAAGCAGTATATTTAAGAGGAATATGAAGTAGTATGTTTAAGAGGAATATGAAGTAGTATATTTAAGAGGAATATGAAGTAGTATGTTTAAGAGGAATATGAAGTAGTATGTTTAAGAGGAATATGCAGTAGTATATTTAAGAGGAATATGAAGTAGTATGCTTAAGAGGAATATGAAGTAGTTTGTTTAAGAGGAATATGAAGTAGTATGTTTAAGAGGAATATGAAGTTGCATATTTAAGAGGAATATGAAGTAGTATATTTAAGAGGAATATGAAGTTGTATATTTAAGAGGAATATGAAGTAGTATGTTTAAGAGGAATATGAAGTAGTATATTAAAGAGGAATATGAAGTAGTATGTTTAAGAGGAATATGAAGTAGTATGTTTAAGAGGAATATGAAGTAGTATGTTTAACAGGAATATGCAATAGTATATTTAAGAGGATTATGAAGTACTATGTTTAAGAGGAATATGAAGTAGTATGTTTAAGAGTTTATATGAAGTAGTATGTTTAAGAGGAATATGAAGTAGTATGTTTAAGAGAAATATGCAATAGTATATTTAAGAGGAATATGATGTAGTATGTTTAAGTGGAATATGAAGTAGTATATTTAAGAGGAATATGATGTAGAATATTTAAGAGGAATATGAAGTAGTATGTTTAAGAGGAATATGAAGTAGAATGTTTAAGAGGAATATGAAGTTTTATGGTTAAGAGGAACATGAAGTAGTATGTTTAAGAAGAATATGAAGTAGTATATTTAAGAGGAATATGCAGTAGTTTATTTAAGAGGAATATGCAGTAGTATTTTTAAGAGGAATATGAAGAAGTATATTTAAGAGGAATATGAAGTAGTGTGTTTACTAGGAATATGAAGTAGTATGTTTAAGGGGAATATGAAGTAGTATCTTTAAGAGGAATATGAAGTAGTATATTTAAGAGGAATATGAAGCAGAATATTTAAGAGGAATATGAAGTAGTATATTAAAGAGAAATGTGAAGTAGTATGTTTAAGAGGAATGTGCAGTAGTATATATAAGGGGAATATGAAGTAGTATGTTTAAGAGGAATATGAAGTAGTATATTTTAAAGGAATATGAAGTGGTATATTTAAGAGGAATATGAAGTAGTATGTTTAAGAGGAATATGCAGTAGTATATTTAAGAGGAATATGAAGTAGTATATTTAAGAGGAATATTAAGTAGTATGTTTAAGAGGAATATGAAGTAGTATGTTTAAGAGGAATATGAAGTAGTATGTTTAAGAGGAATATGAAGTAGTATGTTTAAGAGGAATATGAAGTAGTATATTTAAGAGGAATATGAAGTAGTATGTTTAAGAGGAATATGAAGTAGTATATTTAAGAGGAATATGAAGTAGTATGTTTAAGAGAAATATGAAGTAGTATATTAAAGAGGAATATGAAGTAGTATGCTTAAGAGGAATATGAAGTAGTATGTTTAAGAGGAATATGAAGTAGTATGTTTAAGAGGAATATGCAGTAGTATATTTAAGAGGAATATGAAGTACTATGGTTAAGAGGAATATGAAGTAGTATGTTTAAGAGGTTATATGAAGTAGTATGTTTAAGAGGAATATGAAGTAGTATGTTTAAGAGGAATATGCAGTAGTATATTTAAGAGGAATATGAAGTGTTATGGTTAAGAGGAACATGAAGTAGTATGTTTAAGAAGAATATGAAGTAGTATATTTAAGAAGAATATGCAGTAGTATATTTAAGAGGAATATGAAGTAGTATTTTTAAAATGAATATGAAGTAGTATATTTAAGAGGAATATGAAGTAGTGTGTTTAATAGGAATATGAAGTAGTATGTTTAAGAGTAATATGAAGTCGAATGTTTAAGAGGAACATGAAGAAGTATGTTTAAGAGGAATATGAAGTAGTATATTTAAGAGGAATATGCAGTAGTATATTTAAGAGGAATATGAAGTAGTATATTTTAGAGGAATATGAAGTAGAATGTTTAAGAGGAATATGAAGCAGTATATTTAAGAGGAATATGAAGTAGTATGTTTAAGAGGAATATGAAGTAGTATATTTAAGAGGAATATGAAGTAGTATGTTTAAGAGGAATATGAAGTAGTATGTTTAAGAGGAATATGCAGTAGTATATTTAAGAGGAATATGAAGTAGTATGCTTAAGAGGAATATGAAGTAGTATGTTTAAGAGGAATATGAAGTAGTATGTTTAAGAGGAATATGAAGTTGCATATTTAAGAGGAATATGAAGTAGTATGTTTAAGAGGAATATAAAGTGGTATATTTAAGAGGAATATGAAGTAATATGTTTAAGAGGAATATGAAGTAGTATATTAAAGAGGAATATGAAGAAGTATGTTTAAGAGGAATTTGAAGTACTATGTTTAAGAGGAATATGAAGTAGTATGTTTAAGTGGAATATGCAGTAGTATGTTTAAGAGGAATACGAAGTAGTAAGTTTAAGAAGAATATGAAGTAGTATGTTTAAGAGGAATATGAAGTAGTATGTTTAAGAGGACTATGAAGTAGTATACTTAAGAGGAATATGAAGTAGTATATTTAAGAGGAATATGAAGTTGTATATTTAAGAGGAATATGAAGTAGTATGTTTAAGAGGAATATGAAGTAGTATATTAAAGAGGAATATGAAGTAGTATGTTTAAGAGGAATATGAAGTAGTATGTTTAAGACGAATATGAAGTAGTATGTTTAACAGG
The DNA here is from genome assembly GCA_958298945.1 of Atherix ibis. Taxonomy (NCBI): domain Eukaryota; kingdom Metazoa; phylum Arthropoda; class Insecta; order Diptera; family Athericidae; genus Atherix; species Atherix ibis. Next base: position 1,293,999 of record CATQJD010000064.1, on the reverse strand, counting down.
AATATGCAATAGTATATTTAAGAGGATTATGAAGTACTATGTTTAAGAGGAATATGAAGTAGTATGTTTAAGAGTTTATATGAAGTAGTATGTTTAAGAGGAATATGAAGTAGTATGTTTAAGAGAAATATGCAATAGTATATTTAAGAGGAATATGATGTAGTATGTTTAAGTGGAATATGAAGTAGTATATTTAAGAGGAATATGATGTAGAATATTTAAGAGGAATATGAAGTAGTATGTTTAAGAGGAATATGAAGTAGAATGTTTAAGAGGAATATGAAGTTTTATGGTTAAGAGGAACATGAAGTAGTATGTTTAAGAAGAATATGAAGTAGTATATTTAAGAGGAATATGCAGTAGTTTATTTAAGAGGAATATGCAGTAGTATTTTTAAGAGGAATATGAAGAAGTATATTTAAGAGGAATATGAAGTAGTGTGTTTAATAGGAATATGAAGTAGTATGTTTAAGAGGAATATGAAGTAGAATGTTTAAGAGAAACATGAAGAAGTATGTTTAAGAGGAATATGAAGTAGTATATTTAAGAAGAATATGCAGTAGTATCTTTAAGAGGAATATGAAGTAGTATGTTTAAGGGGAATATGAAGTAGTATCTTTAAGAGGAATATGAAGTAGTATATTTAAGAGGAATATGAAGCAGAATATTTAAGAGGAATATGAAGTAGTATATTAAAGAGAAATGTGAAGTAGTATGTTTAAGAGGAATATGCAGTAGTATATATAAGGGGAATATGAAGTAGTATGTTTAAGAGGAATATGAAGTAGTATATTTTAAAGGAATATGAAGTGGTATATTTAAGAGGAATATGAAGTAGTATGTTTAAGAGGAATATGAAGCAGAATATTTAAGAGGAATATGAAGTAGTATATTAAAGAGAAATGTGAAGTAGTATGTTTAAGAGGAATATGCAGTAGTATATATAAGGGGAATATGAAGTAGTATGTTTAAGAGGAATATGAAGTAGTATATTTTAAAGGAATATGAAGTGGTATATTTAAGAGGAATATGAAGTAGTATGTTTAAGAGGCATATGAAGTAGTATGTTTAAGAGGAATATGCAGTAGTATATTTAAGAGGAACATGAAGTAGTATATTTAAGAGGAATATGAAGTAGTATGTTTAAGAGGAATATGAAGTAGTATGTTTAAGAGGAATATGAAGTAGTATGTTTAAGAGGAATATGAAGTAGTATGTTTAAGAGGAATATGAAGTAGTATATTTAAGAGGAATATGAAGTAGTATGTTTAAGAGGAATATGAAGTAGTATATTTAAGAGGAATATGAAGTAGTATGTTTAAGAGGAATATGAAGTAGTATATTAAAGAGGAATATGAAGTAGTATGCTTAAGAGGAATATGAAGTAGTATGTTTAAGAGGAATATGAAGTAGTATGTTTAAGAGGAATATGCAGTAGTATATTTAAGAGGAATATGAAGTACTATGGTTAAGAGGAATATGAAGTAGTATGTTTAAGAGGTTATATGAAGTAGTATGTTTAAGAGGAATATGAAGTAGTATGTTTAAGAGGAATATGCAGTAGTATATTTAAGAGCAATATGAAGTGTTATGGTTAAGAGGAACATGAAGTAGTATGTTTAAGAAGAATATGAAGTAGTATATTTAAGAAGAATATGCAGTAGTATATTTAAGAGGAATATGAAGTAGTATTTTTAAAATGAATATGAAGTAGTATATTTAAGAGGAATATGAAGTAGTGTGTTTAATAGGAATATGAAGTAGTATGTTTAAGAGTAATATGAAGTCGAATGTTTAAGAGGAATATGCAGTAGTATATTTAAGAGGAATATGAAGTACTATGGTTAAGAGGAATATGAAGTAGTATGTTTAAGAGGTTATATGAAGTAGTATGTTTAAGAGGAATATGTAGTAGTATGTTTAAGAGGAATATGCAGTAGTATATTTAAGAGGAATATGAAGTGTTATGGTTAAGAGGAACATGAAGTAGTATGTTTAAGAAGAATATGAAGTAGTATATTTAAGAAGAATATGCAGTAGTATATTTAAGAGGAATATGAAGTAGTATTTTTAAAATGAATATGAAGTAGTATATTTAAGAGGAATATGAAGTAGTGTGTTTAATAGGAATATGAAGTAGTATGTTTAAGAGTAATATGAAGTCGAATGTTTAAGAGGAACATGAAGAAGTATGTTTAAGAGGAATATGAAGTAGTATATTTAAGAGGAATATGCAGTAGTATATTTAAGAGGAATATGAAGTAGTATATTTTAGAGGAATATGAAGTAGAATGTTTAAGAGGAATATGAATCAGTATATTTAAGAGGAATATGAAGTAGTATGTTTAAGAGGAATATGAAGTAGTATATTTAAGAGGAATATGAAGTAGTATGTTTAAGAGGAATATGAAGTAGTATGTTTAAGAGGAATATGCAGTAGTATATTTAAGAGGAATATGAAGTAGTATGCTTAAGAGGAATATGAAGTAGTATGTTTAAGAGGAATATGAAGTAGTATGTTTAAGAGGAATATGAAGTTGCATATTTAAGAGGAATATGAAGTAGTATGTTTAAGAGGAATATAAAGTGGTATATTTAAGAGGAATATGAAGTAATATGTTTAAGAGGAATATGAAGTAGTATATTAAAGAGGAATATGAAGAAGTATGTTTAAGAGGAATTTGAAGTACTATGTTTAAGAGGAATATGAAGTAGTATGTTTAAGTGGAATATGCAGTAGTATGTTTAAGAGGAATACGAAGTAGTAAGTTTAAGAAGAATATGAAGTAGTATGTTTAAGAGGAATATGAAGTAGTATGTTTAAGAGGACTATGAAGTAGTATACTTAAGAGGAATATGAAGTAGTATATTTAAGAGGAATATGAAGTTGTATATTTAAGAGGAATATGAAGTAGTATGTTTAAGAGGAATATGAAGTAGTATATTAAAGAGGAATATGAAGTAGTATGTTTAAGAGGAATATGAAGTAGTATGTTTAAGAGGAATATGAAGTAGTATGTTTAACCGGAATATGCAATAGTATATTTAAGAGGATTATGAAGTACTATGTTTAAGTGGAATATGAAGTAGTATATTTAAGAGGAATATGATGTAGAATATTTAAGAGGAATATGAAGTAGTGTGTTTAATAGGAATATGAAGTAGTATGTTTAAGAGGAATATGAAGTAGAATGTTTAAGAGAAACATGAAGAAGTATGTTTAAGAGGAATATGAAGTAGTATATTTAAGAAGAATATGCAGTAGTATCTTTAAGAGGAATATGAAGTAGTATGTTTAAGGGGAATATGAAGTAGTATCTTTAAGAGGAATATGAAGTAGTATATTTAAGAGGAATATGAAGCAGAATATTTAAGAGGAATATGAAGTAGTATATTAAAGAGAAATGTGAAGTAGTATGTTTAAGAGGAATATGCAGTAGTATATATAAGGGGAATATGAAGTAGTATGTTTAAGAGGAATATGAAGTAGTATATTTTAAAGGATAATGAAGTGGTATATTTAAGAGGAATATGAAGTAGTATGTTTAAGAGGAATATGCAGTAGTATATTTAAGAGGAATATGAAGTAGTATATTTAAGAGGAATATGAAGTAGTATGTTTAAGAGGAATATGAAGTAGTATGTTTAAGAGGAATATGAAGTAGTATGTTTAAGAGGAATATGAAGTAGTATGTTTAAGAGGAATATGAAGTAGTATATTTAAGAGGAATATGAAGTAGTATGTTTAAGAGGAATATGAAGTAGTATATTTAAGAGGAATATGAAGTAGTATGTTTAAGAGGAATATGAAGTAGTATATTAAAGAGGAATATGAAGTAGTATGCTTAAGAGGAATATGAAGTAGTATGTTTAAGAGGAATATGAAGTAGTATGTTTAAGAGGAATATGCAGTAGTATATTTAAGAGGAATATGAAGTACTATGGTTAAGAGGAATATGAAGTAGTATGTTTAAGAGGTTATATGAAGTAGTATGTTTAAGAGGAATATGAAGTAGTATGTCTAAGAGGAATATGCAGTAGTATATTTAAGAGGAATATGAAGTGTTATGGTTAAGAGGAATATGAAGTAGTATGTTTAAGAAGAATATGAAGTAGTATATTTAAGAAGAATATGCAGTAGTATATTTAAGAGGAATATGAAGTAGTATTTTTAAAATGAATATAAAGTAGTATATTTAAGAGGAATATGAAGTAGTGTGTTTAATAGGAATATGAAGTAGTATGTTTAAGAGTAATATGAAGTCGAATGTTTAAGAGGAACATGAAGAAGTATGTTTAAGAGGAATATGAAGTAGTATATTTAAGAGGAATATGCAGTAGTGTATTTAAGAGGAATATTAAGTAGTATATTTTAGAGGAATATGAAGTAGTATATTGAAGAGAAATATGAAGTAGTATGTTTAAGAGGAATATGAAGTAGTATGTTTAAGAGGAATATGAAGTAGTATGTTTAAGAGGAATATGCAGTAGTATATATAAGAGGAATATAAAGTAGTATGTTTGAGAGGAATATGAAGTAGTATATTTAAAAGAAATATGAAATGGTATATTTAAGAGGAATATGAAGTAGTATGTTTAAGATGAATATGAAGTAGTATATTTAAGAGGAATATGAAGTAGAATGTTTAAGAGGAATATGAAGCAGTATATTTAAGAGGAATATGAAGTAGGATGTTTAAGAGGAATATGAAGTAGTATATTTAAGAGGAATATGAAGTAGTATGTTTAAGAGGAATATGAAGTAGTATGTTTAAGAGGAATATGAAGTAGTATGTTTAAGAGGAACATGAAGTAGTATGTTTAAGAGGAAAATGAAGTAGTATGTTTAAGAGGAATATGAAGTAGTATGTTTAAGAGGAATATGAAGTAGTATATTTAAGAGGAATATGATATAGAATATTTAAGAGGAATATGAAGTAGTATGTTTAAGAGGAATATGAAGTAGTATGTTTAAGAGGAATATGAAGTGTTATGGTTAAGAGGAACATGAAGTAGTATGTTTAAGAAGAATATGAAATAGTATATTTAAGAGGAATATGCAGTAGTATATTTAAGAGGAATATACAGTAGTATTTTTAAGAGGAATATGATGAAGTATATTTAAGAGGAATATGAAGTTGTGTGTTTAAGAGTTTATATGAAGTAGTATGTTTAAGAGGAATATGAAGTAGTATGTTTAAGAGGAATATGCAATAGTATATTTAAGAGGAATATGAAGTGTTATGGTTAAGAGGAACATGAAGTAGTATGTTTAAGAAGAATATGAAGTAGTATATTTAAGAGGAATATGCAGTAGTATATTTAAGAGGAATATGAAGTAGTATTTTTAAAAGGAATATGAAGTAGTATATTTAAGAGGAATATGAAGTAGTGTATTAAATAGGAATATGAAGTAGTATGTTTAAGAGTAATATGAAGTCGAATGTTTAAGAGGAACATGAAGAAGTATGTTTAAGAGGAATATGAAGTAGTATATTTAAGAGGAATATGCAGTAGTATATTTAAGAGGAATATGAAGTAGTATATTTTAGAGGAATATGAAGTAGTATATTGAAGAGAAATATGAAGTAGTATGTTTAAGAGGAATATGAAGTAGTATGTTTAAGAGGAATATGAAGTAGTATGTTTAAGAGGAATATGCAGTAGTATATATAAGAGGAATATAAAGTAGTATGTTTAAGAGGAATATGAAGTAGTATATTTAAAAGAAATATGAAGTGGTATATTTAAGAGGAATATGAAGTAGTATGTTTAAGATGAATATGAAGTAGTATACTTAAGAGGAATATGAAGTAGAATGTTTAAGAGGAATATGAAGCAGTATATTTAAGAGGAATATGAAGTAGTATGTTTAAGAGGAATATGAAGTAGTATATTTAAGAGGAATATGAAGTAGTATGTTTAAGAGGAATTTGAAGTAGTATGTTTAAGAGGAATATGAAGTAGTATGTTTAAGAGGAACATGAAGTAGTATGTTTAAGAGGAAAATGAAGTAGTATGTTTAAGAGGAATATGAAGTAGTATGTTTAAGAGGAATATGAAGTAGTATATTTAAGAGGAATATGATATAGAATATTTAAGAGGAATATGAAGTAGTATGTTTAAGAGGAATATGAAGTAGTATGTTTAAGAGGAATATGAAGTGTTATGGTTAAGAGGAACATGAAGTAGTATGTTTAAGAAAAATATGAAGTAGTATATTTAAGAGGAATATGCAGTAGTATATTTAAGAGGAATATACAGTAGTATTTTTAAGAGGAATATGATGAAGTATATTTAAGAGGAATATGAAGTAGTGTGTTTAATAGGAATATGAAGTAGTATGTTTAAGAGGAATATGATGTAGAATGTTTAAGAGGAACATGAAGAAGTATGTTTAAGAGGAATATGAAGTAGTATATTTAAGAGGAATATGCAGTAGTATATTTAAGAGGAATATGAAGTAGTATATTTAAGAGGAATATGAAGAAGTATGTTTAAGAGGAATATAAAGTAGTATGTTTAAGAGGAACATGAAGTAATATGTTTAAGAGGAATATGAAGTAGTATCTTTAAGAGGAATATGAAGTAGTATGTTTAAGGGGAATATGAAGTAGTATCTTTAAGAGGAATATGAAGTAGTATATTTAAGAGGAATATGAAGCAGAATATTTAAGAGGAATATGAAGTAGTATATTAAAGAGAAATGTGAAGTAGTATGTTTAAGAGGAATATGAAGTAGTATGATTAAGAGGAATATGAAGTAGTATGTTTAAGAGGAATATGCAGTAGTATATATAAGAGGAATATGAAGTAGTATGATTAAGAGGAATATGAAGTAGTATATTTTAAAGGAATATGAAGTGGTATATTTAAGAGGAATATGAAGTAGTATGTTTAAGAGGAATATGCAGTAGTATATTTAAGAGGAATATGAAGTAGTATATTTAAGAGGAATATGAAGTAGTATGTTTAAGAGGAATATGAAGTAGTATGTTTAAGAGGAATATGATATAGAATATTTAAGAGGAATATGAAGTAGTATGTTTAAGAGGAATATGAAGTAGTATGTTTAAGAGGAATATGAAGTGTTATGGTTAAGAGGAACATGAAGTAGTATGTTTAAGAAGAATATGAAGTAGTATATTTAAGAGGAATATGCAGTAGTATATTTAAGAGGAATATACAGTAGTATTTTTAAGAGGAATATGATGAAGTATATTTAAGAGGAATATGAAGTAGTGTGTTTAAGAGGTTATATGAAGTAGTATGTTTAAGAGGAATATGAAGTAGTATATTTAAGAGGAATATGCAGTAGTATATTTAAGAGGAATATGAAGTAGTATTTTTAAAAGGAATATGAAGTAGTATATTTAAAAGAAATATGAAGTGGTATATTTAAGAGGAATATGAAGTAGTATGTTTAATAGGAATATGAAGTAGTATGTTTAAGAGTAATATGAAGTCGAATGTTTAAGAGGAACATGAAGAAGTATGTTTAAGAGGAATATGAAGTAGTATATTTAAGAGGAATATGCAGTAGTATATTTAAGAGGAATATGAAGTAGTATGTTTAAGAGGAATATGCAGTATTATATATAAGAGGAATATAAAGTAGTATGTTTAAGAGGAATATGAAGTAGTATATTTAAAAGAAATATGAAGTGGTATATTTAAGAGGAATATGAAGTAGTATGTTTAAGATGAATATGAAGTAGTATATTTAAGAGGAATATGAAGTAGAATGTTTAAGAGGAATATGAAGCAGTATATTTAAGAGGAATATGAAGTAGTATGTTTAAGAGGAATATGAAGTAGTATATTTAAGAGGAATATGAAGTAGTATGTTTAAGAGGAATATGAAGTAGTATGTTTAAGAGGAATATGAAGTAGTATGTTTAAGAGGAACATGAAGTAGTATGTTTAAGAGGAAAATGAAGTAGTATGTTTAAGAGGAATATGAAGTAGTATGTTTAAGAGGAATAGGAAGTAGTATATTTAAGAGGAATATGATATAGAATATTTAAGAGGAATATGAAGTAGTATGTTTTATGAGGAATATGAAGTAGTATGTTTAAGAGGAATATGAAGTGTTATGGTTAAGAGGAACATGAAGTAGTATGTTTAAGAAGAATATGAAGTAGTATATTTAAGAGGAATATGCAGTAGTATATTTAAGAGGAATATACAGTAGTATTTTTAAGAGGAATATGATGAAGTATATTTAAGAGGAATATGAAGTAGTGTGTTTAATAGGAATATGAAGTAGTATGTTTAAGAGGAATATGAAGTAGAATGTTTAAGAGGAACATGAAGAAGTATGTTTAAGAGGAATATGAAGTAGTATATTTAAGAGGAATATGCAGTAGTATATTTAAGAGGAATATGAAGTAGTATATTTAAGAGGAATATGAAGAAGTATGTTTAAGAGGAATATAAAGTAGTATGTTTAAGAGGAATATGAAGTAATATGTTTAAGAGGAATATGAAGTAGTATCTTTAAGAGGAATATGAAGTAGTATGTTTAAGGGGAATATGAAGTAGTATCTTTAAGAGGAATATGAAGTAGTATATTGAAGAGGAATATGAAGCAGAATATTTAAGAGGAATATGAAGTAGTATATTAAAGAGAAATGTGAAGTAGTATGTTTAAGAGGAATATGAAGTAGTATGATTAAGAGGAATATGAAGTAGTATGTTTAAGAGGAATATGCAGTAGTATATATTAGAGGAATATAAAGTAGTATATTTAAGAGGAATATGAAGTAGTATATTTTAAAGGAATATGAAGTGGTATATTTAACAGGAATATGAAGTAGTATGTTTAAGAGGAATATGCAGTAGTATATTTAAGAGGAATATGAAGTAGTATATTTAAGAGGAATATGAAGTAGTATGTTTAAGAGGAATATGAAGTAGTATGTTTAAGAGGAATATGAAGTAGTATGTTTAAGAGGAATATGAAGTAGTATGTTAAGAGGAATATGAAGTAGTATATTTAAGAGGAATATGAAGTAGTATGTTTAAGAGGAATATGAAGTAGTATATTTAAGAGGAATATGAAGTAGTATGTTTAAGAGGAATATGAAGTAGTATATTAAAGAGGAATATGAAGTAGTATGTTTAAGAGGAATATGAAGTAGTATGTTTAAGAGGAATATGAAGTAGTATGTTTAAGAGGAATATGCAGTAGTATATTTAAGAGGAATATGAAGTACTATGGTTAAGAGGAATATGAAGTAGTATGTTTAAGAGGTTATATGAAGTTGTATGTTTAAGAGGAATATAAAGTAGTATGTTTAAGAGGAATATGCAGTAGTATATTTAAGAGGAATATGAAGTGTTATGGTTAAGAGGAACATGAAGTAGTATGTTTAAGAAGAATATGAAGTAGTATATTTAAGAGGAATATGCAGTAGTATATTTAAGAGGAATATGAAGTAGTATTTTTAAAAGGAATATGAAGTAGTATATTTAAGAGGAATATGAAGTAGTGTGTTTAATAGTAATATGAAGTAGTATGTTTAAGAGTAATATGAAGTTGAATGTTTAAGAGGAACATGAAGAAGTATGTTTAAGAGGAATATGAAGTAGTATATTTAAGAGGAATATGCAGTAGTATATTTAAGAGGAATATGAAGTAGTATATTTTAGAGGAATATGAAGTAGTATATTAAAGAGAAATATGAAGTAGTATGGTTAGGAGGAACATGAAGTAGTATGTTTAAGAGGAATATGAAGTAGTATGTTTAAGAGGAATATGCAGTAGTATATATAAGAGGAATATGAAGTAGTATGTTTAAGAGGAATATGAAGTAGTATATTTAAAAGAAATATGAAGTGGTATATTTAAGAGGAAGATGAAGTAGTATGTTTAAGATGAATATGAAGTAGTATATTTAAGAGGAATATGAAGTAGAATGTTTAAGAGGAATATGAAGCAGTATATTTAAGAGGAATATGAAGTAGTATATTTAAGAGGAATATGAAGTAGTATGTTTAAGAGGAATATGAAGTAGTATATTAAAGAGGAATATGAAGTAGGATGTTTAAGAGGAATATGAAGTACTATGTTTAAGAGGAAAATGAAGTAGTATGTTTAAGTGGAATATGCAGTAGTATGTTTAAGAGGAATATGAAGTAGTATGTTTAAGAAGAATATGAAGTAGTATGTTTAAGAGGAATATGAAGTAGTATGTTTAAGAGGAATATGAAGTTGTATATTTAAGAGGAATATGAAGTAGTATGTTTAAGAGGAATATGAAGTAGTATATTAAAGAGGAATATGCAGTAGTATGTTTAAGAGGAATATGAAGTAGTATGTTTAAGAGGAATATGAAGTAGTATGTTTAACAGGAATATGCAATAGTATATTTAAGAGGATTATGAAGTACTATGTTTAAGAGGAATAAGAAGTAGTATGTTTAAGAGGTTATATGAAGTAGTATGTTTAAGAGGAATATGAAGTAGTATGTTTAAGAGGAATATGCAATAGTATATTTAAGAGGAATATGATGTGTTATGTTTAAGTGGAATATGAAGTAGTACATTTAAGAGGAATATGATGTAGAATATTTAAGAGGAATATGAAGTAGTATGTTTAAGAGGAATATGAAGTAGTATTTTTAAGAGGAATATGAAGTGTTATGGTTAAGAGGAACATGAAGTAGTATGTTTAAGAAGAATATCAAGTAGTATATTTAAGAGGAATATGCAGTAGTATATTTAAGAGGAATATGCAGTAGTATTTTTAAGAGAAATATGAAGAAGTATATTTAAGAGAAATATGAAGTAGTGTGTTTAATAGGAATATGAAGTAGTATGTTTAAGAGGAATATGAAGTAGAATGTTTAAGAGGAACATGAAGAAGTATGTTTAAGAGGAATATGAAGGAGTATATTTAAGAGGAATATGCAGTAGTATATTTAAGAGGAATATGAAGTAGTATATTTAAGAGGAATATGAAGAAGTATGTTTAAGAGGAATATAAAGTATTATGTTTAAGAGGAATATGAAGTAATATGTTTAAGAGGAATATGAAGTAGTATCTTTAAGAGGAATGTGAAGTAGTATGTTTAAGGGGAATATCAAGTAGTATCTTTAAGAGGAATATGAAGTAGTATATTTAAGAGGAATATGAAGTAGAATATTTAAGAGGAATATGAAGTAGTATACTAAAGAGAAATGTGAAGTAGTATGTTTAAGAGGAATATGAAGTAGTATGATTAAGAGGAATATGAAGTAGTATGTTTAAGAGGAATATGCAGTAGTATATATAAGAGGAATATGAAGTAGTATGTTTAAGAGGAATATGAAGTAGTATATTTTAAAGGAATATGAAGTGGTATATTTAAAAGGAATATGAAGTAGTATGTTTAAGAGGAATATGCAGTAGTATATTTAAGAGGAATATGAAGTAGTATATTTAAGAGGAATATGAAGTAGTATGTTTAAGAGGAATATGAAGTAGTATGTTTAAGAGGAATATGAAGTAGTATGTTTAAGAGGAATATGAAGTAGTATGTTTAAGAGGAATATGAAGTAGTATATTTAAGAGGAATATGAAGTAGTATGTTTAAGAGGAATAAGAAGTAGTATATTTAAGAGGAATATGAAGTAGTATGTTTAAGAGGAATATGCAGTAGTATATTTAAGAGGAATATGAAGTTCTATGGTTAAGAGGAATATGAAGTAGTATGTTTAAGAGGTTATATGAAGTAGTATGTTTAAGAGGAATATAAAGCAGTATGTTTAAGAGGAATATGCAGTGGTATATTTAAGAGGAATATGAAGTGTTATGGTTAAGAGGAACATGAAGTAGTATGTTTAAGAAGAATATGAAGTAGTATATGTAAGAGGAATATGCAGTAGTATATTTCAGAGGAATATGAAGTAGTTTTTTTAAAAGGAATATGAAGTAGTATATTTAAGAGGAATATGAAGTAGTGTGTTTAATAGGAATATGAAGTAGTATGTTTAAGAGTAATATGAAGTCGAATGTTTAAGAAGAACATGAAGAAGTATGTTTAAGAGGAATATGAAGTAGTGTATTTAAGAGGAATATTCAGTAGTATATATAAGAGGAATATGAAGTAGTATGTTTAAGAGGAATATGAAGTAGTATATTTAAAAGAAATATGAAGTGGTATATTTAAGAGGAAGATGAAGTAGTATGTTTAAGATGAATATGAAGTAGTATATTTAAGAGGAATATGAAGTAGAATGTTTAAGAGGAATATGAAGCAGTATATTTAAGAGGAATATGAAGTAGTATATTTAAGAGGAATATGAAGTAGTATGTTTAAGAGGAATATGAAGTAGTATATTAAAGAGGAATATGAAGTAGGATGTTTAAGAGGAATATGAAGTACTATGTTTAAGAGGAAAATGAAGTAGTATGTTTAAGTGGAATATGCAGTAGTATGTTTAAGAGGAATATGAAGTAGTATGTTTAAGAAGAATATGAAGTAGTATGTTTAAGAGGAATATGAAGTAGTATGTTTAAGAGGAATATGAAGTTGTATATTTAAGAGGAATATGAAGTAGTATGTTTAAGAGGAATATGAAGTAGTATATTAAAGAGGAATATGCAGTAGTATGTTTAAGAGGAATATGAAGTAGTATATTGAAGAGGAATATGAAGTAGTATGTTTAACAGGAATATGCAATAGTATATTTAAGAGGATTATGAAGTACTATGTTTAAGAGGAATAAGAAGTAGTATGTTTAAGAGGTTATATGAAGTAGTATGTTTAAGAGGAATATGAAGTAGTATGTTTAAGAGGAATATGCAATAGTATATTTAAGAGGAATATGATGTGTTATGTTTAAGTGGAATATGAAGTAGTACATTTAAGAGGAATATGATGTAGAATATTTAAGAGGAATATGAAGTAGTATGTTTAAGAGGAATATGAAGTAGTATTTTTAAGAGGAATATGAAGTGTTATGGTTAAGAGGAACATGAAGTAGTATGTTTAAGAAGAATATCAAGTAGTATATTTAAGAGGAATATGCAGTAGTATATTTAAGAGGAATATGCAGTAGTATTTTTAAGAGAAATATGAAGAAGTATATTTAAGAGAAATATGAAGTAGTGTGTTTAATAGGAATATGAAGTAGTATGTTTAAGAGGAATATGAAGTAGAATGTTTAAGAGGAACATGAAGAAGTATGTTTAAGAGGAATATGAAGGAGTATATTTAAGAGGAATATGCAGTAGTATATTTAAGAGGAATATGAAGTAGTATATTTAAGAGGAATATGAAGAAGTATGTTTAAGAGGAATATAAAGTAGTATGTTTAAGAGGAATATGAAGTAATATGTTTAAGAGGAATATGAAGTAGTATCTTTAAGAGGAATGTGAAGTAGTATGTTTAAGGGGAATATCAAGTAGTATCTTTAAGAGGAATATGAAGTAGTATATTTAAGAGGAATATGAAGTAGAATATTTAAGAGGAATATGAAGTAGTATACTAAAGAGAAATGTGAAGTAGTATGTTTAAGAGGAATATGAAGTAGTATGATTAAGAGAAATATGAAGTAGTATGTTTAAGAGGAATATGCAGTAGTATATATAAGAGGAATATGAAGTAGTATGTTTAAGAGGAATATGAAGTAGTATATTTTAAAGGAATATGAAGTGGTATATTTAAAAGGAATATGAAGTAGTATGTTTAAGAGGAATATGCAGTAGTATATTTAAGAGGAATATGAAGTAGTATATTTAAGAGGAATATGAAGTAGTATGTTTAAGAGGAATATGAAGTAGTATGTTTAAGAGGAATATGAAGTAGTATGTTTAAGAGGAATATGAAGTAGTATGTTTAAGAGGAATATGAAGTAGTATATTTAAGAGGAATATGAAGTAGTATGTTTAAGAGGAATATGAAGTAGTATATTTAAGAGGAATATGAAGTAGTATGTTTAAGAGGAATATGCAGTAGTATATTTAAGAGGAATATGAAGTACTATGGTTAAGAGGAATATGAAGTAGTATGTTTAAGAGGTTATATGAAGTAGTATGTTTAAGAGGAATAAAAAGCAGTATGTTTAAGAGGAATATGCAGTGGTATATTTAAGAGGAATATGAAGTGTTATGGTTAAGAGGAACATGAAGTGGTATGTTTAAGAAGAATATGAAGTAGTATATGTAAGAGGAATATGCAGTAGTATATTTAAGAGGAATATGAAGTAATTTTTTTAAAAGGAATATGAAGTAGTATATTTAAGAGGAATATGAAGTAGTGTGTTTAATAGGAATATGAAGTAGTATGTTTAAGAGTAATATGAAGTCGAATGTTTAAGAAGAACATGAAGAAGTATGTTTAAGAGGAATATGAAGTAGTGTATTTAAGAGGAATATGCAGTAGTATATTTAAGAGGAATATGAAGTAGTATATATTAGAGGAATATGAAGTAGTATATTAAAGAGAAATATGAAGTGGTATGTTTAAGAGGAATATGAAGTAGTATGTTTAAGAGGAATATGAAGTAGTATGTTTAAGAGGAATATGCAGTAGTATATATAAGAGGAATATGAGGTAGTATATTTAAGAGGAATATGAAGTAGTATGTTTAAGAGGAATATAAAGTAGTATGTTTAAGAGGATTATGAAGTAGTATGTTTAAGAGGAACATGAAGTAGTATGTTTAAGAGGAAAATGAAGTAGTATGTTTAAGAGGAATATGAAGTAGTATGTTTAAGAGGAATATGAAGTAGTATGTTTAAGAGGAATATGAAGTAGTATATTTAAGAGGAATATGAAGTAGTATGTTTAAGAGGAATATGAAGTAGTATATTAAAGAGGAATATGAAGTAGTATGTTTAAGAGGAATATGCAGTAGTATATTTAAGAGGAATATGAAGTACTATGGTTAAGAGGAATATGAAGTAGTATGTTTAAGAGGTTATATGAAGTAGTATGTTTAAGAGGAATATAAAGTAGTTTGTTTAAGAGGAATATGCAGTAGTATATTTAAGAGGAATATGAAGTGTTATGGTTAAGAGGAACATGAAGTAGTATGTTTAAGAAGAATATGAAGTAGTATATTTAAGAGGAATATGCAGTAGTATATTTAAGAGGAATATGAAGTAGTATTTTTAAAAGGAATATGAAGTAGTATATTTAAGAGGAATATGAAGTAGTGTGTTTAATAGTAATATGAAGTAGTATGTTTAAGAGTAATATGAAGTTGAATGTTTAAGAGGAACATGAAGAAGTATGTTTAAGAGGAATATGAAGTAGTATATTTAAGAGGAATATGCAGTAGTATATTTAAGAGGAATATGAAGTAGTATATTTTAGAGGAATATGAAGTAGTATATTAAAGAGAAATATGAAGTAGTATGTTTAAGAGGAACATGAAGTAGTATGTTTAAGAGGAATATGAAGTAGTATGTTTAAGAGGAATATGCAGTAGTATATATAAGAGGAATATGAAGTAGTATGTTTAAGAGGAATATGAAGTAGTATATTTAAAAGAAATATGAAGTGGTATATTTAAAAGGAATATGAAGTAGTATGTTTAAGATGAATATGAAGTAGTATATTTAAGAGGAATATGAAGTAGAATGTTTAAGAGGAATATGAAGCAGTATATTTAAGAGGAATATGAAGTAGTATATTTAAGAGGAATATGAAGTAGTATGTTTAAGAGGAATATGAAGTAGTATATTAAAGAGGAATATGAAGTAGGTGTTTAAGAGGAATATGAAGTACTATGTTTAAGAGGAAAATGAAGTAGTATGTTTAAGTGGAATATCCAGTAGTATGTTTAAGAGGAATATGAAGTAGTATGTTTAAGAAGAATATGAAGTAGTATGTTTAAGAGGAATATGAAGTAGTATGTTTAAGAGGAATATGAAGTTGTATATTTAAGAGGAATATGAAGTAGTATGTTTAAGAGGAATATGAAGTAGTATATTAAAGAGGAATATGCAGTAGTATGTTTAAGAGGAATATGAAGTAGTATGTTTAAGAGGAATATGAAGTAGTATGTTTAACAGGAATATGCAATAGTATATTTAAGAGGATTATGAAGTACTATGTTTAAGAGGAATATGAAGTAGTATGTTTAAGAGGTTATATGAAGTAGTATGTTAAAGAGGAATATGAAGTAGTATGTTTAAGAGGAATATGAAGTAGTATTTTTAAGAGGAATATGAAGTGTTATGGTTAAGAGGAACATGAAGTAGTATGTTTAAGAAGAATATCAAGTAGTATATTTAAGAGGAATATGCAGTAGTATATTTAAGAGGAATATGCAGTAGTATTTTTAAGAGAAATATGAAGAAGTATATTTAAGAGAAATATGAAGTAGTGTGTTTAATAGGAATATGAAGTAGTATGTTTAAGAGGAATATGAAGTAGAATGTTTAAGAGGAACATGAAGAAGTATGTTTAAGAGGAATATGAAGGAGTATATTTAAGAGGAATATGCAGTAGTATATTTAAGAGGAATATGAAGTAGTATATTTAAGAGGAATATGAAGAAGTATGTTTAAGAGGAATATAAAGTAGTATGTTTAAGAGGAATATGAAGTAATATGTTTAAGAGGAATATGAAGTAGTATCTTTAAGAGGAATGTGAAGTAGTATGTTTAAGGGGAATATCAAGTAGTATCTTTAAGAGGAATATGAAGTAGTATATTTAAGAGGAATATGAAGTAGAATATTTAAGAGGAATATGAAGTAGTATACTAAAGAGAAATGTGAAGTAGTATGTTTAAGAGGAATATGAAGTAGTATGATTAAGAGGAATATGAAGTAGTATGTTTAAGAGGAATATGCAGTAGTATATATAAGAGGAATATGAAGTAGTATGTTTAAGAGGAATATGAAGTAGTATATTTTAAAGGAATATGAAGTGGTATATTTAAAAGGAATATGAAGTAGTATGTTTAAGAGGAATATGCAGTAGTATATTTAAGAGGAATATGAAGTAGTATATTTAAGAGGAATATGAAGTAGTATGTTTAAGAGGAATATGAAGTAGTATGTTTAAGAGGAATATGAAGTAGTATGCTTAAGAGGAATATGAAGTAGTATGTTTAAGAGGAATATGAAGTAGTATATTTAAGAGGAACATGAAGTAGTATGTTTAAGAAGAATATGAAGTAGTATATTTAAGAGGAATATGCAGTAGTATATTTAAGAGGAATATGAAGTAGTATTTTTAAAAGGAATATGAAGTAGTATATTTAAGAGGAATATGAAGTAGTGTGTTTAATAGTAATATGAAGTAGTATGTTTAAGAGTAATACGAAGTTGAATGTTTAAGAGGAACATGAAGAAGTATGTTTAAGAGGAATATGAAGTAGTATATTTAAGAGGAATATGCAGTAGTATATTTAAGAGGAATATGAAGTAGTATATTTTAGAGGAATATGAAGTAGTATATTAAAGAGAAATATGAAGTAGTATGTTTAAGAGGAACATGAAGTAGTATGTTTAAGAGGAATATGAAGTAGTATGTTTAAGAGGAATATGCAGTAGTATATATAAGAGGAATATGAAGTAGTATGTTTAAGAGGAATATGAAGTAGTATATTTAAAAGAAATATGAAGTGGTATATTTAAGAGGAATATGAAGTAGTATGTTTAAGATGAATATGAAGTAGTATATTTAAGAGGAATATGAAGTAGAATGTTTAAGAGGAATATGAAGCAGTATATTTAAGAGGAATATGAAGTAGTATATTTAAGAGGAATATGAAGTAGTATGTTTAAGAGGAATATGAAGTAGTATATTAAAGAGGAATATGAAGTAGGTGTTTAAGAGGAATATGAAGTACTATGTTTAAGAGGAAAATGAAGTAGTATGTTTAAGTGGAATATGCAGTAGTATGTTTAAGAGGAATATGAAGTAGTATGTTTAAGAAGAATATGAAGTAGTATGTTTAAGAGGAATATGAAGTAGTATGTTTAAGAGGAATATGAAGTTGTATATTTAAGAGGAATATGAAGTAGTATGTTTAAGAGGAATATGAAGTAGTATATTAAAGAGGAATATGCAGTAGTATGTTTAAGAGGAATATGAAGTAGTATGTTGAAGAGGAATATGAAGTAGTATGTTTAACAGGAATATGCAATAGTATATTTAAGAGGATTATGAAGTACTATGTTTAAGAGGAATATGAAGTAGTATGTTTAAGAGGTTATATGAAGTAGTATGTTAAAGAGGAATATGAAGTAGTATGTTTAAGAGGAATATGCAATAGTATATTTAAGAGGAATATGATGTGTTATGTTTAAGTGGAATATGAAGTAGTACATTTAAGAGGAATATGATGTAGAATATTTAAGAGGAATATGAAGTAGTATGTTTAAGAGGAATATGAAGTAGTATTTTTAAGAGGAATATGAAGTGTTATGGTTAAGAGGAACATGAAGTAGTATGTTTAAGAAGAATATCAAGTAGTATATTTAAGAGGAATATGCAGTAGTATATTTAAGAGGAATATGCAGTAGTATTTTTAAGAGAAATATGAAGAAGTATATTTAAGAGAAATATGAAGTAGTGTGTTTAATAGGAATATGAAGTAGTATGTTTAAGAGGAATATGAAGTAGAATGTTTAAGAGGAACATGAAGAAGTATGTTTAAGAGGAATATGAAGGAGTATATTTAAGAGGAATATGCAGTAGTATATTTAAGAGGAATATGAAGTAGTATATTTAAGAGGAATATGAAGAAGTATGTTTAAGAGGAATATAAAGTAGTATGTTTAAGAGGAATATGAAGTAATATGTTTAAGAGGAATATGAAGTAGTATCTTTAAGAGGAATGTGAAGTAGTATGTTTAAGGGGAATATCAAGTAGTATCTTTAAGAGGAATATGAAGTAGTATATTTAAGAGGAATATGAAGTAGAATATTTAAGAGGAATATGAAGTAGTATACTAAAGAGAAATGTGAAGTAGTATGTTTAAGAGGAATATGAAGTAGTATGATTAAGAGGAATATGAAGTAGTATGTTTAAGAGGAATATGCAGTAGTATATATAAGAGGAATATGAAGTAGTATGTTTAAGAGGAATATGAAGTAGTATATTTTAAAGGAATATGAAGTGGTATATTTAAAAGGAATATGAAGTAGTATGTTTAAGAGGAATATGCAGTAGTATATTTAAGAGGAATATGAAGTAGTATATTTAAGAGGAATATGAAGTAGTATGTTTAAGAGGAATATGAAGTAGTATGTTTAAGAGGAATATGAAGTAGTATGTTTAAGAGGAATATGAAGTAGTATGTTTAAGAGGAATATGAAGTAGTATATTTAAGAGGAATATGAAGTAGTATGTTTAAGAGGAATATGAAGTAGTATATTTAAGAGGAATATGAAGTAGTATGTTTAAGAGGAATATGCAGTAGTATATTTAAGAGGAATATGAAGTACTATGGTTAAGAGGAATATGAAGTAGTATGTTTAAGAGGTTATATGAAGTAGTATGTTTAAGAGGAATATAAAGCAGTATGTTTAAGAGGAATATGCAGTAGTATATTTAAGAGGAATATGAAGTGTTATGGTTAAGAGGAACATGAAGTAGTATGTTTAAGAAGAATATGAAGTAGTATATGTAAGAGGAATATGCAGTAGTATATTTAAGAGGAATATGAAGTAGTTTTTTTAAAAGGAATATGAAGTAGTATATTTAAGAGGAATATGAGTAGTGTGTTTAATAGGAATATGAAGTAGTATGTTTAAGAGTAATATGAAGTCGAATGTTTAAGAAGAACATGAAGAAGTATGTTTAAGAGGAATATGAAGTAGTGTATTTAAGAGGAATATGCAGTAGTATATTTAAGAGGAATATGAAGTAGTATATATTAGAGGAATATGAAGTAGTATATTAAAGAGAAATATGAAGTGGTATGTTTAAGAGGAATATGAAGTAGTATGTTTAAGAGGAATATGAAGTAGTATGTTTAAGAGGAATATGCAGTAGTATATATAAGAGGAATATGAGGTAGTATATTTAAGAGGAATATGAAGTAGTATGTTTAAGAGGAATATAAAGTAGTATGTTTAAGAGGATTATGAAGTAGTATGTTTAAGAGGAACATGAAGTAGTATGTTTAAGAGGAAAATGAAGTAGTATGTTTAAGAGGAATATGAAGTAGTATGTTTAAGAGGAATATGAAGTAGTATGTTTAAGAGAAATATGAAAGAGTATGTTTAAGAGGAATATGAAGTAGTATGTTTAAGAGGAATATGCAGTAGTATATTTAAGAGGAATATGAAGTAGTATATTTAAGAGGAATATAAAGTAGTATGTTTAAGAGGAATATGAAGTAGTATGTTTAAGAGGAATATGAAGTAGTATGTTCAAGAGGAATATGAAGTAGTATGTTTAAGAGGAATATGAAGTTTTATATTTAAGAGGAATATGAAGTAATACGTTTAAGAGGAATATAAAGTAGTATATTTAAGAGGAATATGAAGTAGTATGCTTAAGAGGAATATGAAGTAGTATATTAAAGAGGAATATGAAGAAGTATGTTTAAGAGGAATATGAAGTAGTATGTTTAAGAGGAATATGAACTAGTATGTTTAAGAGGAATATGCAGTAGTATGTTTAAGAGGAAAATGAAGTAGTATGTTTAAGAGGAATATTAAGTAAAATGTTTAAGGGGAACATGAAGAAGTATGTTTAAGAGGAATATGAAGTAGTATATTTGAGAGGAATATGCAGTAGTATATTTTAGAGGAATATAAAGTAGTATATTTAAGAGGAATATGAAGTAGTATGTTTGAGAGGAATATGAAGTAGTATATTAAAGAGGAATATCAAGTAGTTTGTTTAATAGGAATATGAAGTAGTATGTTTAAGAGGAATATGAAGTAAAATGTTTAAGAGGAACATGAAGAAGTATGTTTAAGAGGAATATGAAGTAGTATATTTAAGAGGAATATGCAGTAGTATATTTAAGAGGAATATAAAGTAGTAGATTTAAGAGGAATATGAAGTACTATGTTTAAGAGGAATATGAAGTAGTATGTTTAAGAGGAATATGCAGTAGTATATTTAAGAGGAATATGAAGTAGTATTTTTAAGAGAAATATGAAGTAGTATATTTAAGAGGAATATGAAGTAGTGTGTTTAATAGGAATATGAGGTAGTATGTTTAAGAGGAATATGAAGTAAAATGTTTAAGAGGAACATGAAGAAGTATATTTAAGAGGAATATGCAGTAGCATATTTAAGAGGAATATGAAGTAGTATTTTTAAAAGGAATATGAAGTAGTATATTTAAGAGGAATATGAAGTAGTGTGTTTAATAGGAATATGAAGTAGTATGTTTAAGAGTAATATGAAGTCGAATGTTTAAGAGGAACATGAAGAAGTATGTTTAAGAGGAATATGAAGTATTATATTTAAGAGGAATATGCAGTAGTATATTTAAGAGGAATTTGAAGTAGTATATATTAGAGGAATATGAAGTAGTATATTAAAGAGAAATATGAAGTAGTATGTTTAAGAGGAATATGAAGTAGTATGTTTAAGAGGAATATGAAGTAGTATGTTTAAGAGGAATATGCAGTAGTATATATAAGAGGAATATAAAGTAGTATATTTAAGAGGAATATGAAGTAGTATGTTTAAGAGGAATATGAAGTAGTATGTTTAAGAGGAATATGAAGTAGTATGTTTAAGAGGAATATGAAGTAGTATGTTTAAGAGGAATATGAAGTAGTATGTTTAAGAGAAATATGAAGTAGTATGTTTAAGAGGAATATAAAGTAGTATGTTTAAGAGGATTATGAAGTAGTATGTTTAAGAGGAACATGAAGTAGTATGTTTAAGAGGAAAATGAAGTAGTATGTTTAAGAGGATTATGAAGTAGTATGTTTAAGAGGAACATGAAGTAGTATGTTTAAGAGGAAAATGAAGTGGTATATTTAAGAGGAATATGAAGTAGTATGTTTAAGAGGAATATGCAGTAGTATGTTCAAGATTAATATGAAGTAGTATGTTTAAGAGGAAAATGAAGTTGTATATTTAAGAGGAATATGAAGTAATATGTTTAAGAGGAATATAAAGTAGTATATTTAAGAGGAATATGAAGTAGTATGCTTCAGAGGAATATGAAGTAGTATATTAAAGAGGAATATGAAGAAGTATGTTTAAGAGGAATATGAAGTAGTATGTTTAAGAGGAATATGAACTAGTATGTTTAAGAGGAATATGCAGTAGTATGTTTAAGAGGAAAATGAAGTAGTATGTTTAATAGGAATATGAAGTAGTATGTTTAAGAGGAATATGAAGTTAAATGTTTAAGAGGAACATGAAGAAGTATGTTTAAGAGGAATATGAAGTAGTATATTTAAGAGGAATATGCAGTAGTATATTTAAGAGGAATATAAAGTAGTATATTTAAGAGGAATATGAAGTACTATGTTTAAGAGGAATATGAAGTAGTATGTTTAAGAGGAATATGCAGTAGTATATTTATGAGGAATATGAAGTAGTATTTTTAAGAGGAATATGAAGTAGTATATTTAAGAGGAATATGAAGTAGTGTGTTTAATAGGAATATGAGGTAGTATGTTTAAGAGGAATATGAAGTAAAATGTTTAAGAGGAACATGAAGAAGTATATTTAAGAGAAATATGCAGTAGTATATTTAAGAGGAATATGAAGTAGTATTTTTAAAAGGAATATGAAGTAGTATATTTAAGAGGAATATGAAGTGGTGTGTTTAATAGGAATATGAAGTAGTATGTTTAAGGGTAATATGAAGTCGAATGTTTAAGACGAACATGAAGAAGTATGTTTAAGAGGAATATGAAGTATTATATTTAAGAGGAATATGAAGTAGTATATTAAAGAGAAATATGAAGTAGTATGTTTAAGAGGAATATGAAGTAGTATGTTTAAGAGGAATATGAAGTAGTATGTTTAAGAGGAATATGCAGTAGTATATATAAGAGGAATATAAAGTAGTATATTTAAGAGGAATATGAAGTAGTATGTTTAAGAGGAATATGAAGTAGTATGTTTAAGAGGAATATGAAGTAGTATGTTTAAGAGGAACATGAAGTAGTATGTTTAAGAGGAAAATGAAGTAGTATGTTTAAGAGGAATATGAAGTAGTATGTTTAAGAGGAATATGAAGTAGTATGTTTTAGAGAAATATGAAAGAGTATGCTTAAGAGGAATATGAAGTAGTATGTTTAAGAGGAATATGCAGTAGTATATTTAAGAGGAATATGAAATAGTATATTTAAGAGGAATATGAAGTAGTATGTTTAAGAGGAATATGAAGTCGTATGTTTAAGAGGAATATGAAGTAGTATGTTTAAGAGGAATATGAAGTAGTATGTTTAAGAGGAATATGAAGTTGAATATTTAAGAGGAATATGAAGTAATATGTTTAAGAGGAATATAAAGTAGTATATTTAAGAGGAATATGAAGTAGTATGTTTAAGAGGAATATGAAGTAGTATATTTAAGAGGAATATGAAGAAGTATGTTTAAGAGGAATATGAAGTAGTATGTTTAAGAGGAATATGAACTAGTATGTTTAAGAGGAATATGCAGTAGTATGTTTAAGAGGAAAATAAATTAGTATGTTTAAGATGAATATTAAGTTAAATGTTTAAGAGGAACATGAAGAAGTATGTTTAAGAGGAATATGAAGTAGTATATTTGAGAGGAATATGCAGTAGTATATTTAAGAGGAATATAAAGTAGTATATTAAAGAGGAATATGAAGTAGTATGTTTAAGAGGAATATGAAGTAGTATATTAAAGAGGAATATTAAGTAGTTTGTTTAATAGGAATATGAAGTAGTATGTTTAAGAGGAATATGAAGTAAAATGTTTAAGAGGAACATGAAGAAGTATGTTTAAGAGGAATATGAAGTAGTATATTTGAGAGGAATATGCAGTAGTATATTTAAGAGGAATATAAAGTAGTATATTTAAGAGGAATATGAAGTACTATGTTTAAGAGGAATATGAAGTAGTATGTTTAAGAGGAATATGCAGTAGTATATTTAAGAGGAATATGAAGTAGTATTTTTAAGAGGAATATGTAGTAGTATATTTAAGAGGAATATGAAGTAGTGTGTTTAATAGGAATATGAAGTAGTATGTTTAAGAGGAATATGAAGTAAAATGTTTAAGAGGAACATGAAGAAGTATGTTTAAGAGGAATATGAAGTAGTATATTTGAGAGGAATATGCAGTAGTATATTTAAGAGGAATATAAAGTAGTATATTTAAGAGGAATATGAAGTAGTATGTTTAAGAGGAATATGACGTAGTATATTAAAGAGGAATATTAAGTAGTTTGTTTAAGATGAATATGAAGTAGTATGTTTAAGAGGAATATGAAGTAGCATGTGTAAGAGGAATATGCAGTAGTATATTTAAGAGGAATATGAAGTACTATGTTTAAGAGGAATATGAAGTAGTATGTTTAAGAGGTTATATGAAGTAGTATGTTTAAGAGGAATATAAAGTAGTATGTTTAAGAGGAATATGAAGTAGTATGTTTAAGAGGAATATGAAGTAGTATATTAAAGAGGAATATTAAGTAGTTTGTTTAAGAGGAATATGAAGTAGTATGTTTAAGAGGAATATGAAGTAGTATATTTAAGAGGAATATGATGTAGTATGTTTAAGAGGAATATGAAGTAGTATGTTTTAGAGGAATATGAAGTAGTATGTTTAAGAGGAATATGAAGTAGTATGTTTAAGAGGAATATGAAGTTATATGTTTAAGAGGAATATGAAGTAGTATCTTTAAGAGGAATATGAAGCAGTATATTTAAGAGGAATATGAAGTAGTATTTTTAAGAGGAATATGAAGTAGTATATTTACGAGGAATACAAAGTAGTGTGTTTAATAGGAATATGAAGTAGTATGTTTAAGAGGAATATGAAGTAGAATGTTTAAGAGGAACATGAAGTAGCATGTTTAAGAGGAATATGAAGTAGTATGTTTAAGAGGAATATGAAGTAGTATGTTTAAGAGGAATATGCAGTAGTATATTTAAGAGGAATATGAAATAGTATATTTAAGAGGAATATGAAGTAGTATTTTTAAGAGGAATATGAAGTAGTATATTTACGAGGAATATGAAGTAGTGTGTTTAATAGGAATATGAAGTACTATGTTTAAGTGGAACATGAAGTAGAATGTTTAAGAGGAACATGAAGAAGTATGTTTAAGAGGAATTTGAAGTAGCATATTTAAGAGGAATATGCATTAGTATATTTAAGAGGAATATGAAGTAGTATATTTAAGAGGAATATGAAGTAGTAATATAAAGTAGTATGTTTAAGAGGAATATGCAGTAGTATATTTAAGAAGAATATGAAGTAGTACATTTAAGAGGAATATGAAGTAGTGCATTTAAGAGGAATATGCAGTAGTATATTTAAGAGGAATATGAAGTAGTATGTTTAAGAGGAATATGAAGTAGTATATTTAAGAGGAATATGAAGTAGTATGTTTAAGAGGAATATGAAGCAGTATATTTAAGAGGAATATGAAGTAGTATGTTTAAGAGGAATATGAAGTAGTATATTTAAGAGGAATATGAAGTAGTATGTTTAAGAGGAATATGAAGTAGTATGCTTAAGAGGAATATGAAGTAGTATGTTTAAGAGGAATACGAAGTAGTATGTTTAAGAGGAATATGAAGTAGTATGTTTAAGAGGAATATGAAGTAGTATATTTAAGAGGAATATGAAGTGTATGTTTAAGAGGAATATGCAGTACTATATTTAAGAGGAATATGAAGTAGTATATTTAAGAGGAATATGAAGTAGTATGTTTAAGAGGATTATGAAGTAGTATGTTTAAGAGGAATATGAAGTAGTATTATTAAGAGGAATATGAAGTAGTATATTTAAGAGGAATATGAAGTAGTATATTTAAGAGGAATATGAAGTAGTATGTTTAAGAGGAATATGAAGTAGTATATTTAAGAGGAATATGAAGTAGTTTGTTTAAGAGAAATATGAAGTAGTATGTTTAAGAGGAATATGAAGTAGTATGTTTAAGAAGAATATGAAGTGGTTTATTTAAGAGAAATATGAAGTAGTATGTTTAAGAGGAATACTAAGTAATATGTTTAAGAGGAATTTGAAGTATTATGTTTAAGAGGAATATGAAGTAGTATATTTAAGAGGAATATGAAGTAGTATGTGTAAGAGGAATATGAAGTAGTATGTTTAAGAGGAATATGAAGTAGCATGTTTCAGAGGAATATGAAGTAGCGTGTTTAAGAGGAATATGAAGTAGTATGTTAAAGAGGAATATGAAGTAGTATGTTTAAGAGGAATGTGAAGTATTATGTTTAAGAAGAATATGAAGTAGTATGTTTAAGAGGAATATAAAGTAGTATATTTTAGAGGATTATGAAGTAGTATATTTAGGAGGAATATGAAGTTGTATGTTTAAGAGCAATATAAAGAAGTATATTTTAGAGGAATTATGAAGTAGTATGTTTAAGAGGAATATGAAGTAGTATGTTTAAGAGGAATATGAAGTAGTATGTTTAAGAGGAATATGAAGTAGTATGTTTAAGAGGAATATGAAGTAGTATGTTTAAGAGGAATATGAAGTAGTATGTATAAGAGGAATATGAAGTAGTATGTTTAAGAGGAATATGCAGTAGTATATTTAAGAGGAATATGAAGTAGTATATTTAAGAGGAATATGAAGAAGTATGTTTATGAGGAATGTGAAGTAGTATGTTTAAGAGGAATATGAAGTAGGATGTTTAAGAGGAATATGAAGTAATATATTTAAGAGAAATATGAAGTAGTATGTTTAAGAGGAATATGAAGTAGTATGTCTAAGGGGATTATGAAGCAGTATGTTTAAGAGAAATATGAAGTAATATATTTAAGAGGAATATGAAGTAGTATGTTTAAGAGGAATATGAAGTAGTATGTTTAAAAGGAATATGAAGTAGTATGTTTAAGAGGAATATGAAGTAGTATATTTAAGAGAAATATGAAGTAGTATATTTAAGAGGAATATGAAGTAGTATGTTTAAGAGGAATATGAAGTAGTATATTAAGAAGAATATGAAGTAGTATGTTCAAAAGGAATATGAAGTAGTATGTTTAAGAGGAATATGAAGTAGTATGTTTAAGAGGAATATGAAGTAGTATGTTTAAGAGGAATATGAAGTAGTATATTTAAGATGAATATGAAGTAGTATGTTTAAGAGGAATATGAAGTAGTATATTAAGAGGAATATGAAGTAGTATGTTCAAAAGGAATATGAAGTAGTATGTTTAAGAGGAATATGAAATAGTATGTTTAAGAGGAATATGAAGTAGTATGTTTAAGAGGAATATGAAGTAGTCTGTTTAAGAGAAATATGAAGTAGTATGTTTAAGTGGAATATGCAGTAGTATATTTAAGAGGAATATGAAATAGTATATTTAAGGGGAATATATGTTTAAGAAGAATAGGAAGTAGTATGTTTAAGAGGAATATGAAGTAGTATGTTTAAGAGGAATATGAAGTAGTATATTTAAGAGGAATATGAAGTAGTATATTTAAGAGGAATATGAAGTAGTATATTTAAGAGGAATATGAAGTAGTATATTTTAGACTAATATGAAGTATTATATTTAAGAGGAATATGAAGTAGTATGTTTAAGAGGAATATGAAGCAGTATATTTAAGAGGAATATGAAGTAGTATATTTAAGAGGAATATGCAGTAGTATATTTAGGAGGAATATGAAGTAGTATATTTAAGAGGAATATGCAGTAGTATATTTAAGAGGAATATGAAGTAGTATGTTTAAGAGGAATATGAAGTAGTATATTTAAGAGGAATATGAAGTAGTATGTTTAAGAGGAATATGAAGCAGTATATTTAAGAGGAATATGAAGTAGTATGTTTAAGAGGAATATGAAGTAGTATATTTAAGAGGAATATGAAGTAGTATGTTTAAGAGGAATATGAAGTAGTATGCTTAAGAGGAATATGAAGTAGTATGTTTAAGAGGAATACGAAGTAGTATATTTAAGAGGAATATGAAGTGTATGTTTAAGAGGAATATGCAGTACTATATTTAAGAGGAATATGAAGTAGTATATTTAAGAGGAATATGAAGTAGTATGTTTAAGAGGATTATGAAGTAGTATGTTTAAGAGGAATATGAAGTAGTATTTTTAAGAGGAATATGAAGTAGTATATTTAAGAGGAATATGAAGTAGTATATTTAAGAGGAATATGAAGTAGTATGTTTAAGAGGAATATGAAGTAGTATATTTAAGAGGAATATGAAGTAGTTTGTTTAAGAGAAATATGAAGTAGTATGTTTAAGAGGAATATGAAGTAGTATGTTTAAAAAGAATATGAAGTGGTTTATTTAAGAGAAATATGAAGTAGTATGTTTAAGAGGAATACTAAGTAATATGTTTAAGAGGAATTTGAAGTATTATGTTTAAGAGGAATATGAAGTAGTATATTTAAGAGGAATATGAAGTAGTATGTGTAAGAGGAATATGAAGTAGTATGTTTAAGAGGAATATGAAGTAGCATGTTTCAGAGGAATATGAAGTAGCGTGTTTAAGAGGAATATGAAGTAGTATGTTAAAGAGGAATATGAAGTAGTATGTTTAAGAGGAATGTGAAGTATTATGTTTAAGAAGAATATGAAGTAGTATGTTTAAGAGGAATATAAAGTAGTATATTTTAGAGGATTATGAAGTAGTATGTTTAAGAGGAATATGAAGTAGTATGTTTAAGAGGAATATGAAGTAGTATGTTTAAGAGGAATATGAAGTAGTATGTATAAGAGGAATATGAAGTAGTGTGTTTAAGAGGAATATGCAGTAGTATATTTAAGAGGAATATGAAGTAGTATATTTAAGAGGAATATGAAGAAGTATGTTTATGAGGAATGTAAAGTAGTATGTTTAAGAGGAATATGAAGTAGGATGTTTAAGAGGAATATGAAGTAATATATTTAAGAGAAATATGAAGTAGTATGTTTAAGAGGAATATGAAGTAGTATGTTTAAGGGGATTATGAAGCAGTATGTTTAAGAGAAATATGAAGTAATATATTTAAGAGGAATATGAAGTTTTATGTTTAAGAGGAATATGAAGTAGTATGTTTAAAAGGAATATGAAGTAGTATGTTTAAGAGGAATATGAAGTAGTATATTTAAGAGAAATATGAAGTAGTATATTTAAGAGGAATATGAAGTAGTATGTTTAAGAGGAATATGAAGTAGTATATTAAGAAGAATATGAAGTAGTATGTTCAAAAGGAATATGAAGAAGTATGTTTTTGAGGAATGTGAAGTAGTATGTTTAAGAGGAATCTGAAATAGTATGTTTAAGAGGAATATGAAGTAGTATATTTAAGATGAATATGAAGTAGTATGTTTAAGAGGAATATGAAGTAGTATATTAAGAGGAATATGAAGTAGTATGTTCAAAAGGAATATGAAGTAGTATGTTTAAGAGGAATATGAAATAGTATATTTAAGGGGAATATATGTTTAAGAAGAATAGGAAGTAGTATGTTTAAGAGGAATATGAAGTAGTATGTTTAAGAGGAATATGAAGTAGTATATTTAAGAGGAATATGAAGTAGTATATTTAAGAGGAATATGAAGTAGTATATTTAAGAGGAATATGAAGTAGTATATTTTAGACTAATATGAAGTATTATATTTAAGAGGAATATGAAGTAGTATGTTTAAGAGGAATATGAAGCAGTATATTTAAGAGGAATATGAAGTAGTATATTTAAGAGGAATATGCAGTAGTATATTTAAGAGGAATATGAAGTAGTATATTTAAGAGGAATATGAAGTAGTATGGTTAAGAGGAATATGAAGTATTATGTTTAAGAGGAATATGAAGTAGTATTTTTTAAGAGAAATTTGAAGTATTATATTTAAGAGGAATATGAAGTAGTATATTTAAGAGGAATATGAAGTAGTATGTGTAAGAGTAATATGAAGTAGTATATTTAAGAGGAATATAAAGTAGTATATTTAAGTGGAATATGAAGTAGTATGTTTAAGAGGAATATGAAGTAATGTGTTTAAGAGGAATATGAAGTAGTATATTTAAGAGGAATATGAAGTAGTATGTTTAAGAGGAATATGAAGTAGTATATTTAAGAGGAATATGAAGTAGTATGTTTAAGAGGAATATGAAGTAGTATGTTTAAGAGGAATATGAAGTAGTCTGTTTAAGAGGAATATGAAGTACTATATTAAGAGGAATATGAAGTAGTATGTTCAAAAGGAATATGAAGTAGTATGTTTAAGAGGAATATGAAGTAGTATGTTTAAGAGAAATATGAAGTAGTATGTTTAAGAGGAATATGAAGTAGTCTGTTTAAGAGAAATATGAAGTAGTATGTTTAAGTGGAATATGCAGTAGTATATTTAAGAGGAATATGAAATAGTATATTTAAGGGGAATATATGTTTAAGAAGAATAGGAAGAAGTATGTTTAAGAGGAATATGAAGTAGTATGTTTAAGAGGAATATGAAGTAGTATATTTAAGTGGAATATGAAGTAGTATATTTAAGAGGAATATGAAGTAGTATATTTAAGAGGAATATGAAGTAGTATATTTTAGACTAATATGAAGTATTATATTTAAGAGGAATATGAAGTAGTATGTTTAAGAGGAATATGAAGCAGTATATATAAGAGGAATATGAAGTAGTATATTTAAGAGGAATATTCAGTAGTATATTTAAGAGGAATATGAAGTAGTATATTTAAGAGGAATATGAAGTAGTATGGTTAAGAGGAATATGAAGTATTATGTTTAAGAGGAATATGAAGTAGTATTTATTAAGAGAAATTTGAAGTATTATATTTAAGAGGAATATGAAGTAGTATATTTAAGAGGAATATGAAGTAGTATGTGTAAGAGTAATATGAAGTAGTATATTTAAGAGGAATATAAAGTAGTATATTTAAGTGGAATATGAAGTAGTATGTTTAAGAGGAATATGAAGTAATGTGTTTAAGAGGAATATGAAGTAGTATATTTAAGAGGAATATGAAGTAGTATGTTTAAGAGGAATATGAAGTAGTATATTTAAGAGGAATATGAAGTAGTATGTTTAAGAGGAATATGAAGTAGTATGTTTAAGAGGAATATGAAGTAGTCTGTTTAAGAGAAATATGAAGTAGTATGTTTAAGTGGAATATGC
Source organism: Atherix ibis (assembly GCA_958298945.1). Classification (NCBI taxonomy): domain Eukaryota; kingdom Metazoa; phylum Arthropoda; class Insecta; order Diptera; family Athericidae; genus Atherix; species Atherix ibis. The sequence goes on along the minus strand of CATQJD010000064.1, from coordinate 1,262,819 downwards.
AGTAGTATATTTAAGAGGAATATGAAATAGTATATTTAAGGGGAATATATGTTTAAGAAGAATAGGAAGTAGTATGTTTAAGAGGAATATGAAGTAGTATGTTTAAGAGGAATATGAAGTAGTATATTTAAGAGGAATATGAAGTAGTATATTTAAGAGGAATATGAAGTAGTATATTTAAGAGGAATATGAAGTAGTATATTTTAGACTAATATGAAGTATTATATTTAAGAGGAATATGAAGTAGTATGTTTAAGAGGAATATGAAGCAGTATATTTAAGAGGAATATGAAGTAGTATATTTAAGAGGAATATGCAGTAGTATATTTAAGAGGAATATGAAGTAGTATATTTAAGAGGAATATGAAGTAGTATGGTTAAGAGGAATATGAAGTATTATGTTTAAGAGGAATATGAAGTAGTATTTTTTAAGAGAAATTTGAAGTATTATATTTAAGAGGAATATGAAGTAGTATATTTAAGAGGAAGATGAAGTAGTATGTGTAAGAGTAATATGAAGTAGTATATTTAAGAGGAATATAAAGTAGTATATTTAAGTGGAATATGAAGTAGTATGTTTAAGAGGAATATGAAGTAATGTGTTTAAGAGGAATATGAAGTAGTATATTTAAGAGGAATATGAAGTAGTATGTTTAAGAGGAATATGAAGTAGTATATTTAAGAGGAATATGAAGTAGTATGTTTAAGAGAAATATGAAGTAGTATGTTTAAGAGGAATATGAAAAAGTATGTTTAAGAGGAATATAACGTAGTATGTTTAAGAGGACGATGTAGTAGTATGTTTAAGAGGAATATGAAGTAGTATGTTGAAGAGGAATATGCAGTAGTATATTTAAGAGGAATATGAAGTAGTATATTTAAGAGGAATATGAAGAAGTATGTCTAAGAGGAATATGAAGTAGTATGTTTAATAGGAATATGAAGTAGTATGTTTAAGAGGAATATGAAGTAGTATATTTAAGAGGAATATGAAGTAGTATATTTAAGTAGAATAAGAAGTCGTATGTTTAAGAGGAATGTGAAGTAGTATGTTTAAGAGGAATATGAAGTAGTATATTCAAGAGGAATATGAAGTAGTATGTTTAAGAGGAATATGAAGTATTATGTTTAAGAGGAATATGAAGTAGTATGTTTAAGAAGAATATGAAGTAGTATATTTAAGAGGAATATGAAGTAGTATATTCAAGAGGAATATGAAGTAGTATGTTTAAGAGGAATATGAAGTATTATGTTTAAGAGGAATATGAAGTAGTATGTTTAAGAAGAATATGATGTAGTATATTTAAGAGGAATATGCAGTAGTATATTTAAGAGGAATATGAAGTAGTATGTTTAAGAAGAATATGAAGTAGTATGTTTAATAGGAATATAAAATAGTATATTTTAGAGGAATATGAAGTAGTATATTTAAGAGGAATATGAAGTTGTATGTTTAAGAGGAATATAAAGTAGTATATTTTAGAGGAATTATGAAGTAGTATGTTTAAGAGGAATACTAAGTAATATGTTTAAGAGGAATATGAAGTAGTATGTTTAAGAGGAATATGAAGTAGTATGTTTAAGAGGAATATGAAGTAGTATGTATAAGAGGAATATGAAGTAGTATGTTGAAGAGGAATATGCAGTAGTATATTTAAGACGAATATGAAGTAGTATATTTAAGAGGAATATGAAGAAGTATGTTTATGAGGAATGTGAAGTAGTACGTTTAAGAGGAATATGAAGTAGGATGTTTAAGAGGAATATGAAGTAATATGTTTAGGAGAAATATGAAGTAGTATGTTTAAGAGGAATATGAAGTAGTATGTTTAAGGGGATTATGAAGCAGTATGTTTAAGAGAAATATGAAGTAATATATTTAAGAGGAATATGAAGTAGTATGTTTAAGAGGAATATGAAGTAGTATGTTTAAAAGGAATATGAAGTAGTATGTTTAAGAGGAATATGAAGTAGTATATTTAAGAGAAATATGAAGTAGTATATTTAAGAGGAATATGAAGTAGTATGTTTAAGAGGAATATGAAGTAGTATATTAAGAAGAATATGAAGTAGTATGTTCAAAAGGAATATGAAGAAGTATGTTTATGAGGAATGTGAAGTAGTATGTTTAAGAGGAATATGAAGTAGTATGTTTAAGAGGAATATGAAGTAGTATATTTAAGATGAATATGAAGTAGTATGTTTAAGAGGAATATGAAGTAGTATATTAAGAGGAATATGAAGTAGTATGTTCAAAAGGAATATGAAGTAGTATGTTTAAGAGGAATATGAAGTAGTATGTTTAAGAGGAATATGAAGTAGTATGTTTAAGAGGAATATGAAGTAGTCTGTTTAAGAGAAATATGAAGTAGTATGTTTAAGTGGAATATGCAGTAGTATATTTAAGAGGAATATGAAGTAGTATATTTAAGAGGAATATATGTTTAAGAAGAATAGGAAGTAGTATGTTTAAGAGGAATATGAAGTAGTATGTTTAAGAGGAATATGAAGTAGTATATTTAAGAGGAATATGAAGTAGTATATTTAAGAGGAATATGAAGTAGTATATTTAAGAGGAATATGAAGTAGTATATTTTAGACATATATGAAGTATTATATTTAAGAGGAATATGAAGTAGTATGTTTAAGAGGAATATGAAGCAGTATATTTAAGAGGAATATGAAGTAGTATATTTAAGAGGAATATGCAGTAGTATATTTAAGAGGAATATGAAGTAGTATATTTAAGAGGAATATGATGTAGGATGGTTAAGAGGATTATGAAGTATTATGTTTAAGAGGAATATGAAGTAGTATTTTTTAAGAGGAATTTGAAGTATTATGTTTAAGGGGAATATGAAGTAGTATATTTAAGAGGAATATGAAGTAGTATGTGTAAGAGTAATATGAAGTAGTATATTTAAGAGGAATATAAAGTAGTATAATTAAGTGGAATATGAAGTAGTATGTTTAAGAGGAATATGAAGTAATATGTTTAAGAGGAATATGAAGTAGTATATTTAAGAGGAATATGAAGTAGTATGAGGAATATGAAGTAGTATAATTAAGAGGAATATGAAGTAGTATGTTTAAGAGAAATATAAGGTAGTATGTTTAAGAGGAATATGAAAAAGTATGTTTAAGAGGAATATAACGTAGTATGTTTAAGAGGACGATGTAGTAGTATGTTTAAGAGGAATATGAAGTAGTATGTTGAAGAGGAATATGCAGTAGTATATTTAAGAGGAATATGAAGTAGTATATTTAAGAGGAATATGAAGAAGTATGTTTAAGAGGAATATGAAGTAGTAAGTTTAATAGGAATATGAAGTAGTATGTTTAAGAGGAATATGGAGTAGTATGTTTAAGAGGAATATAAAGTAGTATGTTAAAGAGGAATATGCAGTAGTATATTTAAGAGGAATATGAAGAAGTATATTTAAGAGGAATATGAAGTAGTATGTTTAAGAGGAATATGAAGTATTATGTTTAAGAGGAATATGAAGTAGTATGTTTAAGAGAAATATAAGGTAGTATGTTTAAGAGGAATATGAAAAAGTATGTTTAAGAGGAATATAACGTAGTATGTTTAAGAGGACGATGTAGTAGTATGTTTAAGAGGAATATGAAGTAGTATGTTGAAGAGGAATATGCAGTAGTATATTTAAGAGGAATATGAAGTAGTATATTTAAGAGGAATATGAAGAAGTATGTTTAAGAGGAATATGAAGTAGTAAGTTTAATAGGAATATGAAGTAGTATGTTTAAGAGGAATATGAAGTAGTATATTTAAGAGGAATATGAAGTAGTATATTTAAGTAGAATAAGAAGTCGTATGTTTAAGAGGAATGTGAACTAGTACGTTTAAGAGGAATATGGAGTAGTATGTTTAAGAGGAATATAAAGTAGTATGTTAAAGAGGAATATGCAGTAGTATATTTAAGAGGAATATGAAGAAGTATATTTAAGCGGATAATGAAGTAGTATGTTTAAGAGGAATATGAAGTAGTATGTTTAAGAGGAATATGAAGTAGTCTGTTTAAGAGAAATATGAAGTAGTATGTTTAAGTGGAATATGCAGTAGTATATTTAAGAGGAATATGAAGTAGTATATTTAAGAGGAATATATGTTTAAGAAGAATAGGAAGTAGTATGTTTAAGAGGAATATGAAGTAGTATGTTTAAGAGGAATATGAAGTAGTATATTTAAGAGGAATATGAAGTAGTATATTTAAGAGGAATATGAAGTAGTATATTTAAGAGGAATATGAAGTAGTATATTTTAGACTAATATGAAGTATTATATTTAAGAGGAATATGAAGTAGTATGTTTAAGAGGAATATGAAGCAGTATATTTAAGAGGAATATGAAGTAGTATATTTAAGAGGAATATGCAGTAGTATATTTAAGAGGAATATGAAGTAGTATATTTAAGAGGAATATGATGTAGGATGGTTAAGAGGAATATGAAGTATTATGTTTAAGAGGAATATGAAGTAGTATTTTTTAAGAGGAATTTGAAGTATTATGTTTAAGAGGAATATGAAGTAGTATATTTAAGAGGAATATGAAGTAGTATGTGTAAGAGTAATATGAAGTAGTATATTTAAGAGGAATATAAAGTAGTATATTTAAGTGGAATATGAAGTAGTATGTTTAAGAGGAATATGAAGTAATATGTTTAAGAGGAATATGAAGTAGTATATTTAAGAGGAATATGAAGTAGTATGTTTAAAAGGAATATGAAGTAGTATATTTAAGAGGAATATGAAGTAGTATGTTTAAGAGAAATATAAGGTAGTATGTTTAAGAGGAATATGAAAAAGTATGTTTAAGAGGAATATAACGTAGTATGTTGAAGAGGACGATGTAGTAGTATGTTTAAGAGGAATATGAAGTAGTATGTTGAAGAGGAATATGCAGTAGTATATTTAAGAGGAATATGAAGAAGTATATTTAAGAGGAATATGAAGAAGTATGTTTAAGAGGAATATGAAGTAGTAAGTTTAATAGGAATATGAAGTAGTATGTTTAAGAGGAATATGAAGTAGTATATTTAAGAGGAATATGAAGTAGTATATTTAAGTAGAATAAGAAGTCGTATGTTTAAGAGGAATGTGAAGTAGTATGTTTAAGAGGAATATGGAGTAGTATGTTTAAGAGGAATATAAAGTAGTATGTTAAAGAGGAATATGCAGTAGTATATTTAAGAGGAATATGAAGAAGTATATTTAAGAGGAATATGAAGTAGTATGTTTAAGAGGAATATGAAGTATTATGTTTAAGAGGAATATGAAGTAGTAAGTTTAAGAGGAATATGAAGTAGTATATTTAAGAGGAATATGCAGTAGTATATTTAAGAGGAATATGAAGTGGTATGTTTAAGAAGAATATGAAGTAGTATGTTTAATAGGAATATAAAATAGTATATTTTAGAGGAATATGAAGTAGTATATTTAAGAGGAATATGAAGTTGTATGTTTAAGAGGAATATAAAGTAGTATATTTTAGAGGAATTATGAAGTAGTATGTTTAAGAGGAATATGAAGTAGTATGTTTAAGAGGAATATGAAGTAATATGTTTAAGAGGAATATAAAGTACTATGTTTAAGAGGAATATGAAGTAGTATGTTCAAGAGGAATATGAAGTAGTATGTTTAGGAGGAATATGAAGTAATATGTTTAAGAGGAATATGAAGTGGTATGTTTAAGAGGAATATGAAGTAGTATGTTTAAGAGGAATATGAAGTAGTATGTATAAGAGGAATATGAAGTAGTATGTTTAAGAGGAATATGCAGTAGTATATTTAATTGTAATATGAAGTAGTATATTTAAGAGGAATATGAAGAAGTATGTTTATGAGGAATTTGAAGTAGTATGTTTAAGAGGAATATGAAGTAGGATGTTTAAGAGGAATATGAAGTAATATATTTAAGAGGAATATGAAGTAGTATGTTTAACAGGAATATGAAGTAGTATGTTTAAGGGGATTATGAAGTAGTATGCTTAAGAGAAATATGAAGTAATATATTTAAGAGGAATATGAAGTAGTATGTTTAAGAGGAATATGAAGTAGTATGTTTAAAAGGAATATGAAGTAGTATGTTTAAAAGAGGAATATGAAATAGTATGTTTAAGAGAAATATGAAGTAGTATATTTAAGAGGAATATGAAGTAGTATGTTTAAGAGGAATACGAAGTAGTTTATTTAAGAGGAATATGAAGTAGAATGTTTAAGAGGAATATGAAGTAGTATATTTAAGAGAAATATAAAGTAGTATATTTAAGAGGAATATGAAGTAGTATGTTTAAGAGGAATATGAAGTAGTATATTTAAGAGGAATATGAAGTAGTATGTTTAAGACGAATATGAAGTAGAATATTTAAGAGGAATATGAAGTAGTATGTTCAAGAGGAATATGAAGTTGTATGTTTAAGAGGAATATGAAGAAGTATGTTTATGAGGAATGTGAAGTAGTATGTTTAAGAGGAATATGAAGTAGGATGTTTAAGAGGAATATGAAGTAATATGTTTAAGAGGAATATGAAGTAGTATATTTAAGAGGAATATGAAGTAGTATATTTAAGAGGAATATGAAGTAGTATATTTAAGAGGAATACGAAGTTGTATATTTTAGACTAATATGAAGTAGTATATTTAAGAGGAATATGAAGTAGTATGTTTAAGAGGAATATGAAGCAGTATATTTAAGAGGAATATGAAGTAGTATATTTAAGAGGAATATGCGGTAGTATATTTAAGAGGAATATGAAGTAGTATATTTAAGAGGAATATGAAGTAGTATGTTTAAGAGGAATATGAAGTATTATGTTTAAGAGGAATATGAAGTAGTATGTTTAAGAGGCATTTGAAGTATTATGTTTAAGAGGAATATGAAGTAGTATATTTAAGAGGAATATGAAGTAGTATGTTTAAGAGTAATATGAAGTAGTATATTTAAGAGGAATATAAAGTAGTATATTTAAGTGGAATATGAAGTAGTATGTTTTAGAGGAATATGAAGTAATATGTTCTAGAGGAATATGAAGTAGTATATTTAAGAGGAATATGAAGTAGTATGTTTAAGAGGAATATGAAGTAGTATGTTTATGAGGAATGTGAAGTAGTATGTTTAAGAGGAATATGCAGTAGTATATTTAAGAGGAATATGGCGTAGTATATTTAAGAGGAATATGAATTAGTATGTTTAAGAGGAATATTAAGTATTATATTTAAGAGGAATATGAAGTAGTATGTTTAATTGGAATATGCAGTAGTATATTAAGAGTAATATGAATTAGTATGTTCAAAAGGAATATGAAGTAGTATGTTTAAGAGGAATATGAAGTAGTTTGTTTAAGAGGAATATGAAGCAGTATGTTTAAGAGGAATATGAAGTAGTCTGTTTGAGAGAAATATTAGTAGTATGTTTAAGTGGAATATGCAGTAGTATATTTAAGAGGAATATGAAGTAGTATATTTAAGAGGAATATATGTTTAAGAAGAATAGGAAGTAGTATGTTTAAGAGGAATATCAAGTAATATGCTTAAGAGGAATATGAAGTAGCATATTTAAGAGAAATATGAAGTAGTATATTTAAGAGGAATATGAAGTAGTATATTTAAGAGGAATATGAAGTAGTATATTTAAGACTAATATGAAGTATTATATTTAAGAGGAATATGAAGTAGTATGTTTAAGAGGAATATGAAGCAGTATATTTAAGAGGAATATGAAGTAGTATGTTTAAGAGGAATATGCAGTAGTATATTTAAGAGGAATATGAAGTAGTATATTTAAGTGAAATATGAAGTAGTATGTTTAAGAGGAATATGAAGTATTATGTTTAAGAGGAATATGAAGTAGTATGTTTAAGAGGAATTTGAAGTATTATGTTTAAGAGGAATATGAAGTAGTATATTTAAGGGGAACATGAAGTAGTATGTGTAAGAGTAATATGAAGTAGTATATTTAAGAGGAATATAAAGTAGTATATTTAAGTGGAATATGAAGTAGTATGTTTAAGAGGAATATGAAGTAATATGTTTAAGAGGAATATAAAGTAGTATATTTAAGAGGAATATGAAGTAGTATGTTTAAGAGGAATATGAAGTAGTATATTTAAGAGGAATATGAAGTAGTATGTTTAAGAGAAATATGAAGTAGTATGTTTAAGAGGAATATGAAAAAGTATGTTTAAGAGGAATATAACGTAGTATGTTTAAGAGGACGATGTAGTAGTATGTTTAAGAGGAATATGAAGTAGTATGTTGAAGAGGAATATGCAGTAGTATATTTAAGAGGAATATGAAGTAGTATATTTAAGAGGAATATGAAGTAGTATGTTTAAGAGGAATATGAAGTAGTATGTTTAATAGGAATATGAAGTATTATGTTTAAGAGGAATATGAAGTAGTATATTTAAGAGGAATATGAAGTAATATATTTAAGTAGAATAAGAAGTAGTATGTTTAAGAGGAATGTGAAGTAGTATGTTTAAGAGGAATATGGAGTAGTATGTTTAAGAGAAATATAAAGTAGTATGTTAAGGAGGAATATGCAGTAGTATATTTAAGAGGAATATTAAGTAGTATATTTAAGAGGAATATGAAGTAGTATGTTTAAGAAGAATATGAAGTATTATGTTTAATAGGAATATAAAATAGTATATTTTAGAGGAATATGAAGTAGTATATTTAAGAGGAATATGAAATTGTATGTTTAAGAGGAATATAAAGTAGTATATTTTAGAGGAATTATGAAGTAGTATGTTTAAGAGGAATATGAAGTAGTATGTTTAAGAGGAATATGAAGTAGTACGTTTAAGAGGAATATGAAGTAGTATGTTTAAGATGAATATGAAGTAGTATGTTTAAGAGGAATATGAAGTAGTATGTTTAAGGGGAATATGAAGTAGTATGTTTAAGAGAAATATGAAGTAATATATTTAAGAAGAATATGAAGTAGTATGTTTAAGAGGAATATGAAGTAGTATGTTTAAAAGGAATATGAAGTAGTATGTTTAAGAGGAATATGAAATAGTATGTTTAAGAGAAATATGAAGTAGTATATTTAAGAGGAATATGAAGTAGTATGTTTAAGAGGAATACGAAGTAGCTTATTTAAGAGGAATATGAAGTAGAATGTTTAAGAGGAATATGAAGTAGTATATTTAAGAGAAATATGAAGTAGTATATTTAAGAGGAATATGAAGTAGTATGTTTAAGAGGAATATGAAGTAGTATATTTAAGAGGAATATGAAGTAGTATGTTTAAGAGGAATATGAAGTAGTATATTTAAGAGGAATATGAAGTAGTATGTTCAAGAGGAATATGAAGTTGTATGTTTAAGAGGAATATGAAGAAGTATGTTTATGAGGAATGTGAAGTAGTATGTTTAAGAGGAATATGAAGTAGGATGTTTAAGAGGAATATGAAGTAATATGTTTAAGAGGAATATGAAGTAGTATATTTAAGAGAAATATGAAGTAGAATATTTAAGAGGAATATGAAGTAGTATATTTAAGAGGAATACGAAGTAGTATATTTTAGACTAATATGAAGTAGTATATTTAAGAGGAATATGAAGTAGTATATTTAAGAGGAATATGAAGTAGTATATTTAAGAGGAATATGAAGTAGTATGTTTAAGAGGAATATGAAGTAGTATGTTTAATAGGAATATGAAGTATTATGTTTAAGAGGAATATGAAGTAGTATATTTAAGAGGAATATGAAGTAGTATATTTAAGTAGAATAAGAAGTAGTATGTTTAAGAGGAATGTGAAGTAGTATGTTTAAGAGGAATATGGAGTAGTATGTTTAAGAGAAATATATAGTAGTATGTTAAGGAGGAATATGCAGTAGTATATTTAAGAGGAATATTAAGTAGTATATTTAAGAGGAATATGAAGTAGTATGTTTAAGAAGAATATGAAGTATTATGTTTAATAGGAATATAAAATAGTATATTTTAGAGGAATATGAAGTAGTATATTTAAGAGGAATATGAAATTGTATGTTTAAGAGGAATATAAAGTAGTATATTTTAGAGGAATTATGAAGTAGTATGTTTAAGAGGAATATGAAGTAGTATGTTTAAGAGGAATATGAAGTAGTATGTTTAAGAGGAATATGAAGTAGTATATTTAGGAAGAATATAAAATAGTATGTTTAAGAGAAATATGAAGTAGTATGTTTAAGAGGAATATGCAGTTGTATATTTAAGAGGAATATGAAGTAGTATATTTAAGAGGAATATGAAGTAGTATGTTTAAGAGGAATATTAAGTATTATGTTTAAGAGGAATATGAAGTAGTATGTTTAAGAGGAATATGAAGTAGTATGTTTAAGAGGAATATGCAGTATTATATTTAAGAGGAATATGAAGTAGTATGATTAAGAGGAATATGAAGTAGTATGTTTAAGAGGAATATGAAGTAGTATGTTTAAGAGGAATATGAAGTAGTATATTTAAGAGGAATATGAAATAGTATATTTAAGAGTAATATGAAGTAGTATGTTTAAGAGTAATATTAAGTTGTATGTTTCAGAGGAATATGAAGGAGTATTTTTAAGAGGAATATGAAGTAGTATTTTTAAGAGGAATATGAAGTAGTATGTTTAAGAGGAATATGAAGTAGTATGTTTAAGAGGAATATGAAGTATTATGTTTAAGAGGAATATGAAGTAGTATATTTAAGAGGAATATGAAGTAGTATGTGTAAGAATAATATGAAGTAGTATATTTAAGAGGAATATAAAGTAGTATATTGAAGTGGAATATGAAGTAGTATGTTAAAGAGGAATATGAAATAATATGTTCTAGAGGAATATGAAGTAGTATAATTAAGAGGAATATGAAGTAGTATGTTTAAGAGGAATATGAAGTAATATGTTTAAGAGGAATGTGAAGTAAAATATTTAAGAGGAATATGAAGTAGTATGTTTAAGAGGAATATGAAGCAGTATATTTAAGGGGAATATGAAGTTGTATGTTTAATAGGAATATGAAGTAGCATGTTTAAGAGGAATATGCAGTAGTATATTTAAGAGGAATATGAAGTAGTATGCTTAAGAGGAATATGAAGTAGTATGTTTAAGAGGAATATGAAGTAATATATTTAAGAGGCATATGAAGTAGTATGTTTAAGAGGAATATGAAGTATTATGTTAAGGAGGAATATGAAGTAGTATATTTAAGAGGAATATGCAGTAGTATATTTAAGAGGAATATGAAGTAGTATGTTTAAGAGGAATATGAAGTAGTATATTTAAGAGGAATATGAAGTAGTATGTTTAAGAGGAATATGAAGTAGTATTGTATGTTTACGAGGAATATGAAGTAGTATGTTTAAGAGGTATATGAAGTAGTATGTTTAAGAGACATATGAAGTAGTATGTTTAACAGGAATATGAAGTAGTATATTTAGGAGGAATATGAAGTAGTATGTTTAAGAGGAATATGAAGCAGTATGTTTAAGCGGAATATGAAGTAGCATATTTAAGAGGAATATGAAGCATTATGTTTAAGAGGAATATGAAGTAGTATGTTTAAGAGGAATATGAAGTAGTATGTTTAAGAGGAATATGCAGTAGTATATTTAAGACGAATATGAAGTAGTATGTTTAAGAGGAATATGAAGTATTATGTTTAAAAAGAATATGAAGTAGTATATTTAAGAGGAATATGAAGTAGTATGTTTAAGAGGAATATGAAGTAGTATGTTTATAAGTAATATGAAGTAGTATGTTTAAGAGGAATATGAAGTAGTATATTTAAGAGGAATATGACGAAGTAAGTTTAAGAGGAATATGAAGTAGTATGTTTAAGAGGTATATGAAGTAATATGTTTAAGAGGAATATGAAGTAGTATGTCAAGGAGGAATATGAAGTAGTATGTTTAAGAGGAATATGAAGTAGTATGTTTAAGATGAATATGAATTAGTATATTTAAGAGGAATATGAAGTAGTATGTTTGAGAGGAATATGAAGTAGCATGTTTAAAGTTGTATATTTAAGAGGAATATGAAGTAGTATGTTTAAGAGGAATATGAAGTAGTATGTTTAAGAGGAATATGAAGTAGTACATTTAAGAGGAATATGAAGTATAATAGTATTCTTAAGAGGAATATGATGTAGTATATTTAAGAGGAATATGAAGTAGTATGTTTAAGAGGAATTTGAAGTAGTATGTTTAAGAGGAATATGAAGTAGTATGTTTAAGAAGAATATGAAGTAGTATATTTAAGAGGAATATGAAGTCATATGTTTAAGAGGAATATGAAGTAGTATATTTAAGAGGAATATGAAGTCGTATTTTTAAGAGGAATATAAAGAAGTATATTTAAGAGGAATATGAAGTAGTATGTTTAAAAGGAATATGAAGTAGTATATTTAAGAGGAATATGAAGTAGTATGTTCAAGAGGAATATGAAGTAGTTTGTTTAAGAGGAATATGAAGTAGTTTGTTTAAGAGGAATATGAAGTAATATGTTTAAGAGGAATATGAAGTAGTATATTTAAGAGAAATATGAAGTAATATGTGTAAGAGGAATATGAAAAAGTATATTTAAGAGGAATATGAAGTATAATAGCATTTTTAGGAGGAATATGATGTAGTATATTTAAGAGGAATGTGAAGCAGTATGCTTAAGAGGAATATGAAGTAGTATGTTTAAGAGGAATATGAAGTAGTATGTTTAAGACGAATATGAAGTAGTATATTCAAGAGGAATATGAAGTAATATGTTTAAGAGGATTATGAAGTAGCATGTTTAAAGTTGTATATTTAAGAGGAATATGAAGTAGTATGTTTAAGAGGAATATGAAGTAGTATGTTTAAGAGGAATATGAAGTAGTACATTTAAGAGGAATATGAAGTATAATAGTATTCTTAAGAGGAATATGATGTAGTATATTTAAGAGGAATATGAAGTAGTATGTTTAAGAGGAATTTGAAGTAGTATGTTTAAGAGGAATATGAAGTAGTATGTTTAAGAAGAATATGAAGTAGTATATTTAAGAGGAATATGAAGTCATATGTTAAAGAGGAATATGAAGTAGTATATTTAAGAGGAATATGAAGTTGTATTTTTAAGAGGAATATAAAGAAGTACATTTAAGAGGAATATGAAGTAGTATGTTTAAAAGGAATATGAAGTAGTATATTTAAGAGGAATATGAAGTAGTATGTTCAAGAGGAATATGAAGTAGTTTGTTTAAGAGGAATATGAAGTAGTTTGTTTAAGAGGAATATGAAGTAATATGTTTAAGAGGAATATGAAGTAGTATATTTAAGAGAAATATGAAGTAATATGTGTAAGAGGAATATGAAAAAGTATATTTAAGAGGAATATGAAGTATAATAGCATTTTTAGGAGGAATATGATGTAGTATATTTAAGAGGAATGTGAAGCAGTATGCTTAAGAGGAATATGAAGTAGTATGTTTAAGAGGAATATGAAGTAGTATGTTTAAGAGGAATATGAAGTAGTATATTCAAGAGGAATATGAAGTAATATGTTTAAGAGGATTATGAAGTAGTATATTTAAGAGGAATATGAAGTAGTATTTTTAAGAGGAATATAAAGAAGTATATTTAAGAGGAATATGAAGTAGTATGTTTAAGAGGATTATGAAGTAGTATGTTTAAGAGGAATATGAAATAGTATGTTTAAGAGGAATATGAAGTAGTATGTTTAAGAGGAATATGAAGTATTATGTTTAAGAGGAATATGAAGTAGTATGTTTAATAGGAATATGAAGTAGTATGTTTAAGAGGAATATGAAGTAGTATATTTAAGAGGAATATGAAGTAGTATGTTTAGGAGGAATATGAAGTAGCATGTTTAAGAGGAATATGAAGTAATTTATTAAAGAGGAATATAAAGTAGTATGTTTAAGAGGAATATGAAGTAGTATGTTTAAGAGGAATATGAAGTAGTACATTTAAGAGGAATATGAAGTAGTTTATTTAAGAAGAATATGAAGTAGTATATTTAAGAGGAATATGAATTAGTACGTTTAAGAGGAATATGAAGTAGTGTGTTTAAGAGGAATATGAAATCGTATGGTTAAGAGGAATATGAAGTAGTATGTTTAAGAGGAATATGAAGTAGTATGTTTAAGACGAATATGAAGTAGTATATTTAAGAGGAATATGAAGTAATATGTTTAAGAGGAATATGAAGTAGTATATTTAAGTGGAATATGAAGTAGTATGTTTGAGAGGAATATGAAATAATATGTTTAAGAGGAATATGAAGTAGTATGTTTAAGAGGAATATGAAGTAGTATGTTTAAGAGGAATATGAAGTAGTATGTTTAAGAGGAATATAAAGTAGTATGTTTAAGAGGAATATGAAGTAGTATGTTTAAGAGGAATATGAAGTAGTATGTTTAAGAGGAATATGAAGTAGTATATTTAAGAGGAATATGAAATAGTATGTTTAAGAGGAATATAAAGTTGTATGTTTAAGAGGAATATGAAGTAGTATATTTAAGAGGAATATGAAGTAGTATATTGAAGAGAAATATGAATTAGTATATTTAAGAGGAATATGAAGTAGTATGTTTAAGACGAATATGAAGTAATATTGTATATTTAAGAGGAATATGAAATAGCATATTTAAGAGGAATATGAAGTTGTATATTTAAGAGGAATATGAAGTAGTATATTTAAGAGGAATATGAACTAGTATGTTTAAGAGGAATATGAAGTAGTCTGTTTAAGAGGAATATGAAGTATTATGTTTTAGTGGAATATGAAGTAGTATGTTCAAGAGGAATATGAAGAAGTCTGCTTAAGAGGAATAAGAAGTAGTATATTTAAGAGGAATATGAAGTAGTATATTTAAGAGGAATATGAAGTTGTATATTTAAGAGTAAAATGAAGTAGTATATTTAAGAGGAATATAAACTAGTATGTTTAAGAGGAATATGAAGTAGTCTGTTTAAGAGGAATATGAAGTAGTATGTTTAAGAGGAATATGAAGTTGTATTTTTAAGAGGAATATAAAGAAGTACATTTAAGAGGAATATGAAGTAGTATGTTTAAAAGGAATATGAAGTAGTATATTTAAGAGGAATATGAAGTAGTATGTTCAAGAGGAATATGAAGTAGTTTGTTTAAGAGGAATATGAAGTAGTATGTTTAAGAGGAATATGAAGTAGTATGTTTAAGAGGAATATGAAGTAGTACATTTAAGAGGAATATGAAGTATAATAGTATTCTTAAGAGGAATATGATGTAGTATATTTAAGAGGAATATGAAGTAGTATGTTTAAGAGGAATTTGAAGTAGTATGTTTAAGAGGAATATGAAGTAGTATGTTTAAGAAGAATATGAAGTAGTATATTTAAGAGGAATATGAAGTCATATGTTTAAGAGGAATATGAAGTAGTATATTTAAGAGGAATATGAAGTCGTATTTTTAAGAGGAATATAAAGAAGTATATTTTAAGAGGAATATGAAGTAGTATGTTTAAAAGGAATATGAAGTAGTATATTTAAGAGGAATATGAAGTAGTATGTTCAAGAGGAATATGAAGTAGTTTGTTTAAGAGGAATATGAAGTAGTTTGTTTAAGAGGAATATGAAGTAATATGTTTAAGAGGAATATGAAGTAGTATAGTTAAGAGAAATATGAAGTAATATGTGTAAGAGGAATATGAAAAAGTATATTTAAGAGGAATATGAAGTATAATAGCATTTTTAGGAGGAATATGATGTAGTATATTTAAGAGGAATGTGAAGCAGTATGCTTAAGAGGAATATGAAGTAGTATGTTTAAGAGGAATATGAAGTAGTATGTTTAAGACGAATATGAAGTAGTATATTCAAGAGGAATATGAAGTAATATGTTTAAGAGGATTATGAAGTAGCATGTTTAAAGTTGTATATTTAAGAGGAATATGAAGTAGTATGTTTAAGAGGAATATGAAGTAGTATGTTTAAGAGGAATATGAAGTAGTACATTTAAGAGGAATATGAAGTATAATAGTATTCTTAAGAGGAATATGATGTAGTATATTTAAGAGGAATATGAAGTAGTATGTTTAAGAGGAATTTGAAGTAGTATGTTTAAGAGGAATATGAAGTAGTATGTTTAAGAAGAATATGAAGTAGTATATTTAAGAGGAATATGAAGTCATATGTTTAAGAGGAATATGAAGTAGTATATTTAAGAGGAATATGAAGTTGTATTTTTAAGAGGAATATAAAGAAGTACATTTAAGAGGAATATGAAGTAGTATGTTTAAAAGGAATATGAAGTAGTATATTTAAGAGGAATATGAAGTAGTATGTTCAAGAGGAATATGAAGTAGTTTGTTTAAGAGGAATATGAAGTAGTTTGTTTAAGAGGAATATGAAGTAATATGTTTAAGAGGAATATGAAGTAGTATATTTAAGAGAAATATGAAGTAATATGTGTAAGAGGAATATGAAAAAGTATATTTAAGAGGAATATGAAGTATAATAGCATTTTTAGGAGGAATATGATGTAGTATATTTAAGAGGAATGTGAAGCAGTATGCTTAAGAGGAATATGAAGTAGTATGTTTAAGAGGAATATGAAGTAGTATGTTTAAGAGGAATATGAAGTAGTATATTCAAGAGGAATATGAAGTAATATGTTTAAGAGGATTATGAAGTAGTATATTTAAGAGGAATATGAAGTAGTATTTTTAAGAGGAATATAAAGAAGTATATTTAAGAGGAATATGAAGTAGTATGTTTAAGAGGATTATGAAGTAGTATGTTTAAGAGGAATATGAAATAGTATGTTTAAGAGGAATATGAAGTAGTATGTTTAAGAGGAATATGAAGTATTATGTTTAAGAGGAATATGAAGTAGTATGTTTAATAGGAATATGAAGTAGTATGTTTAAGAGGAATATGAAGTAGTATATTTAAGAGGAATATGAAGTAGTATGTTTAGGAGGAATATGAAGTAGCATGTTTAAGAGGAATATGAAGTAATTTATTAAAGAGGAATATAAAGTAGTATGTTTAAGAGGAATATGAAGTAGTATGTTTAAGAGGAATATGAAGTAGCCTGTTTAAGAGGAATATGAAGTAGTATGTTTAAGAGGAATATGAAGTAGTACATTTAAGAGGAATATGAAGTAGTTTATTTAAGAAGAATATGAAGTAGTATATTTAAGAGGAATATGAATTAGTACGTTTAAGAGGAATATGAAGTAGTGTGTTTAAGAGGAATATGAAATCGTATGGTTAAGAGGAATATGAAGTAGTATGTTTAAGAGGAATATGAAGTAGTATGTTTAAGACGAATATGAAGTAGTATATTTAAGAGGAATATGAAGTAATATGTTTAAGAGGAATATGAAGTAGTATATTTAAGTGGAATATGAAGTAGTATGTTTGAGAGGAATATGAAATAATATGTTTAAGAGGAATATGAAGTAGTATGTTTAAGAGGAATATGAAGTAGTATGTTTAAGAGGAATATGAAGTAGTATGTTTAAGAGGAATATAAAGTAGTATGTTTAAGAGGAATATGAAGTAGTATGTTTAAGAGGAATATGAAGTAGTATGTTTAAGAGGAATATGAAGTAGTATATTTAAGAGGAATATGAAATAGTATGTTTAAGAGGAATATAAAGTTGTATGTTTAAGAGGAATATGAAGTAGTATATTTAAGAGGAATATGAAGTAGTATATTGAAGAGAAATATGAATTAGTATATTTAAGAGGAATATGAAGTAGTATGTTTAAGACGAATATGAAGTAATATTGTATATTTAAGAGGAATATGAAATAGCATATTTAAGAGGAATATGAAGTTGTATATTTAAGAGGAATATGAAGTAGTATATTTAAGAGGAATATGAACTAGTATGTTTAAGAGGAATATGAAGTAGTCTGTTTAAGAGGAATATGAAGTATTATGTTTTAGTGGAATATGAAGTAGTATGTTCAAGAGGAATATGAAGAAGTCTGCCTAAGAGGAATAAGAAGTAGTATATTTAAGAGGAATATGAAGTAGTATATTTAAGAGGAATATGAAGTTGTATATTTAAGAGTAAAATGAAGTAGTATATTTAAGAGGAATATAAACTAGTATGTTTAAGAGGAATATGAAGTAGTCTGTTTAAGAGGAATATGAAGTAGTATGTTTAAGAGGAAAATGAAGTAGTATGTTCAAGAGGAATATGAAGAAGTCTGCTTAAGAGTAATATGAAGTAGTATGTTTAAGAGGAATATGAAGTAGTAGGTTTAAGAGGAATATGAAGTAGTATGTTTAAGAGGAATATGAAGTAGTCTGTTTAAGAGGAATATGAAGTAGTATGTTTAAGAGGAATATGAAGTAGTTTGTTTAAGAGGAATATGAAATAGTATGTTTAAGAGCAATATAAAGTTTTATGTTTAAGAGGAATATGAAGTAGTATGTTTAAGAGGAATATGAAGTAGTATGTTTAAGAGGAATATGAAGTAGTAAATTTAAGAGGAATATGAAGTAGTATGTTTAAGAGGAATATGAAGTAGTATGTTTATGTTGATTAAAAAGTAGTATGTTTAAGAGGAATAGGATGTAGTATGTTTAAGAGGAATATGAAGTAGTATGTTTAAGAGGAATATGAAGCAGTATATTTAAGAGGAATATGTAGTAGTATGTTTAAGATGAATATGAAGTAGTATGTTTAAGAGGAATATGAAGTAGTATGTTTAAGAGGAATATGAAGTAGTATATTTAAGAGGAATATGAAGTATTATGTTTAAGAGGAATATGAAGTAGTATGTTTAAGAAGAATATGAAGTGATATGTTTAAGATGAATATGAAGTAGTATGTTTAAGAGGAATATGAAGTAGTATGTTTAAGAGGAATATGAAGTAGAATGTTTAAGAGGAATATGAAGTAGTATGTTTAAGAGGAACATGAAGTAGTATGTTTAAGAGGAATATGAAGTAGTATGTTTAAGAGGAATATGAAGTAGTATGTTTAAGAGGAATATGAAGTAGTATGTTTAAGAGGAATATGAAGTAGTATATTTAAGAGGAATATGAAGTATTATGTTTAAGAGGAAGATGAAGTAGTAAGTTTAAAAGGAATATGAAGTAGTATGTTTAAGAGGAATATGAAATAGTATGTTTAAGAGGAACATGAAATAGTATGTTTAAGAGGAATATGAAGTAGTATGTTTAAGAGGAATATGAAGTAGTATATTTAAGAGGAATATGATGTAGTATGTTTAAGAGGAATATGAAGTAGTATGTTTAAGAGGAATATGAAATAGTACGTTTAAGAGAAATATAAAGTAGTATGTTTAAGAAGAATATGAAGTAGTATGTTTAAGAGGAATATGAAGTAGTATTTTTAAGAGGAATATGAAGTAGTATATTTTAGAGGAATATAAAGTAGTATGTTTAAGAGGAATATGAAGTAGTATGTTTAAGAGGAATATGAAGTAGTATGTTTAAGAGGAATATGAAGTAATATGTTTAAGAGGAATATGAAGTAGTATATTTAAGAGGAATATAAAGTAGTATGTTTAAGAGGAATATGAAGTAGTATATTTAAGAGGAATATGAAGTAGTATATTTAAGAGAAATATGAAGTAGTATATTTAAGAGGAATATGAAGTAGTATATTTAAGAGAAATATGAAGTAGTATATCTAAGAGGAATATGAAGTAGTATGTTTAAGACGAATATGAAGTAGTATGTTTAAGAGGAATATGAATTAGTATGTTTAAGAGGAATATGAAGTAGTATGTTTAAGTGGAATATGAAGTAGTATGTCTAAGAGGAATACGAAGTAGTATGTTAAAGAGGAATATGAAGTAGTTTATTTAAGAGGAATATGAAGTAGTGTATTTAAGAGGAATATGAAGTAGTATATTTAAGAGGAATATGAAGTAGTATATTTAAGAGGAATATGAAGTTGCATATTTAAGACGAATACGAAGTAGTTTGTTTAAGAGGAATATGAAGTTGTATATTTGAGAGGAATATGAAGAAGTATATATAAGAGGAATATGAAGTAGTATGTATAATAGGAATATGAAGTAGTATATTTAAGACGAATATGAAGTAGTATATTTAAGAGGAATATGAAGTAGTATATTTAAGAAGAATATGAAGTAGTATGTTTAAGAGGAATATGAAGTAGTATGTTTAAGAGGAATATGAAGTAGTATGTTTAAGAGGAATATGAAGTAGTATGTTTAAGAGGAATATGAAGTAGTATGTTTAAGAGGAATATGAAATAGTATGTTTAAAAGGAATATAAATTGGTATGTTTAAGAGGAATATGAAGTTGTATGTTTAAGAGGAATATGACGTAGTATGTTTAAGAGGAATATGAAGTAGTATACTTAAGAGGAATATGAAGTAGTATATTTAAGAGGAATATGAAGTAGTATGTTTAAGAGGAATATGAAGTAGTATATTTAAGAGGAATATGAAGTAGTATGTTTAAGAGGAATATGAAGTAGTATGTTTAAGATGAATAAAAAGTAGTATGTTTAAGAGGAATATGAAGTAGTATGTTTAAGAGGAATATGAAGTAGTATGTTTAAGAGGAATATGAAGCAGTATATTTAAGAGGAATATGAAGTAGTATGTTTAAGAGGAATATGAAGTAGTATGTTTAAGAGGAATATGAAGTAGTATGTTTAAGAGGAATATGAAGTAGTATATTTAAGAGGAATATGAAGTAGTATATTTAAGAGGAATATTAAGTAGTATGTTTAAGAGGAATATGAAGTGGTATGCTTAAGAGGAATATGAAGTAGTATGTTTAAGAGGAATATGAAGTAGTATGTTTAAGTGGAATATGAAGTAGTATGTTTCAGAGGAATACGAAGTAGTATGTTTAAAGGAATATGAAGTAGTATATTTAAGAGGAATATGAAGTAGTATATTTAAGAGGAATTTGAAGTAGTATATTTAAGAGGAATATGAAGTAGTATATTTAAGAGGATTATGAAGTAGTATATTTAAGACGAATATGAAGTAGTTTGTTTAAGAGGAATATGAAGTTGTATATTTAAGAGGAATATGAAGTAGTATTTTTAAGAGAAATATGAAGAAGTATATTTAATAGGAATATGAAGTAGTATATTTAAGAGGAATATGAAGTAATATATTTAAGAGGAATATGAAGTAGTATATTTAAGAGGAATATGAAGTAGTATATTTAAGAGGAATATGAAGTAGTATGTTTAAGAGAAATATGAAGTAGGATGTTTAAGAGGAATATGAAGTAGTATGTTTAAGAGGAATATGAAGTAGTATATTTAAGAGGAATATGAAGTAGTA
The DNA here is from genome assembly GCA_958298945.1 of Atherix ibis. NCBI lineage: Eukaryota > Metazoa > Arthropoda > Insecta > Diptera > Athericidae > Atherix > Atherix ibis. The sequence continues at coordinate 1,241,523 of CATQJD010000064.1, read as the reverse complement.
TGTTTAAGAGGAATATGAAGTAGTATATTTAAGAGGAATATGAAGTAGTATGTTTAAGAGGAATATGAAGTAGTATGTTTAAGAGGAATATGAAGTAGTATGTTTAAGGGGAACATGAAGTAGTATGTTTAAGAGGAATATGAATTAGTATATTTAAGAGGAATATGAAGTAGTATATTAAAGAGGAATATGAAGTAGTATATTTAAGAGGAATATTAAGTAGTATGTTTAAGAGGAATATGAAGTAGTATGGTTAAGAGGAATATGAAGTAGTATGTGTAAGAGAAATATGAAGTAGTATATCTAAGAGGAATATGAAGTAGTATGTTTAAGACGAATATGAAGTAGTATGTTTAAGAGGAATATGAATTAGTATGTTTAAGAGGAATATGAAGTAGTATGTTTAAGTGGAATATGAAGTAGTATGTCTAAGAGGAATACGAAGTAGTATGTTAAAGAGGAATATGAAGTAGTATATTTAAGAGGAATATGAACTAGTATATTTAAGAGGAATATGAAGTAGTATATTTAAGAGGAATATGAAGTAGTATAATTAAGAGGAATATGAAGTAGCATATTTAAGACGAATATGAAGTAGTTTGTTTAAGAGGAATATGAAGTTGTATATTTGAGAGGAATATGAAGTAGTATATATAAGAGGAATATGAAGTAGTATGTATAATAGGAATATGAAGTAGTATATTTAAGAGGAATATGAAGTAGTATATTTAAGAGGAATATGAAGTAGTATATTTAAGAAGAATATGAAGTAGTATGTTTAAGAGGAATATGAAGTAGTATGTTTAAGAGGAATATGAAGTAGTATGTTTAAGAGGAATATGAAGTAGTATGTTTAAGAGGAATATGAAGTAGTATGTTTTAGAGGAATATGAAATAGTATGTTTAAAAGGAATATAAATTGGTATGTTTAAGAGGAATATGAAGTTGTATGTTTAAGAGGAATATGACGTAGTATGTTTAAGAGGAATATGAAGTGGTATACTTAAGAGGAATATGAAGTAGTATATTTAAGAGGAATATGAAGCAGTATATTTAAGAGGAATATGAAGTAGTATGTTTAAGAGGAATATGAAGTAGTATGTTTAAGAGGAATATGAAGTAGTATGTTTAAGAGGAATATGAAGTAGTATATTTAAGAGGAATATGAAGTAGTATATTTAAGAGGAATATGAAGTAGTATGTTTAAGAGGAATATGAAGTAGTATGTGTAAGAGAAATATGAAGTAGTATATCTAAGAGGAATATGAAGTAGTATGTTTAAGACGAATATGAAGTAGTATGTTTAAGAGGAATATGAATTAGTATGTTTAAGAGGAATATGAAGTAGTATGTTTAAGTGGAATATGAAGTAGTATGTCTAAGAGGAATACGAAGTAGTATGTTAAAGAGGAATATGAAGTAGTATATTTAAGAGGAATATGAAGTAGTATATTTAAGAGGAATATGAAGTAGTATATTTAAGAGGAATATGAAGTAGTATAATTAAGAGGAATATGAAGTAGCATATTTAAGACGAATATGAAGTAGTTTGTTTAAGAGGAATATGAAGTTGTATATTTGAGAGGAATATGAAGTAGTATATATAAGAGGAATATGAAGTAGTATGTATAATAGGAATATGAAGTAGTATATTTAAGACGAATATGAAGTAGTATATTTAAGAGGAATATGAAGTAGTATATTTAAGAAGAATATGAAGTTGTATGTTTAAGAGGAATATGAAGTAGTATGTGTAAGAGAAATATGAAGTAGTATATCTAAGAGGAATATGAAGTAGTATGTTTAAGACGAATATGAAGTAGTATGTTTAAGAGGAATATGAATTAGTATGTTTAAGAGGAATATGAAGTAGTATGTTTAAGTGGAATATGAAGTAGTATGTCTAAGAGGAATACGAAGTAGTATGTTAAAGAGGAATATGAAGTAGTATATTTAAGAGGAATATGAACTAGTATATTTAAGAGGAATATGAAGTAGTATATTTAAGAGGAATATGAAGTAGTATAATTAAGAGGAATATGAAGTAGCATATTTAAGACGAATATGAAGTAGTTTGTTTAAGAGGAATATGAAGTTGTATATTTGAGAGGAATATGAAGTAGTATATATAAGAGGAATATGAAGTAGTATGTATAATAGGAATATGAAGTAGTATATTTAAGAGGAATATGAAGTAGTATATTTAAGAGGAATATGAAGTAGTATATTTAAGAAGAATATGAAGTAGTATGTTTAAGAGGAATATGAAGTAGTATGTTTAAGAGGAATATGAAGTAGTATGTTTAAGAGGAATATGAAGTAGTATGTTTAAGAGGAATATGAAGTAGTATGTTTTAGAGGAATATGAAATAGTATGTTTAAAAGGAATATAAATTGGTATGTTTAAGAGGAATATGAAGTTGTATGTTTAAGAGGAATATGACGTAGTATGTTTAAGAGGAATATGAAGTGGTATACTTAAGAGGAATATGAAGTAGTATATTTAAGAGGAATATGAAGCAGTATATTTAAGAGGAATATGAAGTAGTATGTTTAAGAGGAATATGAAGTAGTATGTTTAAGAGGAATATGAAGTAGTATGTTTAAGAGGAATATGAAGTAGTATATTTAAGAGGAATATGAAGTAGTATATTTAAGAGGAATATGAAGTAGTATGTTTAAGAGGAATATGAAGTAGTATGTGTAAGAGAAATATGAAGTAGTATATCTAAGAGGAATATGAAGTAGTATGTTTAAGACGAATATGAAGTAGTATGTTTAAGAGGAATATGAATTAGTATGTTTAAGAGGAATATGAAGTAGTATGTTTAAGTGGAATATGAAGTAGTATGTCTAAGAGGAATACGAAGTAGTATGTTAAAGAGGAATATGAAGTAGTATATTTAAGAGGAATATGAAGTAGTATATTTAAGAGGAATATGAAGTAGTATATTTAAGAGGAATATGAAGTAGTATAATTAAGAGGAATATGAAGTAGCATATTTAAGACGAATATGAAGTAGTTTGTTTAAGAGGAATATGAAGTTGTATATTTGAGAGGAATATGAAGTAGTATATATAAGAGGAATATGAAGTAGTATGTATAATAGGAATATGAAGTAGTATATTTAAGACGAATATGAAGTAGTATATTTAAGAGGAATATGAAGTAGTATATTTAAGAAGAATATGAAGTTGTATGTTTAAGAGGAATATGAAGTAGTATATTTAAGACGAATATGAATTAATATATTTAAGAGGAATATGAAGTAGTATATTTAAGAGGAATATGAAGTAGTATATTTAAGAGGAATATGAAGTTGTATGTTTAAGAGGAATATGAAGTAGTATGTTTAAGAGGAATATGAAGTAGTATGTTTAAGAGGAATATGAAGCAGTATATTTAAGAGGAATATGAAGTAGTATGTTTAAGAGGAATATGAAGTAGTATGTTTAAGAGGAATATGAAGTAGTATGTTTAAGAGGAATATGAAGTAGTATATTTAAGAGGAATATGAAGTAGTATATTTAAGAGGAATATGAAGTAGTATGTTTAAGAGGAATATGAAGTGGTATGCTTAAGAGAAATATGAAGTAGTATGTTTAAGAGGAATATGAAGTAGTATGTTTAAGTGGAATATGAAGTAGTATGTTTCAGAGGAATACGAAGTAGTATGTTTAAGAGGAATATGAAGTAGTATATTTAAGAGGAATATGAAGTAGTATATTTAAGAGGAATTTGAAGTAGTATATTTAAGAGGAATATGAAGTAGTATATTTAAGAGGAATAAGAAGTAGTATATTTAAGACGAATATGAAGTAGTTTGTTTAAGAGGAAAATGAAGTTGTATATTTAAGAGGAATATGAAGTAGTATTTTTAAGAGAAATATGAAGAAGTATATTTAATAGGAATATGAAGTAGTATATTTAAGAGGAATATGAAGTAATATAATTAAGAGCAATATGAAGTAGTATATTTAAGAGGAATATGAAGTAGTATATTTAAGAGGAATATGAAGTAGTATGTATAAGAGGAATATGAAGTAGTATCTTTAAGAGGAATATGAAGAAGTATGTTTAAGAGGAATATGAAGTAGTATATTTAAGAGGAATATGAAGTAGTATGTTTAAGAGGAATATGAAGTAGTATATTTAAGAGGAATATGAAGTAGTATGTTTAAGAGGAATATGAAGTAGTATGTTTAAGAGGAATATGAAGTAGTATGTTTAAGGGGAATATGAAGTAGTATGTTTAAGAGGAATATGAATTAGTATATTTAAGAGGAATATGAAGTAGTATATTAAAGAGGAATATGAAGTAGTATATTTAAGAGGAATATGAAGTAGTATGTTTAAGAGGAATATGAAGTAGTATGTTTAAGAGGAATATGAAGTAGTATGTGTAAGAGAAATATGAAGTAGTATATCTAAGAGGAATATGAAGTAGTATGTTTAAGACGAATATGAAGTAGTATGTTTAAGAGGAATATGAATTTGTATGTTTAAGAGGAATATGAAGTAGTATGTTTAAGTGGAATATGAAGTAGTATGTCTAAGAGGAATACGAAGTAGTATGTTAAAGAGGAATATGAAGTAGTATATTTAAGAGGAATATGAAGTAGTATATTTAAGAGGAATATGAAGTAGTATATTTAAGCGGAATATGAAGTAGTATATTTAAGAGGAATATGAAGTAGCATATTTAAGACGAATATGAAGTAGTTTGTTTAAGAGGAATATGAAGTTGTATATTTGAGAGGAATATGAAGTAGTATATATAAGAGGAATATGAAGTATTATGTATAATAGGAATATGAAGTAGTATATTTAAGACGAATATGAAGTAGTATATTTAAGAGGAATATGAAGTAGTATATTTAAGAAGAATATGAAGTAGTATGTTTAAGAGGAATATTAAGTAGTATGTTTAAGAGGAATATGAAGTAGTATGTTTAAGAGGAATATGAAGTAGTATGTTTAAGAGGAATATGAAGTAGTATGTTTAAGAGGAATATGAAATAGTATGTTTAAAAGGAATATAAATTGGTATGTTTAAGAGGAATATGAAGTTGTATGTTTAAGAGGAATATGACGTAGTATGTTTAAGAGGAATATGAAGTAGTATACTTAAGAGGAATATGAAGTAGTATATTTAAGAGGAATATGAAGTAGTATGTTTAAGAGGAATATGAAGTAGTATATTTAAGAGGAATATGAATTAGTATGTTTAAGAGGAATATGAAGTAGTATGTTTAAGATGAATAAAAAGTAGTATGTTTAAGAGGAATATGAAGTAGTATGTTTAAGAGGAATATGAAGTAGTATGTTTAAGAGGAATATGAAGCAGTATATTTAAGAGGAATATGAAGTAGTATGTTTAAGAGGAATATGAAGTTGTATGTTTAAGAGGAATATGAAGTAGTATGTTTAAGAGGAATATGAAGTAGTATATTTAAGAGGAATATGAAGTAGTATATTTAAGAGCAATATGAAGTAGTATGTTTAAGAGGAATATGAAGTGGTATGCTTAAGAGGAATATGAAGTAGTATGTTTAAGAGGAATATGAAGTAGTATGTTTAAGTGGAATATGAAGTAGTATGTTTCAGAGGAATACGAAGTAGTATGTTTAAGAGGAATATGAAGTAGTATATTTAAAAGGAATATGCAGTAGTATATTTAAGAGGAATTTGAAGTAGTATATTTAAGAGGAATATGAAGTAGTATATTTAAGAGGAATATGAAGTAGTATATTTAAGACGAATATGAAGTAGTTTGTTTAAGAGGAATATGAAGCTGTATATTTAAGAGGAATATGAAGTAGTATTTTTAAGAGAAATATGAAGAAGTATATTTAATAGGAATATGAAGTAGTATATTTAAGAGGAATAAGAAGTAGTATGTTTAAGAGGAATATGAAGTAGTATATTTAAGAGGAATATGAAGTAGTATGTTTAAGAGGAATATGAAGTAGTATATTTAAGAGGAATATGAAGTAGTATGTTTAAGAGGAATATGAAGTAGTATGTTTAAGAGGAATATGAAGTAGTATGTTTAAGGGGAATATGAAGTAGTATGTTTAAGAGGAATATGAATTAGTATATTTAAGAGGAATATGAAGTAGTATATTAAAGAGGAATATGAAGTAGTATATTTAAGAGGAATATGAAGTAGTATGTTTAAGAGGAATATGAAGTAGTATGTTTAAGAGGAATATGAAGTAGTATGTGTAAGAGAAATATGAAGTAGTATATCTAAGAGGAATATGAAGTAGTATGTTTAAGACGAATATGAAGTAGTATGTTTAAGAGGAATATGAATTAGTATGTTTAAGAGGAATATGAAGTAGTATGTTTAAGTGGAATATGAAGTAGTATGTCTAAGAGGAATACGAAGTAGTATGTTAAAGAGGAATATGAAATAGTATATTTAAGAGGAATATGAAGTAGTATATTTAAGAGGAATATGAAGTAGTATGTTTAAAAGGAATATGAAGCAGTATATTTAAGAGGAATATGAAGTAGTATGTTTAAGAGGAATATGAAGTTGTATGTTTAAGAGAAATATGAAGTAGTATGTTTAAGAGGAAAATGAAGTAGTATATTTAAGAGGAATATGAAATAGTATATTTAAGAGGAATATGAAGTAGTATGTTTAAGAGGAATATGAAGTGGTATGCTTAAAAGGAATATGAAGTAGTATGTTTAAGAGGAATATGAAGTAGTATAATTAAGTGGAATATGAAGTAGTATGTTTAAGAGGAATATGAATTAGTATGTTTAAGAGGAATATGAAGTAGTATGTTTAAGTGGAATATGAAGTAGTATGTCTAAGAGGAATACGAAGTAGTATGTTAAAGAGGAATATGAAATAGTATATTTAAGAGGAATATGAAGTAGTATATTTAAGAGGAATATGAAGTAGTATATTTAAGAGGAATATGAAGTAGTATATTTAAGAGGAATATGAAGTAGCATATTTAAGACGAATATGAAGTAGTTTGTTTAAGAGGAATATGAAGTTGTATATTTGAGAGGAATATGAAGTAGTATATATAAGAGGAATATGAAGTAGTATGTATTATAGGAATATGAAGTAGTATATTTAAGACGAATATGAAGTAGTATATTTAAGAGGAATATGAAGTAGTATATTTAAGAAGAATATGAAGTAGTATGTTTAAGAGGAATATGAAGTAGTATGTTTAAGAGGAATATGAAGTAGTATGTTTAAGAGGAATATGAAGTAGTATGTTTAAGAGGAATATGAAGTAGTATGTTTAAGAGGAATATGAAATAGTATGTTTAAAAGGAATATAAATTGGTATGTTTAAGAGGAATATGAAGTTGTATGTTTAAGAGGAATATGACGTAGTATGTTTAAGAGGAATATGAAGTAGTATACTTAAGAGGAATATGAAGTAGTATATTTAGAGGAATATGAAGTAGTATGTTTAAGAGGAATATGAAGTAGTATATTTAAGAGGAATATGAAGTAGTATGTTTAAGAGGAATATGAAGTAGTATGCTTAAGATGAATAAAAAGTAGTATGTTTAAGAGAAATATGAAGTAGTATGTTTAAGAGGAATATGAAGTAGTATGTTTAAAAGGAATATGAAGCAGTATATTTAAGAGGAATATGAAGTAGTATGTTTAAGAGGAATATGAAGTTGTATGTTTAAGAGGAATATGAAGTAATATGTTTAAGAGGAAAATGAAGTAGTATATTTAAGAGGAATATGAAATAGTATATTTAAGAGGAATATGAAGTAGTATGTTTAAGAGGAATATGAAGTGGTATGCTTAAGAGGAATATGAAGTAGTATGTTTAAGAGGAATATGAAGTAGTATAATTAAGTGGAATATGAAGTAGTATGTTTCAGAGGAATACGAAGTAGTATGTTTAAGAGGAATATGAAGTAGTATATTTAGGAGGAATATGAAGTAGTATATTTAAGAGGAATTTGAAGTAGTATATTTAAGAGGAATATGAAGTAGTATATTTAAGAGGAATATGAAGTAGTATATTTAAGACGAATATGAAGTAGTTTGTTTTAGAGGAATATGAAGTTGTATATTTAAGAGGAATATGAAGTAGTATTTTTAAGAGAAATATGAAGAAGTATATTTACTAGGAATATGAAGTAGTATATTTAAGAGGAATATGAAGTAATATATTTAAGAGGAATATGAAGTAGTATATTTAGGAGGAATATGAAGTAGTATATTTAAGAGGAATATGAAGTAGTATGTTTAAGAGGAATATGAAGTAGTATGTTTAAGAGGAATATGAAGTAGTATGTTTAAGAGGAATATGAAGTAGTATATTTAAGAGGAATATGAAGTAGTATGGTTAAGAGGAATATGAAGTAGTATATTTAAGAGGAATATGAAGTAGTATGTTTAAGAGGAATATGAAGTAGTATGTTTAAGAGGAATATGAAGTAGTATGTTTAAGGGGAATATGAAGTAGTATGTTTAAGAGGAATATGAATTAGTATATTTAAGAGGAATATGAAGTAGTATATTAAAGAGGAATATGAAGTAGTATATTTAAGAGGAATATGAAGTAGTATGTTTAAGAGGAATATGAAGTAGTATGTTTAAGAGGAATATGAAGTAGTATGTGTAAGAGAAATATGAAGTGGTATATTTAAGAGTAATATGAAGTAGTATGTTTAAGAGGAATATGAAGTAGTATGTTTAAGAGGAATATGAAGTAGTATATTTAAGAGGAATATGAAGTAGTATGTTTAAGAGGAATATGAAGTAGTATGTTTAAGAGGAATATGAAGTAGTATGTTTAAGAGGAATATGAAGTAGTATGTTTAAGAGGAATATGAATTAGTATATTTAAGAGGAATATGAAGTAGTATATTAAAGAGGAATATGAAGTAGTATATTTAAGAGTAATATGAAGTAGTATGTTTAAGAGGAATATGAAGTAGTATGTTTAAGAGGAATATGAAGTAGTATGTGTAAGAGGAATATGAAGTAGTATATTTAAGAGGAATACGAAGTAGTATGTTTAAGAGGAATATGAAGTTGTATGTTTAAGAGGAATATGATGTAGTATGTTTAAGAGGAATATGAGTAGTATGTTTAAGAGGAATATGAAGTAGTATGTTTAAGAGGAATATGAAGTAGTATATTTAAGAGGAATATGAAGTAGTATATTTAAGAGGAATATGAAGTAGTATGTTTAAGAAGAATATGAAGTAGTATGTTTAAGATAAATATGAAGTAGTATGTTTAAGAGGAATATGAAGTAGTATGTTTAAGAGGAATATGAAGTAGTATGTTTAAGAGGAATATGAAGAAGTATGTTTAAGAGGAATATGAGGTAGTATATTTAAGAGGAATATGAAGTAGTATGTTTAAGAGGAATATGAAGTAGTATATTTAAGAGGAATATGAAGTAGCATATTTAAGAGGAATATGAAGTAGTATGTTTAAGGAGAATATGAAGTAGTATGTTTAAGAGGAATATGAAGTCGTATGTTCAAGAGGAATATAAAGTATTATGATTAAGAGGAATATGAAGTAGTATATTTAAGAGGAATATGAAGTAATATGTTTAAGAGGAATATGAAGTAGTATGTTTAAGAAGAATATGAAGTAGAATGTTTAAGAGGAATATGAAGTAGTATGATTAAGAGGAATATGAAGTAGTATGTTTAAGAGGAATATGAAGTAGTATGTTTAAGAGGAATATGAAGCAGTATATTTAAGAGGAATATGAAGTAGTATGTTTAAGAGGAATATGAAGTAGTATGTTTAAGAGGAATATGAAGTAGTATGTTTAAGAGGAATATGAAGTAGTATATTTAAGAGGAATATGAAGTAGTATATTTAAGAGGAATATGAAGTAGTATGTTTAAGAGGAATATGAAGTGGTATGCTTAAGAGCAATATGAAGTAGTATGTTTTAGAGGAATATGAAGTAGTATGTTTAAGTGGAATATGAAGTAGTATGTTTCAGAGGAATATGAAGTAGTATGTTTAAGAGGAATATGAAGTAGTATATTTAAGAGGAATATGAAGTAGTATGTTTAAGAGGAATATGAAGTAGTATGTTTAAGAGGAATATGAAGTAGTATGTTTAAGAGGAATATGAAGTAGTATGTTTAAGAGGAATATGAATTAGTATATTTAAGAGGAATATGAAGTTGTATATTAAAGAGGAATATGAAGTAGTATATTTAAGAGGAATATGAAGTAGTATGTTTAAGAGGAATATGAAGTAGTATGTTTAAGAGGAATATGAAGTAGTATGTGTAAGAGGAATATGAAGTAGTATATTTAAGAGGAATATGAAGTAGTATGTTTAAGAGGAATATAAAGTTGTATGTTTAAGAGGAATATGATGTAGTATGTTTAAGAGGAATATGAGTAGTATGTTTAAGAGGAATATGAAGTAGTATGTTTAAGAGGAATATGAAGTAGTATATTTAAGAGGAATATGAAGTAGTATATTTAAGAGGAATATGAAGTAGTATGTTTAAGAGGAATATGAAGTAGTATGTTTAAGAGGAATATGAAGTAGTATGTTTAAGGGGAATATGAAGTAGTATGTTTAAGAGGAATATGAATTAGTATATTTAAGAGGAATATGAAGTAGTATATTAAAGAGGAATATGAAGTAGTATATTTAAGAGGAATATGAAGTAGTATGTTTAAGAGGAATATGAAGTAGTATGTTTAAGAGGAATATGAAGTAGTATGTGTAAGAGAAATATGAAGTAGTATATCTAAGAGGAATATGAAGTAGTATGTTTAAGACGAATATGAAGTAGCATGTTTAAGAGGAATATGAATTAGTATGTTTAAGAGGAATATGAAGTAGTATGTTAAAGTGGAATATGAAGTAGTATGTCGAAGAGGAATACGAAGTAGTATGTTAAAGAGGAATATGAAGTAGTATATTTAAGAGGAATATGAAGTAGTATATTTAAGAGGAATATGAAGTAGTATATTTAAGAGGAATATGAAGTAGTATATTTAAGAGGAATATGAAGTAGTATATTTAAGAGGAATATGAAGTAGCATATTTAAGACGAATATGAAGTAGTTTGTTTAAGAGGAATATGAAGTAGTATTTTTAAGAGAAATATGAAGAAGTATATTTAATAGGAATATGAAGTAGTATATTTAAGAGGAATATGAAGTAATATATTTAAGAGGAATATGAAGTAGTATATTTAGGAGGAATATGAAGTTGTATATTTAAGAGGAATATGAAGTAGTATGTTTAAGAGGAATATGAAGTAGTATGTTTAAGAGGAATATTAAGTAGTATGTTTAAGAGGAATATGAAGTAGTATATTTAAGAGGAATATGAAGTAGTATGGTTAAGAGGAATATGAAGTAGTATATTTAAGAGGAATATGAAGTAGTATGTTTAAGAGGAATATGAAGTAGTATGTTTAAGAGGAATATGAAGTAGTATGTTTAAGGGGAATATGAAGTAGTATGTTTAAGAGGAATATGAATTAGTATATTTAAGAGGAATATGAAGTAGTATATTAAAGAGGAATATGAAGTAGTATATTTAAGAGGAATATGAAGTAGTATGTTTAAGAGCAATATGAAGTAGTATGTTTAAGAGGAATATGAAGTAGTATGTGTAAGAGAAATATGAAGTAGTATATTTAAGAGTAATATGAAGTAGTATGTTTAAGAGGAATATGAAGTAGTATGTTTAAGAGGAATATGAAGTAGTATATTTAAGAGGAATATGAAGTAGTATGTTTAAGAGGAATATGAAGTAGTATGTTTAAGAGGAATATGAAGTAGTATGTTTAAGAGGAATATGAAGTAGTATGTTTAAGAGGAATATGAATTAGTATATTTAAGAGGAATACACGTATGAAGTAGTATATTAAAGAGGAATATAAAGTAGTATATTTAAGAGGAATATGAAGTAGTATGTTTAAGAGGAATATGAAGTTGTATGTTTAAGAGGAATATGATGTAGTATGTTTAAGAGGAATATGAGTTGTATGTTTAAGAGGAATATGAAGTAGTATGTTTAAGAGGAATATGAAGTAGTATATTTAAGAGGAATATGAAGTAGTATATTTAAGAGGAATATGAAGTAGTATGTTTAAGAGGAATATGAAGTAGTATGTTTAAGATGAATATGAAGTAGTATGTTTAAGAGGAATATGAAGTAGTATGTTTAAGAGGAATATGAAGTAGTATGTTTAAGAGGAATATGAAGAAGTATGTTTAAGAGGAATATGAGGTAGTATATTTAAGAGGAATATGAAGTAGTATGTTTAAGAGGAATATGAAGTAGTATATTTAAGAGGAATATGAAGTAATATGTTTAAGAGGAATATGAAGTAGTATGTTTAAGAAGAATATGAAGTAGTATGTTTAAGAGGAATATGAAGTAGTATGATTAAGAGGAATATGAAGTAGTATGTTTAAGAGGAATATGAAGTAGTATGTTTAAGAGGAATATGAAGCAGTATATTTAAGAGGAATATGAAGTAGTATGTTTAAGAGGAATATGAAGTAGTATGTTTAAGAGGAATATGAAGTAGTATGTTTAAGAGGAATATGAAGTAGTATATTTAAGAGGAATATGAAGTAGTATATTTAAGAGGAATATGAAGTAGTATGTTTAAGAGGAATATGAAGTGGTATGCTTAAGAGCAATATGAAGTAGTATGTTTAAGAGTAATATGAAGTAGTATGTTTAAGTGGAATATGAAGTAGTATGTTTCAGAGGAATATGAAGTAGTATGTTTAAGAGGAATATGAAGTAGTATATTTAAGAGGAATATGAAGTAGTATGTTTAAGAGGAATATGAAGTAGTATGTTTAAGAGGAGTATGAAGTAGTATGTTTAAGAGGAATATGAAGTAGTATGTTTAAGAGGAATATGAATTAGTATATTTAAGAGGAATATGAAGTAGTATATTAAAGAGGAATATGAAGTAGTATATTTAAGAGGAATATGAAGTAGTATGTTTAAGAGGAATATGAAGTAGTATGTTTAAGAGGAATATGAAGTAGTATGTGTAAGAGGAATATGAAGTAGTATATTTAAGAGGAATATGAAGTAGTATGTTTAAGAGGAATATGAAGTAGTATGTTTAAGAGGAATATAAAGTTGTATGTTTAAGAGGAATATGATGTAGTATGTTTAAGAGGAATATGAGTAGTATGTTTAAGAGGAATATGAAGTAGTATGTTTAATAGGAATATGAAGTAGTATATTTAAGAGGAATATGAAGTATTATATTTAAGAGGAATATGAAGTAGTATGTTTAAGAGGAATATGAAGTAGTATGTTTAAGAGGAATATGAAGTAGTATGTTTAAGGGGAATATGAAGTAGTATGTTTAAGAGGAATATAAATTAGTATATTTAAGAGGAATATGAAGTAGTATATTAAAGAGGAATATGAAGTAGTATATTTAAGAGGAATATGAAGTAGTATGTTTAAGAGGAATATGAAGTAGTATGTTTAAGAGGAATATGAAGTAGTATGTGTAAGAGAAATATGAAGTAGTATATCTAAGAGGAATATGAAGTAGTATGTTTAAGACGAATATGAAGTAGTATGTTTAAGAGGAATATGAATTAGTATGTTTAAGAGGAATATGAAGTAGTATGTTTAAGTGGAATATGAAGTAGTATGTCTAAGAGGAATACGAAGTAGTATGTTAAAGAGGAATATGAAGTAGTATATTTAAGAGGAATATGAAGTAGTATATTTAAGAGGAATATGAAGTAGTATATTTAAGAGGAATATGAAGTAGTATATTTAAGAGGAATATGAAGTAGTATATTTAAGAGGAATATGAAGTAGCATATTTAAGACGAATATGAAGTAGTTTGTTTAAGAGGAATATGAATTAGTATATTTAAGAGGAATATGAAGTAGTATATTAAAGAGGAATATGAAGTAGTATATTTAAGAGGAATATGAAGTAGTATGTTTAAGAGGAATATGAAGTAGTATGTTTAAGAGGAATATGAAGTAGTATGTGTAAGAGGAATATGAAGTAGTATATTTAAGAGGAATATGAAGTAGTATGTTTAAGAGGAATATGAAGTTGTATGTTTAAGAGGAATATGATGTAGTATGTTTAAGAGGAATATGAAGTAGTATGTTTAAGTTGGAATATGAAGTAGTATGTTTCAGAGGAATACGAAGTAGTATGTTTAAGAGGAATATGAAGTAGTATATTTAAGAGGAATATGAAGTAGTATATTTAAGAGGAATTTGAAGTAGTATATTTAAGAGGAATAAGAAGTAGTATATTTAAGAGGAATATGAAGTAGTATATTTAAGACGAATATGAAGTAGTTTGTTTAAGAGGAAAATGAAGTTGTATATTCAAGAGGAATATGAAGTAGTATTTTTAAGAGAAATATGAAGAAGTATATTTAATAGGAATATGAAGTAGTATATTTAAGAGGAATATGAAGTAATATAATTAAGAGGAATATGAAGTAGTATATTTAAGAGGAATATGAAGTAGTATATTTAAGAGGAATATGAAGTAGTATATTTAAGAGGAATATGAAGTAGTATGTTTAAGAGGAATATGAAGTAGTATGCTTAAGATGAATAAAAAGTAGTATGTTTAAGAGAAATATGAAGTAGTATGTTTAAGAGGAATATGAAGTAGTATGTTTAAAAGGAATATGAAGCAGTATATTTAAGAGGAATATGAAGTAGTATGTTTAAGAGGAATATGAAGTTGTATGTTTAAGAAGAATATGAAGTAGTATGTTTAAGAGGAAAATGAAGTAGTATATTTAAGAGGAATATGAAATAGTATATTTAAGAGGAATATGAAGTAGTATGTTTAAGAGGAATATGAAGTGGTATGCTTAAGAGGAATATGAAGTAGTATGTTTAAGAGGAATATGAAGTAGTATAATTAAGTGGAATATGAAGTAGTATGTTTCAGAGGAATACGAAGTAGTATGTTTAAGAGGAATATGAAGTAGTATATTTAAGAGGAATATGAAGTAGTATATTTAAGAGGAATTTGAAGTAGTATATTTAAGAGGAATATGAAGTAGTATATTTAAGAGGAATATGAAGTAGTATATTTAAGACGAATATGAAGTAGTTTGTTTAAGAGGAATATGAAGTTGTATATTTAAGAGGAATATGAAGTAGTATTTTTAAGAGAAATATGAAGAAGTATATTTAATAGGAATATGAAGTAGTATATTTAAGAGGAATATGAAGTAATATATTTAAGAGGAATATGAAGTAGTATATTTAGGAGGAATATGAAGTAGTATATTTAAGAGGAATATGAAGTAGTATATTTAAGAGGAATATGAAGTAGTATATTTAAGAGGAATATGAAGTAGTATATTTAAGAGGAATATGAAGTAGCATATTTAAGACGAATATGAAGTAGTTTGTTTAAGAGGAATATGAATTAGTATATTTAAGAGGAATATGAAGTAGTATATTAAAGAGGAATATGAAGTAGTATATTTAAGAGGAATATGAAGTAGTATGTTTAAGAGGAATATGAAGTAGTATGTTTAAGAGGAATATGAAGTAGTATGTGTAAGAGGAATATGAAGTAGTATATTTAAGAGGAATATGAAGTAGTATGTTTAAGAGGAATATGAAGTTGTATGTTTAAGAGGAATATGATGTAGTATGTTTAAGAGGAATATGAAGTAGTATGTTTAAGTTGGAATATGAAGTAGTATGTTTCAGAGGAATACGAAGTAGTATGTTTAAGAGGAATATGAAGTAGTATATTTAAGAGGAATATGAAGTAGTATATTTAAGAGGAATTTGAAGTAGTATATTTAAGAGGAATAAGAAGTAGTATATTTAAGAGGAATATGAAGTAGTATATTTAAGACGAATATGAAGTAGTTTGTTTAAGAGGAAAATGAAGTTGTATATTCAAGAGGAATATGAAGTAGTATTTTTAAGAGAAATATGAAGAAGTATATTTAATAGGAATATGAAGTAGTATATTTAAGAGGAATATGAAGTAATATAATTAAGAGGAATATGAAGTAGTATATTTAAGAGGAATATGAAGTAGTATATTTAAGAGGAATATGAAGTAGTATATTTAAGAGGAATATGAAGTAGTATGTTTAAGAGGAATATGAAGTAGTATGCTTAAGATGAATAAAAAGTAGTATGTTTAAGAGAAATATGAAGTAGTATGTTTAAGAGGAATATGAAGTAGTATGTTTAAAAGGAATATGAAGCAGTATATTTAAGAGGAATATGAAGTAGTATGTTTAAGAGGAATATGAAGTAGTATGTTTAAGAGGAATATGAAGTGGTATGCTTAAGAGGAATATGAAGTAGTATGTTTAAGAGGAATATGAAGTAGTATAATTAAGTGGAATATGAAGTAGTATGTTTCAGAGGAATACGAAGTAGTATGTTTAAGAGGAATATGAAGTAGTATATTTAAGAGGAATATGAAGTAGTATATTTAAGAGGAATTTGAAGTAGTATATTTAAGAGGAATATGAAGTAGTATATTTAAGAGGAATATGAAGTAGTATATTTAAGACGAATATGAAGTAGTTTGTTTAAGAGGAATATGAAGTTGTATATTTAAGAGGAATATGAAGTAGTATTTTTAAGAGAAATATGAAGAAGTATATTTAATAGGAATATGAAGTAGTATATTTAAGAGGAATATGAAGTAATATATTTAAGAGGAATATGAAGTAGTATATTTAGGAGGAATATGAAGTAGTATATTTAAGAGGAATATGAAGTAGAATGTTTAAGAGGAATATGAAGTAGTATGTTTAAGAGGAATATGAAGTAGTATGTTTAAGAGGAATATGAAGTAGTATATTTAAGAGGAATATTAAGTAGTATGGTTAAGAAGAATATGAAGTAGTATATTTAAGAGGAATATGAAGTAGTATGTTTAAGAGGAATATGAAGTAGTATGTTTAAGAGGAATATGAAGTAGTATGTTTAAGGGGAATATGAAGTAGTATGTTTAAGAGGAATATGAATTAGTATATTTAAGAGGAATATGAAGTAGTATATTAAAGAGGAATATGAAGTAGTATATTTAAGAGGAATATGAAGTAGTATGTTTATGAGGAATATGAAGTAGTATGTTTAAGAGGAATATAAAGTAGTATGTGTAAGAGAAATATGAAGTAGTATATTTAAGAGTAATATGAAGTAGTATGTTTAAGAGGAATATGAAGTAGTATGTTTAAGAGGAATATGAAGTAGTATATTTAAGAGGAATATGAAGTAGTATGTTTAAGAGGAATATGAAGTAGTATGTTTAAGAGGAATATGAAGTAGTATGTTTAAGAGAAATATGAAGTAGTATGTTTAAGAGGAATATGAATTAGTATATTTAAGATGAATATGAAGTAGTATATTAAAGAGGAATATGAAGTAGTATATTTAAGAGGAATATGAAGTAGTATGTTTAAGAGGAATATGAAGTAGTATGTTTAAGAGGAATATGAAGTAGTATGTGTAAGAGGAATATGAAGTAGTATATTTAAGAGGAATATGAAGTAGTATGTTTAAGAGGAATATGAAGTTGTATGTTTAAGAGGAATATGATGTAGTATGTTTAAGAGGAATATGAGTAGTATGTTTAAGAGGAATATGAAGTAGTATGTTTAAGAGGAATATGAAGTAGTATATTTAAGAGGAATATGAAGTAGTATATTTAAGAGGAATATGAAGTAGTATGTTTAAGAGGAATATGAAGTAGTATGTTTAAGATGAATATGAAGTAGTATGTTTAAGAGGAATATGAAGTAGTATGTTTAAGAGGAATATGAAGTAGTATGTTTAAGAGGAATATGAAGAAGTATGTTTAAGAGGAATATGAGGTAGTATATTTAAGAGGAATATGAAGTAGTATGTTTAAGAGGAATATGAAGTAGTATATTTAAGAGGAATATGAAGTAGCATATTTAAGAGGAATATGAAGTAGTATGTTTAAGGAGAATATGAAGTAGTATGTTTAAGAGGAATATGAAGTCGTATGTTCAAGAGGAATATAAAGTAGTATGTTTAAGAGGAATATGAAGTAGTATATTTAAGAGGAATATGAAGTAATATGTTTAAGAGGAATATGAAGTAGTATGTTTAAGAAGAATATGAAGTAGTATGTTTAAGAGGAATATGAAGTAGTATGATTAAGAGGAATATGAAGTAGTATGTTTAAGAGTAATATGAAGTAGTATGTTTAAGAGGAATATGAAGCAGTATATTTAAGAGGAATATGAAGTAGTATGTTTAAGAGGAATATGAAGTAGTATGTTTAAGAGGAATATGAAGTAGTATGTTTAAGAGGAATATGAAGTAGTATATTTAAGAGGAATATGAAGTAGTATATTTAAGAGGAATATGAAGTAGTATGTTTAAGAGGAATATGAAGTGGTATGCTTAAGAGCAATATGAAGTAGTATGTTTAAGAGGAATATGAAGTAGTATGTTTAAGTGGAATATGAAGTAGTATGTTTCAGAGGAATATGAAGTAGTATGTTTAAGAGGAATATGAAGTAGTATATTTAAGAGGAATATGAAGTAGTATGTTTAAGAGGAATATGAAGTAGTATGTTTAAGAAGAATATGAAGTAGTATGTTTAAGAGGAATATGAAGTAGTATGTTTAAGAGGAATATGAATTAGTATATTTAAGAGGAATATGAAGTAGTATATTAAAGAGGAATATGAAGTAGTATATTTAAGAGGAATATGAAGTAGTATGTTTAAGAGGAATATGAAGTAGTATGTTTAAGAGGAATATGAAGTAGTATGTGTAAGAGGAATATGAAGTAGTATATTTAAGAGGAATATGAAGTAGTATGTTTAAGAGGAATATAAAGTTGTATGTTTAAGAGGAATATGATGTAGTATGTTTAAGAGGAATATGAGTAGTATGTTTAAGAGGAATATGAAGTAGTATGTTTAAGAGGAATATGAAGTAGTATATTTAAGAGGAATATGAAGTAGTATATTTAAGAGGAATATGAAGTAGTATGTTTAAGAGGAATATGAAGTAGTATGTTTAAGAGGAATATGAAGTAGTATGTTTAAGGGGAATATGAAGTAGTATGTTTAAGAGGAATATGAATTAGTATATTTAAGAGGAATATGAAGTAGTATATTAAAGAGGAATATGAAGTAGTACATTTAAGAGGAATATGAAGTAGTATGTTTAAGAGGAATATGAAGTAGTATGTTTAAGAGGAATATGAAGTAGTATGTGTAAGAGAAATATGAAGTAGTATATCTAAGAGGAATATGAAGTAGTATGTTTAAGACGAATATGAAGTAGTATGTTTAAGAGGAATATGAATTAGTATGTTTAAGAGGAATATGAAGTAGTATGTTTAAGTGGAATATGAAGTAGTATGTCTAAGAGGAATACAAAGTAGTATGTTAAAGAGGAATATGAAGTAGTATATTTAAGAGGAAATTGAAGTAGTATATTTAAGAGGAATATGAAGTAGTATATTTAAGAGGAATATGAAGTAGTATATTTAAGAGGAATATGAAGTAGTATATTTAAGAGGAATATGAAGTAGCATATTTAAGACGAATATGAAGTAGTTTGTTTAAGAGGAATCTGAATTAGTATATTTAAGAGGAATATGAAGTAGTATATTAAAGAGGAATATGAAGTAGTATATTTAAGAGGAATATGAAGTAGTATGTTTAAGAGGAATATGAAGTAGTATGTTTAAGAGGAATATGAAGTAGTATGTGTAAGAGGAATATGAAGTAGTATATTTAAGAGGAATATGAAGTAGTATGTTTAAGAGCAATATGAAGTTGTATGTTTAAGAGGAATATGATGTAGTATGTTTAAGAGGAATATGAAGTAGTATGTTTAAGTGGAATATGAAGTAGTATGTTTCAGAGGAATACGAAGTAGTATGTTTAAGAGGAATATGAAATAGTATATTTAAGAGGAATATGAAGTTGTATATTTAAGAGGAATTTGAAGTAGTATATTTAAGAGGAATATGAAGTAGTATATTTAAGAGGAATATGAAGTAGTATATTTAAGACGAATATGTAGTAGTTTGTTTAAGAGGAAAATGAAGTTGTATATTTAAGAGGAATATGAAGTAGTATTTTTAAGAGAAATATGAAGAAGTATATTTAATAGGAATATGAAGTAGTATATTTAAGAGGAATATGAAGTAATATAATTAAGAGGAATATGAAGTAGTATATTTAAGAGGAATATGAAGTAGTATATTTAAGAGGAATATGAAGTAGTATGTTTTAGAGGAATATGAAGTAGTATGTTTAAGAGGAATATGAAGTAGTACGTTTAAGAGGAATATGAAGTAGTATATTTAAGAGGAATATGAAGTAGTATGTTTAAGAGGAATATGAAGTAGTATATTTAAGAGGAATATGAAGTAGTATGTTTAAGAGGAATATGAAGTAGTATGTTTAAGAGGAATATGAAGTAGTATGTTTAAGGGGAATATGAAGTAGTATGTTTAAGAGGAATATGAATTAGTATATTTAAGAGGAATATGAAGTAGTATATTAAAGAGGAATATGAAGTAGTATATTTAAGAGGAATATGAAGTAGTATGTTTAAGAGGAATATGAAGTAGTATGTTTAAGAGGAATATGAAGTAGTATGTGTAAGAGAAATATGAAGTAGTATATCTAAGAGGAATATGAAGTAGTATGTTTAAGACGAATATGAAGTAGTATGTTTAAGAGGAATATGAATTTGTATGTTTAAGAGGAATATAAAGAAGTATATTTAAGTGGAATATGAAGTAGTATGTCTAAGAGGAATACGAAGTAGTATGTTAAAGAGGAATATGAAGTAGTATATTTAAGAGGAATATGAAGTAGTATATTTAAGAGGAATATGAAGTAGTATATTTAAGAGGAATATGAAGTAGTATATTTAAGAGGAATATGAAGTAGCATATTTAAGACGAATATGAAGTAGTTTGTTTAAGAGGAATATGAAGTTGTATATTTGAGAGGAATATGAAGTAGTATATATAAGAGGAATATGAAGTAGTATGTATAATAGGAATATGAAGTAGTATATTTAAGACGAATATGAAGTAGTATATTTAAGAGGAATATGAAGTAGTATATTTAAGAAGAATATGAAGTAGTTTATTTAAGAGGAATATGAAGTAGTATGTTTAAGAGGAATATGAAGTAGTATGTTTAAGAGGAATATGAAGTAGTATGTTTAAGAGGAATATGAAGTAGTATGTTTAAGAGGAATATGAAATAGTATGTTTAAAAGGAATATAAATTGGTATGTTTAAGAGGAATATGAAGTTGTATGTTTAAGAGGAATATGACGTAGTATGTTTAAGAGGAATATGAAGTAGTATACTTAAGAGGAATATGAAGTAGTATATTTAAGAGGAATATGAAGTAGTATGTTTAAGAGGAATATGAAGTAGTATATTTAAGAGGAATATGAATTAGTATGTTTAAGAGGAATATGAAGTAGTATGTTTAAGATGAATAAAAAGTAGTATGTTTAAGAGGAATATGAAGTAGTATGTTTAAGAGGAATATGAAGTAGTATGTTTAAGAGGAATATGAAGCAGTATATTTAAGAGGAATATGAAGTAGTATGTTTAAGAGGAATATGAAGTTGTATGTTTAAGAGGAATATGAAGTAGTATGTTTAAGAGGAATATGAAGTAGTATATTTAAGAGGAATATGAAGTAGTATATTTAAGAGCAATATGAAGTAGTATGTTTAAGAGGAATATGAAGTGGTATGCTTAAGAGGAATATGAAGTAGTATGTTTAAGAGGAATATGAAGTAGTATGTTTAAGTGGAATATGAAGTAGTATGTTTCAGAGGAATACGAAGTAGTATGTTTAAGAGGAATATGAAGTAGTATATTTAAAAGGAATATGAAGTAGTATATTTAAGAGGAATTTGAAGTAGTATATTTAAGAGGAATATGAAGTAGTATATTCAAGAGGAATATGAAGTAGTATATTTAAGACGAATATGAAGTAGTTTGTTTAAGAGGAATATGAAGTTGTATATTTAAGAGGAATATGAAGTAGTATTTTTAAGAGGAATATGAAGAAGTATATTTATTAGGAATATGAAGTAGTATATTTAAGAGGAATATGAAGTAATATATTTAAGAGGAATATGAAGTAGTATGTTTAAGAGGAATATGAAGTAGTATGTTTAAGAGGAATATGAAGTAGTATATTTAAGAGGAATATGAAGTAGTATGTTTAAGAGGAATATGAAGTAGTATATTTAAGAGGAATATGAAGTAGTATGTTTAAGAGGAATATGAAGTAGTATGTTTAAGAGGAATATGAAGTAGTATGTTTAAGGGGAATATGAAGTAGTATGTTTAAGAGGAATATGAATTAGTATATTTAAGAGGAATATGAAGTAGTATATTAAAGAGGAATATGAAGTAGTATATTTAAGAGGAATATGAAGTAGTATGTTTAAGAGGAATATGAAGTAGTATGTTTAAGAGGAATATGAAGTAGTATGTGTAAGAGAAATATAAAGTAGTATATCTAAGAGGAATATGAAGTAGTATGTTTAAGACGAATATGAAGTAGTATGTTTAAGAGGAATATGAATTAGTATGTTTAAGAGGAATATGAAGTAGTATGTTTAAGTGGAATATGAAGTAGTATGTTTAAGAGGAATATGAAGTAGTATGTTTAAGAGGAATATGAAATAGTATGTTTAAAAGGAATATAAATTGGTATGTTTAAGAGGAATATGAAGTTGTATGTTTAAGAGGAATATGACGTAGTATGTTTAAGAGGAATATGAAGTAGTATACTTAAGAGGAATATGAAGTAGTATATTTAAGACGAATATGAAGTAGTATGTTTAAGAGGAATATGAAGTAGTATATTTAAGAGGAATATGAATTAGTATGTTTAAGAGGAATATGAAGTAGTATGTTTAAGATGAATAAAAAGTAGTATGTTTAAGAGGAATATGAAGTAGTATGTTTAAGAGGAATATGAAGTAGTATGTTTAAGAGGAATATGAAGCAGTATATTTAAGAGGAATATGAAGTAGTATGTTTAAGAGGAATATGAAGTTGTATGTTTAAGAGGAATATGAAGTAGTATGTTTAAGAGGAATATGAAGTAGTATATTTAAGAGGAATATGAAGTAGTATATTTAAGAGCAATATGAAGTAGTATGTTTAAGAGGAATATGAAGTGGTATGCTTAAGAGGAATATGAAGTAGTATGTTTAAGAGGAATATGAAGTAGTATGTTT
This sequence comes from Atherix ibis, assembly GCA_958298945.1. Lineage (NCBI taxonomy): Eukaryota > Metazoa > Arthropoda > Insecta > Diptera > Athericidae > Atherix > Atherix ibis. The sequence continues at coordinate 1,218,267 of CATQJD010000064.1, read as the reverse complement.
AAGTGGAATATGAAGTAGTATGTTTCAGAGGAATACGAAGTAGTATGTTTAAGAGGAATATGAAGTAGTATATTTAAAAGGAATATGAAGTAGTATATTTAAGAGGAATTTGAAGTAGTATATTTAAGAGGAATATGAAGTAGTATATTCAAGAGGAATATGAAGTAGTATATTTAAGACGAATATGAAGTAGTTTGTTTAAGAGGAATATGAAGTTGTATATTTAAGAGGAATATGAAGTAGTATTTTTAAGAGGAATATGAAGAAGTATATTTATTAGGAATATGAAGTAGTATATTTAAGAGGAATATGAAGTAATATATTTAAGAGGAATATGAAGTAGTATGTTTAAGAGGAATATGAAGTAGTATGTTTAAGAGGAATATGAAGTAGTATATTTAAGAGGAATATGAAGTAGTATGTTTAAGAGGAATATGAAGTAGTATATTTAAGAGGAATATGAAGTAGTATGTTTAAGAGGAATATGAAGTAGTATGTTTAAGAGGAATATGAAGTAGTATGTTTAAGGGGAATATGAAGTAGTATGTTTAAGAGGAATATGAATTAGTATATTTAAGAGGAATATGAAGTAGTATATTAAAGAGGAATATGAAGTAGTATATTTAAGAGGAATATGAAGTAGTATGTTTAAGAGGAATATGAAGTAGTATGTTTAAGAGGAATATGAAGTAGTATGTGTAAGAGAAATATAAAGTAGTATATCTAAGAGGAATATGAAGTAGTATGTTTAAGACGAATATGAAGTAGTATGTTTAAGAGGAATATGAATTAGTATGTTTAAGAGGAATATGAAGTAGTATGTTTAAGTGGAATATGAAGTAGTATGTCTAAGAGGAATACGAAGTAGTATGTTAAAGAGGAATATGAAGTAGTATATTTAAGAGGAATATGAAGTAGTATATTTAAGAGGAATATGAAGTAGTATATTTAAGAGGAATATGAAGTAGTATATTTAAGAGGAATATGAAGTAGCATATTTAAGACGAATATGAAGTAGTTTGTTTAAGAGGAATATGAAGTTGTATATTTGAGAGGAATATGAAGTAGTATATATAAGAGGAATATGAAGTAGTATGTATAATAGGAATATGAAGTAGTATATTTAAGACGAATATGAAGTAGTATATTTAAGAGAAATATGAAGTAGTATATTTAAGAAGAATATGAAGTAGTATGTTTAAGAGGAATATGAAGTAGTATGTTTAAGAGGAATATGAAGTAGTATGTTTAAGAGGAATATGAAGTAGTATGTTTAAGAGGAATATGAAGTAGTATGTTTAAGAGGAATATGAAATAGTATGTTTAAAAGGAATATAAATTGGTATGTTTAAGAGGAATATGAAGTTGTATGTTTAAGAGGAATATGACGTAGTCTGTTTAAGAGGAATATGAAGTAGTATACTTAAGAGGAATATGAAGTAGTATATTTAGAGGAATATGACGTAGTATGTTTAAGAGGAATATGAAGTAGTATATTTAAGAGGAATATGAAGTAGTATATTTAAGAGGAATATGAAGTAGTATGCTTAAGATGAATAAAAAGTAGTATGTTTAAGAGAAATATGAAGTAGTATGTTTAAGAGGAATATGAAGTAGTATGTTTAAAAGGAATATGAAGCAGTATATTTAAGAGGAATATGAAGTAGTATGTTTAAGAGGAATATGAAGTTGTATGTTTAAGAGGAATATGAAGTAGTATGTTTAAGAGGAATATGAAGTAGTATATTTAAGAGGAATATGAAATAGTATATTTAAGAGGAATATGAAGTAGTATGTTTAAGAGGAATATGAAGTGGTATGCTTAAGAGGAATATGAAGTAGTATGTTTAAGAGGAATATGAAGTAGTATAATTAAGTGGAATATGAAGTAGTATGTTTCAGAGGAATACGAAGTAGTATGTTTAAGAGGAATATGAAGTAGTATATTTAAGAGGAATATGAAGTAGTATATTTAAGAGGAATTTGAAGTAGTATATTTAAGAGGAATATGAAGTAGTATATTTAAGAGGAATATGAAGTAGTATATTTAAGACGAATATGAAGTAGTTTGTTTAAGAGGAATATGAAGTTGTATATTTAAGAGGAATATGAAGTAGTATTTTTAAGAGAAATATGAAGAAGTATATTTAATAGGAATATGAAGTAGTATATTTAAGAGGAATATGAAGTAATATATTTAAGAGGAATATGAAGTAGTATATTTAAGAGGAATATGAAGTAGTATATTTAAGAGGAATATGAAGTAGTATGTTTAAGAGGAATATGAAGTAGTATGTTTAAGAGGAATATGAAGTAGTATGTTTAAGAGGAATATGAAGTAGTATATTTAAGAGGAATATGAAGTAGTATGGTTAAGAGGAATATGAAGTAGTATATTTAAGAGGAATATGAAGTTGTATGTTTAAGAGGAATATGAAGTAGTATGTTTAAGAGGAATATGAAGTAGTATGTATAAGGGGAATATGAAGTAGTATGTTTAAGAGGAATATGAATTAGTATATTTAAGAGGAATATGAAGTAGTATATTAAAGAGGAATATGAAGTAGTATATTTAAGAGGAATATGAAGTAGTATGTTTAAGAGGAATATGAAGTAGTATGTTTAAGAGGAATATGAAGTAGTATGTGTAAGAGAAATATGAAGTAGTACATTTAAGAGTAATATGAAGTAGTATGTTTAAGGGGAATATGAAGTAGTATGTTTAAGAGGAATATGAAGTAGTATGTTTAAGAGGAATATGAAGTAGTATATTTAAGAGGAATATGAAGTAGTATGTTTAAGAGGAATATGAAGTAGTATGTTTAAGAGGAATATGAAGTAGTATGTTTAAGAGGAATATGAAGTAGTATGTTTAAGAGGAATATGAATTAGTATATTTAAGAGGAATATGAAGTAGTATATTAAAGAGGAATATGAAGTAGTATATTTAAGAGGAATATGAAGTAGTATGTTTAAGAGGAATATGAAGTAGTATGTTTAAGAGGAATATGAAGTAGTATGCGTAAGAGGAATATGAAGTAGTATTTTTAAGAGGAATATGAAGTAGTATGTTTAAGAGGAATATGAAGTTGTATGTTTAAGAGGAATATGATGTAGTATGTTTAAGAGGAATATGAGTAGTATGTTTAAGAGGAATATGAAGTAGTATGTTTAAGAGGAATATGAAGTAGTATATTTAAGAGGAATATGAAGTAGTATATTTAAGAGGAATATGAAGTAGTATGTTTAAGAGGAATATGAAGTAGTATGTTTAAGATGAATATGAAGTAGTATGTTTAAGAGGAATATGAAGTAGTATGTTTAAGAGGAATATGAAGTAGTATGTTTAAGAGGAATATGAAGAAGTATGTTTAAGAGGAATATGAGGTAGTATATTTAAGAGGAATATGAAGTAGTATGTTTAAGAGGAATATGAAGTAGTATATTTAAGAGGAATATGAAGTAGCATATTTAAGAGGAATATGAAGTAGTATGTTTAAGGAGAATATGAAGTAGTATGTTTAAGAGGAATATGAAGTCGTATGTTCAAGAGGAATATAAAGTAGTATGTTTAAGAGGAATATGAAGTAGTATATTTAAGAGGAATATGAAGTAATATGTTTAAGAGGAATATGAAGTAGTATGTTTAAGAAGAATATGAAGTAGAATGTTTAAGAGGAATATGAAGTAGTATGATTAAGAGGAATATGAAGTAGTATGTTTAAGAGGAATATGAAGTAGTATGTTTAAGAGGAATATGAAGCAGTATATTTAAGAGGAATATGAAGTAGTATGTTTAAGAGGAATATGAAGTAGTATGTTTAAGAGGAATATGAAGTAGTATGTTTAAGAGGAATATGAAGTAGTATATTTAAGAGGAATATGAAGTAGTATATTTAAGAGGAATATGAAGTAGTATGTTTAAGAGGAATATGAAGTGGTATGCTTAAGAGCAATATGAAGTAGTATGTTTAAGAGGAATATGAAGTAGTATGTTTAAGTGGAATATGAAGTAGTATGTTTCAGAGGAATACGAAGTAGTATGTTTAAGAGGTATATGAAGTAGTATATTTAAGAGGAATATGAAGTAGTATATTTAAGAGGAATTTGAAGTAGTATATTTAAGAGGAATATGAAGTAGTATGTTTAAGATGAATATGAAGTAGTATGCTTAAGAGGAATATGAAGTAGTATGTTTAAGAGGAATATGAAGTAGTATGTTTAAGAGGAATATGAAGTAGTATGTTTAAGAGGAATATGAATTAGTATATTTAAGAGGAATATGAAGTAGTATATTAAAGAGGAATATGAAGTAGTATATTTAAGAGGAATATGAAGTAGTATGTTTAAGAGGAATATGAAGTAGTATGTTTAAGAGGAATATGAAGTAGTATATTTAAGAGGAATGTGAAGTAGTATATTTAAGAGGAATATGAAGTAGTATGTTTAAGAGGAATATGAAGTAGTATGTTTAAGAGGAATATGAAGTAGTATGTTTAAGAGGAATATGAAGTAGTATGTTTAAGAGGAATATGAATTAGTATATTTAAGAGGAATATGAAGTAGTATATTAAAGAGGAATATGAAGTAGTATATTTAAGAGGAATATGAAGTAGTATGTTTAAGAGGAATATGAAGTAGTATGTTTAAGAGGAATATGAAGTAGTATGTGTAAGAGAAATATGAAGTAGTATATTTAAGAGGAATATGAAGTAGTATGTTTAAGAGGAATATGAAGTTGTATGTTTAAGAGGAATATGATGTAGTATGTTTAAGAGGAATATGAGTAGTATGTTTAAGAGGAATATGAAGTAGTATGTTTAAGAGGAATATGAAGTAGTATATTTAAGAGGAATGTGAAGTAGTATATTTAAGAGGAATATGAAGCAGTATGTTTAAGAGGAATATGAAGTAGTATGTTTAAGATGAATATGAAGTAGTATGCTTAAGAGGAATATGAAGTAGTATGTTTAAGAGGAATATGAAGTAGTATGTTTAAGAGGAATATGAAGTCGTATGTTCAAGAGGAATATAAAGTAGTATGTTTAAGAGGAATATGAAGTAGTATATTTAAGAGGAACATGAAGTAATATGTTTAAGAGGAATATGAAGTAGTATGTTTAAGAAGAATATGAAGTAGTATGTTTAAGAGGAATATGAAGTAGTATGATTAAGAGGAATATGAAGTAGTATGTTTAAGATGAATATGAAGTAGTATGTTTAAGAGGAATATGAAGCAGTATATTTAAGAGGAATATAAAGTAGTATGTTTAAGAGGAATATGAAGTAGTATGTTTAAGAGGAATATGAAGTAGTATGTTTAAGAGGAATATGAAGTAGTATATTTAAGAGGAATATGAAGTAGTATATTTAAGAGGAATATGAAGTAAAATGTTTAAGAGGAATATGAAGTGGTATGCTTAAGAGGAATATGAAGTAGTATGTTTAAGAGGAATATGAAGTAGTATGTTTAAGTGGAATATGAAGTAGTATGTTTCAGAGGAATACGAAGTAGTATGTTTAAGAGGAATATGAATTAGTATATTTAAGAGGAATATGAAGTAGTATATTTAAGAGGAATTTGAAGTAGTATATTTAAGAGGAATATGAAGTAGTATATTTAAGAGGAATATGAAGTAGTATATTTAAGACGAATATGAAGTAGTTTGTTTAAGAGGAATATGAAGTTGTATATTTAAGAGGAATATGAAGTAGTATTTTTAAGAGAAATATGAAGAAGTATATTTAATAGGAATATGAAGTAGTATATTTAAGAGGAATATTAAATAATATATTTAAGAGGAATATGAAGTAGTATATTTAAGAGGAATATGAAGTAGTATATTTAAGAGGAATATGAAGTAGTATGTTTAAGAGGAATATGAAGTAGTATGTTTAAGAGGAATATGAAGTAGTATGTTTAAGAGGAATATGAAGTAGTATATTTAAGAGGAATATGAAGTAGTATGTTTAAGAGAAATATGAAGTAGTATATTTAAAAGGAATATGAAGTAGTATGTTTAAGAGGAATATGAAGTAGTATGTTTAAGAGGAATATGAAGTAGTATGTTTAAGAGGAATATGAAGTAGTATGTGTAAGAGAAATATGAAGTAGTATATTTAAGAGGAATATGAAGTAGTATGTTTAAGAGGAATATGAAGTTGTATGTTTAAGAGGAATATGATGTAGTATGTTTAAGAGGAATATGAGTAGTATGTTTAAGAGGAATATGAAGTAGTATGTTTAAGAGGAATATGAAGTAGTATATTTAAGAGGAATGTGAAGTAGTATATTTAAGAGGAATATGAAGCAGTATGTTTAAGAGGAATATGAAGTAGTATGTTTAAGATGAATATGAAGTAGTATGTTTAAGAGGAATATGAAGTAGTATGTTTAAGAGGAATATGAAGTAGTATGTTTAAGAGGAATATGAAGAAGTTTGTTTAAGAGGAATATGAGGTAGTATATTTAAGAGGAATATGAAGTAGTATGTTTAAGAGGAATATGAAGTAGTATATTTAAGAGGAATATGAAGTAGCATATTTAAGAGTAATATGAAGTAGTATGTTTAAGGAGAATATGAAGTATTATGTTTAAGAGGAATATGAAGTAGTATATTTAAGAGGAATATGAAGTAGTATATTTAAGAGGAATATGAAGCAGTATGTTTAAGAGGAATATGAAGTAGTATGTTTAAGATGAATATGAAGTAGTATGTTTAAGAGGAATATGAAGTAGTATGTTTAAGAGGAATATGAAGTAGTATGTTTAAGAAGAATATGAAGTAGTATGTTTAAGAGGAATATGAAGTAGTATGATTAAGAGGAATATGAAGTAGTATGTTTAAGAGGAATATGAAGTAGTATGTTTAAGAGGAATATGAAGCAGTATGTTTAAGAGGAATATGAAGCAGTATGTTTACGAGGAATATGAAGTAGTATGTTTAAGAGGAATATGACGTATTATTTTTAAGAGGAATATGAAGTAGTATGTTTAAGAGGAATATGAAGTAGTATATTTAAGAGGAATATGAAGTAGTATGTTTAAGAGGAATATGAAGTAGTATGTTTAAGAGGAATATGAATTAGTATATTTAAGAGGAATATGAAGTAGTATATTTAAGAGGAATATTAAGTAGTATATTTAAGAGGAATATGAAGTAGTATATTTAAGAGGAATATGAAGTAGTATATTTAAGAGGACTATGAAGTAGTATCTTTAAGAGGAATATGAAATAGTATGTTTAAGAGAAATATGAAGTAGTATATTTAAGAGGAATATGAAGTAGTCTGTTTAAGAGGAATATGAAGTAGTATGTTTAAGAGGAATATGAAGTAGTATATTTAAGAGGAATATGAAGTAGTATATTTAAGAGGAATATTAAGTAATATATTTAAGAGGAATATGAAGTAGTATATTTAAGAGGAATATGAAGTAGTATATTTAAGACGAATATGAAGTAGTATGTTTAAGAGGAATATGAATTAGTATGTTTAAGAGGAATATGAAGTAGTATGTTTAAGAGGAATATGAAGTAGTATATTTAAGAGGAATATGAAGTAGTATGTTTAAGAGAAATATGAAGTAGTATTTTTAAGAGGAATATGAAGTAGTATGTTTAAGAGGAATATGAAGTAGTATGTTTAAGAGGAATATGAAGTAGTATGTTTAAGAGGAATATGAAGTAGTATGTTTAAGAGGAATATGAATTAGTATATTTAAGAGGAATATGAAGTAGTATATTAAAGAGGAATATGAAGTAGTATATTTAAGAGGAATATGAAGTAGTATGTTTAAGAGGAATATGAAGGAGTATGTGTAAGAGAAATATGAAGTAGTATATTTAAGAGGAATATGAAGTAGTATGTTTAAGAGGAATATGAAGTTGTATGTTTAAGAGGAATATGATGTAGTATGTTTAAGAGGAATATGAGTAGTATGTTTAAGAGGAATATGAAGTAGTATGTTTAAGATGAATATGAAGTAGTATGCTTAAGAGGAATATGAAGTAGTATGTTTAAGAGGAATATGAAGTAGTATGTTTAAGAGGAATATGAAGTCGTATGTTCAAGAGGAATATAAAGTAGTATGCTTAAGAGGAATATGAAGTAGTATATTTAAGAGGAACATGAAGTAATATGTTTAAGAGGAATATGAAGTAGTATGTTTAAGAAGAATATGAAGTAGTATGTTTAAGAGGAATATGAAGTAGTATGATTAAGAGGAATATGAAGTAGTATGTTTAAGATGAATATGAAGTAGTATGTTTAAGAGGAATATGAAGCAGTATATTTAAGAGGAATATGAAGTAGTATGTTTAAGAGGAATATGAAGTAGTATGTTTAAGAGGAATATGAAGTAGTATGTTTAAGAGGAATATGAAGTAGTATATTTAAGAGGAATATGAAGTAGTATATTTAAGAGGAATATTAAGTAAAATGTTTAAGAGGAATATGAAGTGGTATGCTTAAGAGGAATATGAAGTAGTATGTTTAAGAGGAATATGAAGTAGTATGTTTAAGTGGAATATGAAGTAGTATGTTTCAGAGGAATACGAAGTAGTATGTTTAAGAGGAATATGAATTAGTATATTTAAGAGGAATATGAAGTAGTATATTTAAGAGGAATTTGAAGTAGTATATTTAAGAGGAATATGCAGTAGTATATTTAAGAGGAATATGAAGTAGTATATTTAAGACGAATATGAAGTAGTTTGTTTAAGAGGAATATGAAGTTGTATATTTAAGAGGAATATGAAGTAGTATTTTTAAGAGAAATATGAAGAAGTATATTTAATAGGAATATGAAGTAGTATATTTAAGAGGAATATTAAGTAATATATTTAAGAGGAATATGAAGTAGTATATTTAGGAGGAATATGAAGTAGTATATTTAAGAGGAATATGAAGTAGTATGTTTAAGAGGAATATGAAGTAGTATGTTTAAGAGGAATATGAAGTAGTATGTTTAAGAGGAATATGAAGTAGTATATTTAAGAGGAATATGAAGTAGTATGTTTAAGAGGAATATGAAGTAGTATATTTAAAAGGAATATGACGTAGTATGTTTAAGAGGAATATGAAGTAGTATGTTTAAGAGGAATATGAAGTAGTATGTTTAAGAGGAATATGAAGTAGTATGTGTAAGAGAAATATGAAGTAGTATATTTAAGAGGAATATGAAGTAGTATGTTTAAGAGGAATATGAAGTTGTATGTTTAAGAGGAATAAGATGTAGTATGTTTAAGAGGAATATGAGTAGTATGTTTAAGAGGAATATGAAGTAGTATGTTTAAGAGGAATATGAAGTAGTATATTTAAGAGGAATGTGAAGTAGTATATTTAAGAGGAATATGAAGCAGTATGTTTAAGAGGAATATGAAGTAGTATGTTTAAGATGAATATGAAGTAGTATGTTTAAGAGGAATATGAAGTAGTATGTTTAAGAGGAATATGAAGTAGTATGTTTAAGAGGAATATGAAGAAGTTTGTTTAAGAGGAATATGAGGTAGTATATTTAAGAGGAATATGAAGTAGTATGTTTAAGAGGAATATGAAGTAGTATATTTAAGAGGAATATGAAGTAGCATATTTAAGAGTAATATGAAGTAGTATGTTTAAGGAGAATATGAAGTATTATGTTTAAGAGGAATATGAAGTAGTATATTTAAGAGGAATATGAAGTAGTATATTTAAGAGGAATATGAAGCAGTATGTTTAAGAGGAATATGAAGTAGTATGTTTAAGATGAATATGAAGTAGTATGTTTAAGAGGAATATGAAGTAGTATGTTTAAGAGGAATATGAAGTAGTATGTTTAAGAAGAATATGAAGTAGTATGTTTAAGAGGAATATGAAGTAGTATGATTAAGAGGTATATGAAGTAGTATGTTTAAGAGGAATATGAAGTAGTATGTTTAAGAGGAATATGAATCAGTATGTTTAAGAGGAATATGAAGCAGTATGTTTACGAGGAACATGAAGTAGTATGTTTAAGAGGAATATGACGTATTATTTTTAAGAGGAATATGAAGTAGTATGTTTAAGAGGAATATGAAGTAGTATATTTAAGAGGAATATGAAGTAGTATGTTTAAGAGGAATATGAAGTAGTATGTTTAAGAGGAATTTGAATTAGAATATTTAAGAGGAATATGAAGTAGTATATTTAAGAGGAATATTAAGTAGTATATTTAAGAGGAATATGAAGTAGTATATTTAAGAGGAATATGAAGTAGTATATTTAAGAGGACTATGAAGTAGTATCTTTAAGAGGAATATGAAATAGTATGTTTAATAGAAATATGAAGTAGTATATTTAAGAGGAATATGAAGTAGTCTGTTTAAGAGGAATATGAAGTAGTATGTTTAAGAGGAATATGAAGTAGTATATTTAAGAGGAATATGAAGTAGTATATTTAAGAGGAATATTAAGTAATATATTTAAGAGGAATATGAAGTAGTATATTTAAGAGGAATATGAAGTAGTATATTTAAGACGAATATGAAGTAGTATGTTTAAGAGGAATATGAAGTAGTATGTTTAAGAGGAATATGAAGTAGTATGTTTAAGAGGAATATGAAGTAGTATATTTAAGAGTAATATGAAGTAGTATGTTTAAGAGAAATATGAAGTAGTATATTTAAGAGGAATATGAAGTAGTATGTTTAAGAGGAATATGAAGTAGTATGTTTAAGAGGAATATGAAGTAGTATGTTTAAGAGGAATATGAAGTAGTATGTTTAAGAGGAATATGAATTAGTATATTTAAGAGGAATATGAAGTAGTATATTAAAGAGGAATATGAAGTAGTATATTTAAGAGGAATATGAAGTAGTATGTTTAAGAGGAATATGAAGTAGTATGTTTAAGAGGAATATGAAGTAGTATGTGTAAGAGAAATATGAAGTAGTATATTTAAGAGGAATATGAAGTAGTATGTTTAAGAGGAATATGAAGTTGTATGTTTAAGAGGAATATGATGTAGTATGTTTAAGAGGAATATGAGTAGTATGTTTCAGAGGAATATGAAGTAGTATGTTTAAGAGGAATATGAAGTAGTATATTTAAGAGGAATGTGAAGTAGTATATTTAAGAGGAATATGAAGCAGTATGTTTAAGAGGAATATGAAGTAGTATGTTTAAGATGAGTATGAAGTAGTATGCTTAAGAGGAATATGAAGTAGTATGTTTAAGAGGGATATGAAGTAGTATGTTTAAGAGGAATATGAAATCGTATGTTCAAGAGGAATATAAAGTAGTATGTTTAAGAGGAATATGAAGTAGTATATTTAAGAGGAATATGAAGTAATATGTTTAAGAGGAATATGAAGTAGTATGTTTAAGAAGAATATGAAGTAGTATGTTTAAGAGGAATATGAAGTAGTATGATTAAGAGGAATATGAAGTAGTATGTTTAAGAGGAATATGAAGTAGTATGTTTAAGAGGAATATGAAGCAGTATATTTAAGAGGAATATGAAGTAGTATGTTTAAGAGGAATATGAAGTAGTATGTTTAAGAGGAATATGAAGTAGTATGTTTAAGAGGAATATGAAGTAGTATATTTAAGAGGAATATGAAGTAGTATGTTTAAGTGGAATATGAAGTAGTATGTTTCAGAGGAATACGAAGTAGTATGTTTAAGAGGAATATGAAGTAGTATATTTAAGAGGAATATGAAGTAGTATATTTAAGAGGAATTTGAAGTAGTATATTTAAGAGGAATATGAAGTAGTATATTTAAGAGGAATATGAAGTAGTATATTTAAGACGAATATGAAGTAGTATTTTTAAGAGCAATATGAAGAAGTATATTTAATAGGAATATGAAGTAGTATATTTAAGAGGAATATTAAGAAATATATTTAAGAGGAATATGAAGTAGTATATTTAAGAGGAATATGAAGTAGTATATTTAAGAGGAATATGAAGTAGTATGTTTAAGAGGAATATGAAGTAGTATGTTTAAGAGTAATATGAAGTAGTATGTTTAAGAGGAATATGAAGTAGTATATTTAAGAGGAATATGAAGTAGTATGTTTAAGAGAAATATGAAGTAGTATATTTAAGAGGAATATGAAGTAGTATGTTTAAGAGGAATATGAAGTAGTATGTTTAAGAGGAATATGAAGTAGTATGTTTAAGAGGAATATGAAGTAGTATGTTTAAGAGGAATATGAATTAGTATATTTAAGAGGAATATGAAGTAGTATATTAAAGAGGAATATGAAGTAGTATATTTAAGAGGAATATGAAGTAGTATGTTTAAGAGGAATATGAAGTAGTATGTTTAAGAGGAATATGAAGTAGTATGTGTAAGAGAAATATGAAGTAGTATATTTAAGAGGAATATGAAGTAGTATGTTTAAGAGGAATATGAAGTTGTATGTTTAAGAGGAATATGATGTAGTATGTTTAAGAGGAATATGAGTAGTATGTTTAAGAGGAATATGAAGTAGTATGTTTAAGAGGAATATGAAGTAGTATATTTAAGAGGAATGTGAAGTAGTATATTTAAGAGGAATATGAAGCAGTATGTTTAAGAGGAATATGAAGTAGTATGTTTAAGATGAATATGAAGTAGTATGTTTAAGAGGAATATGAAGTAGTATGTTTAAGAGGAATATGAAGTAGTATGTTTAAGAGGAATATGAAAAAGTTTGTTTAAGAGGAATATGAGGTAGTATATTTAAGAGGAATATGAAGTAGTATGTTTAAGAGGAATATGAAGTAGTATATTTAAGAGGAATATGAAGTAGCATATTTAAGAGGAATATGAAGTAGTATGTTTAAGGAGAATATGAAGTATTATGTTTAAGAGGAATATGAAGTAGTATATTTAAGAGGAATATGAAGTAGTATATTTAAGAGGAATATGAAGCAGTATGTTTAAGAGGAATATGAAGTAGTATGTTTAAGATGAATATGAAGTAGTATGTTTAAGAGGAATATGAAGTAGTATGTTTAAGAGGAATATGAAGTAGTATGTTTAAGAAGAATATGAAGTAGTATGTTTAAGAGGAATATGAAGTAGTATGATTAAGAGGAATATGAAGTAGTATGTTTAAGAGGAATATGAAGTAGTATGTTTAAGAGGAATATGAAGCAGTATGTTTAAGAGGAATATGAAGCAGTATGTTTACGAGGAATATGAAGTAGTATGTTTAAGAGGAATATGACGTAGTATTTTTAAGAGGAATATGAAGTAGTATGTGTAAGAGGAATATGAAGTAGTATATTTAAGAGGAATATGAAGTAGTATGTTTAAGAGGAATATGAAGTAGTATGTTTAAGAGGAATATGAATTAGTATATTTAAGAGGAATATGAAGTAGTATATTTAAGACGAATATTAAGTAGTATATTTAAGAGGAATATGAAGTAGTATATTTAAGAGGAATATGAAGTAGTATATTTAAGAGGACTATGAAGTAGTATCTTTAAGAGGAATATGAAATAGTATGTTTAAGAGAAATATGAAGTAGTATATTTAAGAGGAATATGAAGTAGTCTGTTTAAGAGGAATATGAAGTAGTATGTTTAAGAGGAATATGAAGTAGTATATTTAAGAGGAATATGAAGTAGTATATTTAAGAGGAATATGAAGAAGTATATTTAAGAGGAATATGAAGTAGTATGTTTAAGAGGAATATGACGTAGTATATTTAAGAGGAATATGAAGTAGTATGTTTAAGAGGAATATGAAGTAGTATACTTAAGAGGAATATGAAGTAGTATGTTTAAGAGGAATATGAAGTAGTATATTTAAGAGGAATATGAAGTAGTATGTTTAAGAGGAATATGAAGTAGTGTGTTTAAGAGGAATATGAAATAGAATATTTAAGAGGAATATGAAGTAGTATATTTAAGAGGAATATGAAGTAGCATATTTAAGAGGAATATGAAGTTATATGTTTAAGAGGAATATGAAGTAGTATATTTAAGAGGAATATGAAGTAGTATATTTAAGAGGAATATGAAGTATTATATTTAAGAGGAATATGAAGTAGTATGTTTAAGAGGAATATGAAGTAGTATGTTTAAGAGGGATATGAAGTAGTATGTTTAAGAGGAATATGAAGTAGTATGTTTGAGAGGAATATGAAGTAGTATGTTTAAGAGGAAAATGAAGTAGTATGTTTAAGAGGAATATGAAGTAGTATGTTTAAGAGGAATATGAAGTAGTATGTTTAAGAGGAATATGAAGTAGTATGTTTAAGAGGAATATGAAGTAGTATGTTTGAGACGAATATGAAGTAGTATGTTTAAGAGGAAAATGAAGTAGTATGTTTAAGCGGAATATGAAGTAATATGTTTAAGAGGAATATGAAGTAGTATGTCTAAGAGGAATATGAAGTAGTATGTTTAAGAGGAATATGAAGTAGTATGTTTAAGAGGAATATGAAGTAGTATGTTTAAGAGGAATATGCAGTAGTATGTTTAAGAGGTATATGCAGTAGTGTATTTAAGAAGAATATGGAGTAGTATGTTTAAGAGGAATATGAAGTAGTATATTTAAGAGGAATATGAAGTAGTATATTTAAGAGGAATATGAAGTAGTATGTTTAAGAGGAATATGAAGTAGTATATTTAAGAGGAATATGAAGTAGTATGTTTAAGAGGAATATGAAGTAGTATGTTTAAGAGGAATATGAAGTAATATGCTTAAGAGGAATATGAAGTAGTATGTTTAAGAGGAATATGAAGTAGTTTGTTTAAGAGGAATATGAAGTAGTATGTTTCAGAGGATAATGCAGTAGTATGTCTAAGAGGAATATGAAGTAGTATGTTAAAGAGGAATATGCAGTAGTATATTTAAGAGGTATATGCAGTAGTATATTTAAGAGGAATATGAAGTAGTATATTTAAGAGGAATATGAAGTAGTATGTTTAAGAGGAATATGAATTAGTATATTTAGAGGAATATGAACTAGTATGTTTAAGACGAATATGAAGTATTATATTTAAGAGGAATATGAAGTAGTATGTTTAAGAGGAATATGAAGTAGTATATTTAAGAGGAATATGAAGTAGTATGTTTAAGAGGAATATGAAGTAGTATATTTAAGAGCAATATAAGGTAGTATGTTAAAGAGGAATATGAAGTAGTATGCTTAAGAGGAATATGAAGTAGTATGTTTAAGAGGAATATGAAGTAGTATATTTAAGAGGAATATGAAGTAGTATATTTTAGAGGAATATGAAGTAGTATGTTTAAGAGGAATATGAAGCAGTATGTTTAAGACGAATATGAAGTATTATGTTTAAGAGGAATATAAAGTAGTATGTTTAAGAGGAATATGAAGTAGTATATTTAAGTGGATTTTGAAGTAGCATGTTTAAGAGGATTATGAAGTAGTATATTAAAGAGGAATATGAAGTAGTATGTTTAAGAGGAATATGAAGTAGTATATTTAAGAGGAATATGAAGTAGTATGTTTAAGAGGAATATGAAGTAGTATGTTTAAGAGGAATATGAAGTAATATGCTTAAGAGGAATATGAAGTAGTATGTTTAAGAGGAATATGAAGTAGTTTGTTTAAGAGGAATATGAAGTAGTATGTTTAAGAGGATAATGAAGTAGTATGTCTCAGAGGAATATGAAGTAGTATGTTTAAGAGGAATATGCAGTAGTATATTTAAGAGGTATATGCAGTAGTATATTTAAGAGGAATATGAAGTAGTATATTTAAGAGGAATATGAAATAGTATGTTTAAGAGGAATATGAAGTAGTATGTTTAAGAGGAATATGAAGTAGTATATTTAGAGGAATATGAAGTAGTATGTTTAAGACGAATATGAAGTATTATGATTAAGAGGAATATGAAGTAGTATGTTTAAGAGGAAAATGAAGTAGTATATTTAAGAGGAATATGAAGTAGTATGTTTAAGAGGAATATGAAGTAGTATATTTAAGAGCAATATGAAGTAGTATGTTAAAGAGGAATATGAAGTAGTATGCTTAAGAGGAATATGAAGTAGTATGTTTAAGAGGAATATGAAGTAGTATATTTAAGAGGAATATGAAGTAGTATATTTTAGAGGAATATGAAGTAGTATGTTTAAGAGGAATATGAAGTAGTATGTTTAAAACTAATATGAAGTATTATGTTTAAGAGGAATATGAAGTAGTATGTTTAAGAGGAATATGAAGTAGTATAATTAAGAGGAATATGAAGTGGTATGGTTAAGAGGAATATGAAGTAGTATGTTTCAGAGGAATATGCAGTAGTATATTTAAGAGGAATATGAAGTAGTATATTTAAGAGGAATATGAAGTAGTATGTTTAAGAGGAATATGAAGTAGTATATTTAAGAGGAATATAAAGTAGTATATTTAAGAGGAATATGAAGTAGTATGTTTAAGAGGAATATGAAGTAGTATGTTTAAGATGAATATGAAGTAGTATGTTTAAAAGGAATATGAAGTAGTATATTTAAGAGCAATATGAAGTAGTATGTTAAAGAGGAATATTAAGTAGTATATTTAAGAGGAATATGAAGTAGTATATTTAAGAGGAATATGAAGTAGTATATTTAAGAGGACTATGAAGTAGTATCTTTAAGAGGAATATGAAATAGTATGTTTAAGAGAAATATGAAGTAGTATATTTAAGAGGAATATGAAGTAGTCTGTTTAAGAGGAATATGAAGTAGTATGTTTAAGAGGAATATGAAGTAGTATATTTAAGAGGAATATGAAGTAGTATATTTAAGAGGAATATGAAGAAGTATATTTAAGAGGAATATGAAGTAGTATGTTTAAGAGGAATATGACGTAGTATATTTAAGAGGAATATGAAGTAGTATGTTTAAGAGGAATATGAAGTAGTATACTTAAGAGGAATATGAAGTAGTATGTTTAAGATGAATATGAAGTAGTATGTTTAAAAGGAATATGAAGTAGTATATTTAAGAGCAAAATGAAGTAGTATGTTAAAGAGGAATATTAAGTAGTATATTTAAGAGGAATATGAAGTAGTATATTTAAGAGGAATATGAAGTAGTATATTTAAGAGGACTATGAAGTAGTATCTTTAAGAGGAATATGAAATAGTATGTTTAAGAGAAATATGATGTAGTATGTTTAAGAGGAATATGAAGTAGTGTGTTTAAGAGGAATATGAAATAGAATATTTAAGAGGAATATGAAGTAGTATATTTAAGAGGAATATGAAGTAGTATATTTAAGAGGAATATGAAGTTATATGTTTAAGAGGAATATGAAGTAGTATATTTAAGAGGAATATGAAGTAGTATATTTAAGAGGAATATGAAGTATTATATTTAAGAGGAATATGAAGTAGTATGTTTAAGAGGAATATGAAGTAGTATGTTTAAGAGGGATATGAAGTAGTATGTTTAAGAGGAATATGAAGTAGTATGTTTGGGGGGAATATGAAGTAGTATGTTTAAGAGGAAAATGAAGTAGTATGTTTAAGAGGAATATGAAGTAGTATGTTTAAGAGGAATATGAAGTAGTATGTTTAAGAGGAATATGAAGTAGTATGTTTAAGAGAAATATGAAGTAGTATGTTTGAGAGGAATATGAAGTAGTATGTTTAAGAGGAAAATGAAGTAGTATGTTTAAGAGGAATATGAAGTAATATGTTTAAAAGGAATATGAAGTAGTATGTCTAAGAGGAATATGAAGTAGTATGTTTAAGAGGAATATGAAGTAGTATGTTTAAGAGGAATATGAAGTAGTGTGTTTAAGAGGAATATGCAGTAGTATGTTTAAGAGGTATATGCAGTAGTGTATTTAAGAAGAATATGGAGTAGTATGTTTAAGAGGAATATGAAGTAGTATATTTAAGAGGAATATGAAGTAGTATATTTAAGAGGAATATGAAGTAGTATGTTTAAGAGGAATATGAAGTAGTATATTTAAGAGGAATATGAAGTAGTATGTTTAAGAGGAATATGAAGTAGTATGTTTAAGAGGAATATGAAGTAATATGCTTAAGAGGAATATGAAGTTGTATGTTTAAGAGGAATATGAAGTAGTTTGTTTAAGAGGAATATGCAGTAGTATATTTAAGAGGTATATGCAGTACTATATTTAAGAGGAATATGAAGTAGTATATTTAAGAGGAATATGAAGTAGTATGTTTAAGAGGAATATGAAGTAGTATATTTAGAGGAATATGAAGTAGTATGTTTAAGACGAATATGAAGTATTATGTTTAAGAGGAATATGAAGTAGTATGTTTAAGACGAATATGAAGTAGTATAATTAAGAGGAATATGAAGTTGTATGTTTAAG